>VDFB02047397.1:18423932-18766981 GCA_007258455.2 Sequoia sempervirens | reverse complement strand
GGAGAGAGGGAGATAGAGTGGGTTTAGGGTTTAGGGAGAGAGGGAGGGAGATAGAATTAAGGTATAAGGGTAGAAGGGAGAGAGATCGAATTAGTGTAGAGGGTATAGACAAAGAGAAAATAAATCTATAAAAAAACCAACTTTCTCACAATACGAGCGCCCTTTGAAGAAGTAGAGACATGACCATTTTAGCAAGAAATAGCGCGTTTGCGTTACAATGCGAGTGTGTTTTGTCTTACATTAAAAATGGTAAAAAAATAGAATATACATGTGATGTCGGTCCACATTCTACATATTCTCCTAGTTTTGTGCATGCTCTGACAAAAAGTAGCTTTTTGATGAGTGAGTGAAGTGTGCATGCATGATTTTTATATTCCACCACCTTTTTCATGATCTTTCCACCACCTTTGCATGAAATAGCAGAGTTTTCATGTTGAAAGGCATATAATATTAATTCAACTTTGAATTCCAGTGATAACTGATATACAATTGAAGTTTGGAGGGGAACAAGCTTTTGAAAAAGTCAAATTGTTGAGGAGTTTGAGGAAAGAAGAAGCAAAGGCTACATAATTGGGTAGAACTCCTCCATTTGAAACTCTGGTTTTTTAGGTATGTGAAGTCTTTAGATATTTTCTTTCATTCTATTATGGCTTGCTTTCATTTTTGTTGTTTTGCATATTCCATGTTAATCATTTTTTTTTTGTCATGTTACAACCTTAGGTTGTCAATGGACATTTTGAATTACACAATTCTATACACTTTCCAATTACATTTTTAAACCACATCTCTTTGAGGCATTTTATTATTTAATAATGTCCAGCTCTGAACACGAGTGTAACAGATTTTTCAAATTTCCCACTGTCAGATCGAATGATTATATCGGCAAGAGATATTTAAACTCTGGCCGATCTATGTGTTTGAACCAAACTAAATGTTCATTATAGACCTTATATGGTCGGGGAGACCAAATATCATTCTTATCGATGTTAAATAGTTGATTTTTATTTCATCTTTTGATCCATATCACCTTCAGAAAGAGATTTATTAAGTCACTTAGATATCAAAGTTTTTGCCAAGTATCACTCCGATGAACCTTGATCCATTCGTATTACCATTGGCAAGAGAATAAGTACCGCTTAAAGATTTGAAAGTTACTCTGATGTTACTAGTCTCCCCGATGTATCGTCATCCTCCTTCAGATGAATCGACAAGACTCTCTCTAATATTACTTTCATCGGTGTAACATATGGAGTCAGAAAGACATTTGAAACTCATTCTGATAGCACATGTCTCCTTGAAATGTTTCCTTTTGCTTTATCGGTGAAATAGAGTGAACATCTTACCGATGAAAGTCCATCGACATGACATGTATGCTCAGGCTAACTTAAGGATCTCACTCCGATAGTATTGTTCTTGCCGATAACCTTTTCATTGGTGAAACAACAAGCTTTGTCTTCCCGAATATGTATCCTCCTTAGTTGTTGATCGATGTGACAATGTTTGACCTTTCGATGATATGCTAGAAATGCCTGAATTGACAGTCTATATCTTATGGGTAGGAGAGACATGGACCTAGTCATGCTGATATGGATTATTTATTCAAAGGATCTTGCTCAATGAGGATCAAAGGGATTTTGGTGTGTCAAAAGGTCAAATCTGATGGGATCACTGGTGGATATGATATGTGAAATGGATTATAGCAATTTTGCACTCAAAATGTGGCTACCTTGTGGAGTTTATGAATGTAAGCTACTAAAATTTTGAAAAAAAATTATAGTCCCAATAGTGGCTCTATCTAGGGATGAATGATTGTGAGATCATTGCAAAAATTTAGATCACTGGGAGAGAAGACCAAGTAGCATGTGACATGGAATGGTGGTGGAAATGAGGGAAAATGAAGAGTGGTGGAAATGATATGAAGTCCTATTCTACTGTGCATGGAAATTTTTTATTTATTTTAGAAGGTTATCCAGGAATTGTCCATGCACTGGCAATTCCTAACCTTCACCTATTCTATTGTGCATGGAAATGATTTATTTTAAGAGGTTTTTCAAGAGTTTTCCATGCACTGGCAACCCTTAATCCTCGATGTTCTTCAAGAAAAGAAGTGCTTTAGGAACTTCCCATGTATAGGAAATTCTTGTTCTTCTCCTGACATGTATTGCAAATAATAAGAGTCCTCCCCTCCTTTTCCTATGATAATAAAAGGACCTAACCCCAAGGCTTCAAACTTTCCATTGTTTCCCTTTTCTTGGCATCTAGCATTCCACATTCGTACCAAATCATTCACCTAAAATTTTATATCCTTGGATTTCTTATCAAAAAGATATTTCATTTGTGATTGCAACTTCATATTATCTTTTTGGGCTGTTCTCCTTACTTCATCAAGTTTTGCAAGCTGCTCCATCCTCTCCTCCATTGGTTCTAGAATACCTAAGTCTTCCTGCAAAATGAACCTACTTATTGGTAGTAGATTATGTAAAGGGAGCCTAGCCTAAGCCCCATATACAAGTTCAGAGGGATAATTTCCAATAGCCTTCTTTACAGTAATCCTATCCGCCCACACAACCATTCTCAACTTTGAGTCCCATGCCTTCTTGTTCCTATCTAACATCCTTCTTATGATTTTCAGAAGACTTTTATTACTAGATTTTTCTTGACCGTTTGTTTGTGGGTGGTAAGGGGCAGCATAAGAAATAGTAATGCCATATGTATCACATAAATTTTTGAATTCATCAGACCTAAAACACATCCCATTTTTATGTGATCAACCTTACTGGTGTGCCAAATCTAGTTATGAAATTCTCCATCAGAAAATTTATCACCACTTTTCTTGTTGCTTGTTTAGTTGGGATTGCCTCCACCCATTTTGTGAAATAATTTGTGGCTACCAATATCCATTTGTGCCCTCCACTATATTTTTCTATAATTTCCCCTATGAAATCAATTCCCCACTGATGGAAGGGCGCTTCAACCTGCATTGGTCTCAGAGGCAATGCTCCTTGATACTTCAATTTTCCTAAAAATTTATGGCATGCCTCACACTTTCTAGTATAGTCATGTGCATTGTTGAAAACCTTAGGCCAATAGTACCCTGCCCTTAATATCTTATGAGCAATACTTTTTGCTGAGAAATCCCCACCACATACTCCTTCATGTATTTCCTTCAACATGTTTTTTGATTGATGTTCATCTAAACATAACAATAGGACACCATCCCTACTCTTCCAATAGAGGTCTCCCTCCATGAATACATATTTTGAGGCCTGCAACTTGAGTGTCCTCTTTTTGTTGTCATCAAACCCTTTTGGACATTTCAAATGTTTGAGATAGTACACAATATCAATGTACCATGAAGTATTTCCAATACTTGTGACGATATCTTCTTCACCATTCACATTGCATACTTGGGCAACCTCTAAATTTATTTCAGCCATCAATTTTGCTAGTCCTAGACCCCTTACAAGCTTAGTGATCTAAAACTCAATATCAAACTCTTGGATCCTATTTATCCATCTACACCTACGTCCTATTGTCTCACTTTCTATGAACACATCTTTCACTGCAACGTTAGGCACATAAGCTATAACTTTCACCCCTACTAGATATGACCTAAATGCCTCGACAACTCTTACCAATGCATAGGCTTGTTTTTCAACAATATCATACTTCAATTCTACATTCTAGAGGGACTTGCTAAAGAAGAAAACTGGTTGTTCGTACCCTTCATCATTCTTTTGAAGCATTACTGCAACAACTGTGTGATAGGATGCAAACGAGAAGATCTGGAAAGGTTTGCTAAAATCTAGGGATTTCAATACAGGAGCTTCTTTGATTACTTTCTTTATGGATATGAAAGCATTTATAGCCTTAGCAGTCCAGTCAATTTTTGCACCTTTCTTCAACATTTTTGATATTGGATTTACTATCTCAGCAAAATCTGATATGAATCTTCTCACAAAATTGATTTGTCTAAAAAAGGATTGAATAGCCTTAACTGTCTTGGGGATAGGTACCTTATCAATGGCCTCTACTCTTTCAGGATCTATCCTTACTCCCTCCTTAGAAACTATATGCCCAAGCAACTTTCCTTTTGTTACTGCAAAATGACACTTTTTAGGATTGAGGGAGATGCCATATTCCAATGCTTTCAAAAATATCTTCTCAAGGTGTGCCACATGATCCTCTACCTTCTTGGAATATGCAGTTAAATCATCTTGGTAGACCACCATTATCACATTAATAAGATCAGCAAAAGCAACATCCATGGCCCTTTGGAACGTTGCACCAGCATTGGTGAGTTTGAATGGCATCCTAACATAGACATACGTTCCCCATGGTGTAGTAAAGGTTGTCTTGTATTGTTCTGGTCTTTAACCTTTACTTGGTTATAGCCTGAAAACCCATCCATCATGGACAATAACTCGCAGCCTGTAACCCTTTGTAGCATAACCTCCATGTTTGGAATCGGGTAATTGTCCTTGAGAGAAGATATATTCAGGTTCTAGAAATCTACAAAAAGCCTTATATCTCCATTTTTCTTCCTGAGTGGTACTAGATTAGATACCCAAGATGAATGTCTAATTGGCTTGATAATTCCTCCTTCCCCGAGCTTTATAAACTCTTCATGCATTTTGGATTCCAAAGTAGGGTTTATGGGTCTCTATTTTTTCCTGAATGGTTTTGCACCTAGCTTTAATGAGATCTCATGTTGGAACAAATCTTCCCTATATGCTTTAAGATCCTCATAAGGCCAAGTGAAAATGTGCTTGTATTTTCTTAATAGTGCAATCAACATTTTTCTAATTGTCGGACTTATCTTCTTCCCAATATATACTCTTTTTGGTGCCAGTTCAGTCCCTAAATTGATTTCTTCCACATTCTCCCTCTTTACTAGAGTATGTTTCATGAGAGCATGATAATTTCCATCAAATACCCTTTCTAGTGCCACAAGCCATTTATGAAGTTTTTTGGTTTTGAGCTGCACAACTTTTTTTCCAAACACATATTGTTTTCCATCTATTTCTTCCACAAAGGCATTAAAATCAATCTCCTAGGCTTCATACTGGTCAATGCAATGGAGAAACTTGATGAGATCAATGTCATCATTGAAAAATTTCCAACTATAGATATTATCAGGGATAGCATGCCTTGTTTTGAAATCAACTTGAGATATCCCTACCAGAGTAATATCATCTCTTTTCAAAGAAACATTAGCCAAAAAGTCGGCCATCAGGTTCTTAGAACTATCTATCCATTCAATAGAAAAAGCATCAAATAGTTCAATTGTGTCCCACACAACATTCCTATACTATTTTTGTTTTTTGTTTTTTGCAGAATATTTTGATCTGACTTGTGAGACGATCAACTCAGAGTCTCCAAGAATAGTTAACAATTTGATCTTGTGTTTGAAAACCATATTCAAACCAATTAGCAGAGCTTCATACTTTACTATATTGTTTGTACATTCAAAAGTCAACAAGAATGAATATTTGAATGTGGTACCCTTAGGTGATAAAAAAATTACCCTTGCTCCATTTCCTTCCTGACTACATGCTCCATCAAAATACATCTTCCACACACCGTGCTCATTCTTAGAAACATGCTTATCAATTGAATCAGTATTCACTAATTCAGGTTGGGAAGGCTCTATTCTAAAACTTCCTAAATCCACATTTTAAAAGCAATTTATATGATCTTGAGCAACATAGTCCACAATCTGATTCATCCTTGGCTCTGTATACAACTTGACCTCTTCACCATTGACTGGTATTGTGGCATAAGACAAGTCAAATTGTACATTTCCTCCAACTGCCGCAGTCCATTGCCTTGACAAAAGCATCCCAAAATGAGGGGGTGTGTCAATTACAGTTATGTCAATGTTATACACATCCTATGGGTAAGCAGCCAACTTCACCTCTACATCTTTCATGATTCCTACCACTAGGACCGGTCCACTATCCATGGCATAAAATTTTCCACCATTAGTGTCCACCCACATGCCAAGTTGTTTCATGACCCCTACTGGCATGATGTGTATAGCAACACCTAAATCTATCATACAATTTCTTACTAGCTTGTTATTTATGAGTAATGTAGTAAAGAATGGATCAAATTTTGGAGGATTTATCAATGCATCTCCTAGACAAACCTCAGGAACCTTTACCTTTTCCTGCTTGCTATTAATCTTAGTGGTCCCCTTGCTTTCAGAGCTTTTATCATTTCCAGTAGATATTAATTGAATAGCACTGTCCCTATACTCTTTTATTTTCATCATTTCTAATAATGGCACATAAATATTTACCTAAGACAAGGCCTGTGTGAAGTCGAAAGAAGTATTTTCTATTTTGGTTATCTTCTTTTGTTCCAGTGGATCTCCTTTGTTCTCCTCTTTTTCTCTTTTGTTTGTTTCATCAGACTTTTGTTTTTCTTTATGAAACTCTTTGTTTTCTTCTTTATGAACATGTTTTTGTTCATTCTTATTAGGCTACTTATTTTCTTTCCTTTTTGGTGCTTCCTGTGTTGCTCCTTTATCTTTCACAAATATCCCTCTTGGGACACCCTCATCTTCATTATTGTCCTATTTCTCAATTGATATTTTGATTTTTTCCTATTCTACTGCAGCAATGGTTAATTCCTTGATTTCCTCATCAGTTGGTTTCCTTACTTTGTATTTACTTGACTGAGATGGTACACAAGGGGAATATGTTTCATCATTTCTTTCATCATAATTATAAAAGACTTGTTGTTCTACCATATGAATATTGTATCTTTGGTTATCAACATCATACTCATAGCCTTCTTCTTCTGAAGATGAATATCCTTGCCCAATTGGATGGAGGGTGTGAGAAGTTAAATATATTGTATGATCCTCTCCATCATTATCCACTGGTATTTATTCTTCTTGTATTTATTGAGCTACAACAAGATGATCAGGGGAATGTGGCAGGTTGCAAATTTGACACCAAGGATTATTGTTAGCCATGTATGCTCCTCTCTTCTTTAAGGGATCAGGAGTTTCCTTATTCTTAGTCTTGTCAATTATGGGATTTCCATCCTTCCAATTTGTGTTATATGGCATATCATGCAACCTCGATCTTTCATTTTTGTATCTATTTTCTTGTCTATTATGAGGATTGTTAAAATTTTGGGGAACCCTGAGACTATCTCTTTTATTAGTCATCCCAACAACCTTTCTATTGTTTTCAATAGTCAATGCTATTTTTTGGGCTTCAGCTCTAGGGCACCTATTTCTAAGCTCATATATCTTCTTTGGATCAAATGCTTTTAGATAAATACTTAATGTTGTAGGATCTGCCAATTTGGACCCAGGTGGTATCTTATTATGCAATTTGGAGAATCTATGGTTGAAGTCATAAACTAACTCATTATGATATTTCTGGATACTTATCAATTCATGCAAGGAAAACTCTAGTGCACAATGATTCCCATACTATTTAAGGAATTGATCATAAAACTCTTGAATGGAAGCAATAGAAGCTGTTGGTAAACTATTAAACCAATCTCTAGCTTCTTCAATTAGTGACATCATAAATAGCCTCATCTGTACATCTTCATACTGCATATCCAGATCTTGGATAAAAGCATTAAAATTCCTTAATTGTTCGTCAGCTGTGACTGCACTACTTCCTGCAAATTTTGGGAGAAGGCCTCTCTAACTGCCATCCATAGGGTAAGGATATACTTGGAATCCTGCTAAGTCAAATTTCTTGATCATAGTTGTGTAGTGTTGAGGAGGTGAGTTTGGAGGATTCTGATATTGGTATAACGGATTATTGTATGGTACGTGGGGTGGTGGCATATACTATTGGCTAGGGGGTGGCTGAGAATTTGGGTGTTGTGATGGGTTTTTAGGTGGAGCATTTGATGGTTTGTATTGATTTCCAGATTGCTTTTGTGGTGCTTTTGGTGGATTTGAAGGTCCATAATTAGTATTCCTTTTCCTATGAGGTGGTGTGTATTTAGGGAGGTTGGCTATCTGGGTATCAAATTGGGCTCCCTACAAATTCAAATCCTGGAGTTCTTTTATCACTTGGAGCTTTTCCATATTCTACTTTCTTTCTTTCTAGTTCTTGTCTTTCATACTCCAACTGTGCATTTAATTCTTCCTGAGTCATAGATTCATAATTTTCTTCAGAGGCTATATTATCAATAGGCTCATTCTAATTCCCTTCGAGTAATGCTATTTTATGATCATATTCATGTTGTCTCTTGATTCTTTTAGCCTCCAATCCAGCCCTGAATTCTTCATCTTTCTTAAGATCTAACTAAAAGAAAGGATTCCTTTTTTCTTCAGGAGTGTGAGGTTCTCCAAATGAGCTATTTTCATTTGTCAATGTATCATAGTGATTGTACGTCCCAAAGCGTGGTCTTGATGTTTTATCCTTATTTGTTATGCACATTTCATCAGACGCCTTCTTACCTTTATCATTCTTATGTTTCCATTTACTATTGTCATTAGGAACTTATTTATACAAGGACCTTCTACCATCCATGTTGTGAACTATTGTGATGGTCTGAACTCTAGAGTTTTATTAATCTTGCACTTATTCTTTCAGAGTCGCCACTCACTTTTAAAGAAGTGAGAAAATTTAATAATTTCTTGTTTTTCCCAATGGAGTCCTATGTAAGGTATTGACTCTATGATGAAGGCCTAGATTCAGATTTGACTCCCCATTAGAGTCTCCAATCTGTTAGTTCTCAAAAATGCTGGTTGAAAAACCACAAGAGGTTGCCAGGCTCTTGGTATGCTTTAGGCTAACGAACAAGGCCAAATGGTGTATTTGAACCTTCTTCTCTTCAGGCTCTGCCAAACCTAGGTGGGTGTACCTATGCAAATGGAGCAGACTTAGTCTATTTGTTTCCTACTTGAACAATCTATCCACAATGGTAATTGAGAGTAGAGAGATGTAGACCTAATTTGGTATAAATTGTATAAGCAATATCAAGGTGAAGTTTATGAATATGTTTAGTTAACAAATGTGAAGTTTTAAATAAATTTGATGAATCTAAACGATGAACTGGATAAGACCAGTGCCTTGTTGGGTGAACGGAGTCAAATGAAGATCTAAGACAAATGACTTGTATTTTCAATAACGTGAACTTTTTGGCACACTTATGTTTGTTTATAACTTGTATAAACGTGTAGGAAAATGATTGACAAACTCTACTTGTGGATCCAATTGACACAATCAGGTTACTTATGATTTATTAAAAGGATTTTAATCTTTACTTGAAAGAACCAATTAAATAAATCACACAGGAACAATAGATAACACCAAATTGGAGACAGAATGGCAATCCTAGTTATATGATTCTTCTTATTGATCCAAATAACACTTCCAAATTATTGTGACTGATTAGAAGGGTTTTAATTCTTTAAAAGAAGCCAATTAATCACATCAGACAAGAAAAAAAATGTGTTTTGATAAATTGAACATATCTCTGATACACTAATTTAAATAACAAGGAAATATTATGCTAGAGACAACCAAATAATTGAATATATTCAACAAAAAATCTATACCAATATGAAGCCACATAATTAGATATCTTTCATTGATCTCCTCAAAATTATGTTTGCAACATAGTCTTTTGAAATGTAAACATCACGAAAGCTTTCTACTGTCTATCTATCCCTATTCACCTATATCTTTCTGTCACTGTGTAACTGACTTATATATCAAAACTTTGAAGAGGTTGCACCCCTTCATGAATGTCTTTTGATACTAACAAAAACTAACAACAATTAAACATAGATAATTAGGCTCTAGTTAGACATAGTGGAATTTTGACAGATGATCCAAATAATCTCATCTCTTGTGAGTATCAACATCCTCTGATGCATTCCTGGCTGCTATTTCCATGATCACCATTTTCTCATTCTGCTCGCACGCTTCATCCAATGTCAAGTCTTTACCTGTGGCTACTTCCAAGGCCTTTTGTAATATCAACTTGCATTCTTCAATCCATTTGGTCCTTTCTTTTATTTCTCCATCATTTTCAAACAATATTGGTATTCCTTCTTTTGTGGCATCAATAAATCCTTTTGCATCTCCTTGAAGTTCCTCATGATAACCTCTATGTTTTCTTATGATCTCCTTAGCAATAGTGACAACCTCATTATTAGGAGTATCTCTCTTTTGTATTTCCTAAAATTTCTCTTCAATTCTATCACTAATTCTTTTATGCTCCTATTTTGTAGCATAAGTCTTTGAGTGAGCTCCCTAGAGCCTGCTCAACCAAACCATCAAATTAGCCTGTCTCTTCCTAAACACTGCATAAAGTGTATCAAATTTTCCTTGAGAATATACATATTATTCTTCTGACTTGTCCTTTGTTTAAGAGCTTTCTCCCTGAGTCGGTAGCTTAGTAGTTTCCTTCACTATGTTTTTAACCATATCCTTCAAGTGATCATTCTCCTTAAGTATCCTTTCATTATTCATTTTATACATCTCCTTTTCTCTAATCAACATTTGAATCTGGGCTTTATTTAGCTTAGCAACATTGATGCCAATCTCAACTGTAGCTACAAGATCAGCCTCTCCAACTTTTAGTGTCATGACATGGCTGAAAGCTTTTTCAGTGTCAATAATAATATACTTCTTATGTGGTGGATATAGGGCCCAGATCATGAGGGAACCTTCATCAGGATTATACTTTGATCCTATATACACCTTTGTCACTCCTTCATGACTAAGCTTATGTGTAGCATTATTATCCTTCAAGAAACTGTCAAAAACAAGAGCAAAATTTAGGTCCAATCCTAGGAAAGTCATAACACCTGACTCCTCTAATAATTTTCTCCCTTGCTCTGGGGTCATATCTTTCATTTCCTTTTCGACACTTAACTTCAAATTATTCAACAACTAATCCTCATTGTTTGGTGTTATATTTTTAATAAATTCTCTTATTGATTTTCCCTTCTATTTATACAAGAAGGCTCTGACTTGTGGAGATTTTACAAACTCATTATCAGCTACAAAGGATCTATAAGCCATTTTCCTTGTGTCTATGTTAGAACCCTCCTCAATTCCTAGTTCTCTAAGAGGAGACTTATAATCCTTAATTTTCAATCTGGAGATTCTATTAGTTGGACCCTGAGATCCCTCATCACCAAATGACTCCTCACCAGAAGATAATAGCTCTACTTCTTGTATCTCCTTTACTCTTTGTTCTACTCCCTTTCTATATTCATCAACAACCATCTCAACTTCTTTCTCTTCCAAATTTATGATCAAATCATCATATGGATAAGGTATATGATCATACCCACCTAAGTTCATCTTTTTTTGGAAAAGTCTGTGTATCCTTCTGGATCAAACCCTTTCCGTGGTGGAGCTCTCTTCAAATTAAAATGTAATAGCTTATCCAGAATCAAATCATACCCTTCTTTTGACAATATTGTGAAATCCCCAAAGCATAAAGTGCTTGGCATGAATGCTTGCTTTCCAAAGGAACTTAGATTCATTAGACTTGAGTAGTCCATTTTCCTAACAATTTCCAAGTAAGCAATTCTATTAGGAACTATTTTTGGAAAAATAAATGGTGTATCCTCAAAACCATACACCTTGATCATAGTAGCATCCTCAAAACAGTACCAATCTCCCCAGTTGTGACCAATAGGTCCATTGAAATCCTTGGGTTTGAGGAACCTCTTAATCTCATCAAATAATGAGTGCTCACAAGGATGGTTAAAAAATTTGTACAATGGCTTAACAAAGTACTATTCAAAATGCACAAAACTTGAATTGAAAAATCTGCTATCCCAAATAGCAATCCATAACTGAATTGGTAGCAGTTTACCCTCCTTATCAAACTATGTAATCCTTAACTCCTCTGGCCATATTCCTAATTCTTGTCCATAATACATTATTATATGCATAAAATTAGAGTAATGCTTGAAATGCAGAACAAGGGATCCATTTTTAATTGCCATTAGTCTTGAATCAATTCCTTTGAAGATATATGAAGCATAATCAAAGGGTCTGGCATTGTGATACTGAACATCGACTTATGCAATGGTAATCGCCACCCCTTATAGGTTGTATCCATTCTCCAAAATTCTTTCTCTAAAATCTCATGCATAGTAGCTTCATCACATGTGTCATCTAGGTTAAAAATTTCACAAATTGTAGCTTCTGACACATGTATAAAAGGTTTACCCAATGAATTGCAGATAGTTTGAGTTTTTGATTGTAATGGGTAGCTAAGAGTTTCATCAGTTCAACATTCACAAATACGTTTGGGATGACCAATTTTCCCAGGTTAAATTCCCAGGGATTGCATACTGGCTCAAACCTATCCCTCTGATGATAACGAAACATAAATAGCTCATATCCCTGAATTGAAGTCCACACATCCCCTATATGCCTGCACTTGTCTTCAAATTTCTCCACATCTTCCCTAAGTTGTGCAGAACACTTGGCTTTAGGTCCTGAACTAGGTAGTTGCTCAATAAGATCTTGATTCAATTTTCTTTCAATTATTTTTAGTTCATCCCTTGTCTCAATTTTCCATTTCTTTCCCCTAGGATGGCAACCCTCACTCTGATTTTTTCTACTTTTTGATTTTCAAGAGCTCGAACCCTCCATTTTATCTTCTCAAATTGACATAATTGAAAATATAATTGCAGAGAATTCACAAGATTACTTGAAAATCTCCGGCTGCACGAAATTCTCTGGCCTCCGTCTGTTCTCCCATTCCTTTCACTACCAACCCTGCAAATTCTCCTTAATTATTCTTCTTTCACTTAGAGAATTATCTATACAGTGTGTATATGTGCCGCCATTAATGTCCAGCTCTGAACACGAGTGTAGCATATTTTTCAAATTTCCCATTGTCAAATTGAATGATTATATCGGCAAGAGATATTTAAACTCTAGCCGATCTATGTGTTTGAACCAAGCCGAATGTTCATCATAGACCTTATATGGTTGGGGAGACCAAATATCATTCTTATCAATGTTAAATAGTTGACTTTTATTTCAGCTTTTGATCCATATCACCTTCAGAAAGAGATTTATTAAGTCACTTAGATATCAGAGTTGTCACCAAGTATAACTCTGATGAACCTTGATCCATTTGTATTACCATCGACAAGAGAATAAGTATCGCTCAAAGATTTGAAAGTTACTCTGATGTTACTAGTCTCCTCGATGTATCGTCTTCCTCCTTCAAATGAATCAACAAGACTCTCTCTGATATTACTTTCATCAGTGTAACATATGGAGTAGGAAAGACATTTTAAACTCATTCTGATAGCACATGTCTCCCTGACATGTTTCCTTTTGCTTTATCGGTGAAACAGAGTGAACATCTTACTGATGAAAGTCCATCGGCATGACATGTATGCTCAGGCTAACTTGAGGATCTCACTCTGATAGTATTGTTCTTGTCAATAAACTTTTCATCGGTGAAACATAAGGCTTTGTCTTCCTGAATATGTATCCTCCTAAGTTGTTGATCGATGTGACAATGTTTGACCTTTCGCCGATAGGCTAGAAATGACTAAATTGAAAGGCTATAGCTTATGGGTCAGAGAGACATGGACCTAGTCATGATGATGTGGATTATTTATTCAGAGGCTCTTGCTCAATGAGGATCAGAGGAATTTTGGTGTGTCAAAAGGTCAAATATGATGGGATCACTGGTGGATATGATATGTGAAATGGATTATAGAAATTTTGCACTCAAAATTTGGCTACCTTGTGGAGTTTATGAATGTAAGCTACTAAAATTTTGAAAAAAATTTATAGTCCCAATAAGTCCTAAAAGAGTGAGAAGTCTACAAGGTGAAAGGTACTTTATGCTTTTGATTGATGATTACTCTAGGTATACATGGGTTACATTTCTTAAAGATAAATATGATGCATTAGATAGATTCAAGACATTCAAAGCTATGGTTGAGAATGAAGTAAATTTGAGAATAAAATGCTTAAGGTCTGACAAAGGTGGTGAATTCACCTCCCATGAGTTTAATATGTTTTGTGAAGTTTATGGAATAAAGAGATAGTTATCTGCTTCAAGAACTCCTCAACAAAATGGAGTTGTTGAAAGGAAGAAAAAAATAATTCAAGAAGTTGCTAGATCAATGATGACTAAAGTTGGTCTACTGGAAGTTTACTGGAGAGAAGCTATTCACACTATTGTTCATGTGTTCAATCAAATTCAAGCAAGAGCCAACAGTACCAAGACCCCTCATGAGCTGTGGTGTGGAATAATTCCTACTGTTAAGTATTTCAAGGTATTTGGAAGCAAATGTTATATCAGACGAGATGAAGAAAATTTAGGAGAGTTTGATGCTAGAAGCGATGAAGGTATTTTTTTTGGATATTCTACCAAAATCAAAGCTTACAGATGTTTCAATAAAATAATAGGATTGTAGAAATCACAAATGTCAAGGTTGATGAAGAAATGGAGAACTCAATTGAAGTTGACGGATATGTATCTGATGAACCTGAATGTATAAGGATTGAAGAAGTTTTGGAAGAATAGAAAAAGGATGAGAAAGAGAAGTAGAATGAAGAAGAGGAAGAAGAAGCTCTGGTGGTGTCCCCAAACACACCTAAATTTGTGTAGAAAAATCATTCAGAAAGTGATCGTTGGAGATAAGACAAAAGGAGTATTGACAAGAAGCAAAGTTGTTTCTGTTGAGATAAATTTATGTTTACTTTCTAAGATTGAACCAAAGACTGTAAGTGAAGCATGTAAAGATGAGCATTAGATGGAAGCTATGAAAGAAGAACTTATGTAGATTGAGAAGAATCAAACTTGGGAATTCATCCCTAGACCGACAAATAAAAACATAATTGGATCAAAGTGGGTATTCAGAAACAAGTTGAATGAGAATGGAGAAGTGGTCAGAAATAAAGCAAGGCTTGTTTGTAAGGGTTACTCACAAATAGAAGGCATATATTTTTAGGATACTTTTGCTCTGGTGGAAAGAATGGAAGCTATTAGGAATTTTTTAGCATTTACTGCTCATAAATATTTCAAAGTCTATCAAATGGATGTTAAGTTTGCATTTTTGAATGGTGAGCGAGAAGAATAGGTATACATGGAACACCCAGAAGGACTTCAGTTGTCAGATCAACCAAATATGGTCTGCAAATTGAAGAAATTTTATATGGATTGAAGCAAGATCCTAGAGCTTGGTATGCAAGGTTAGACATGTATTTGATTCAACAAGGTTTCAACAAAGGTACAACAGATAGTAATCTGCATTTTAAAATTAAAAATGGAAAAATCTTGATTGTGGTTGTATATGTTGATGACATTATCTTTGGAGGAAATGAAACTAAGTGTAAGATGTTTGTGGAAGAAATGCAAAAAGAATTTAAGATGTCCATGTTTGGTCATATGAATTTCTTTCTTGAGCTGCAAATTAATAAAACAAAGAAAGGGATTTTTATTTCACAATGAAAGTATGTACGAGAGATGTTGAAGAAGTTTGGGATGGATGGATCCAAACTGGTATGCACTCCTATGGTGTCTGGTTGAAAATTAAGTAAATATGATGACTCACCTAAGCCTGATCAGAACAAGTATAGATCTATGATTGGTGGGCTGTTGTATTTGACTGCTACTAGAATGGATATTATGCATACAGTGTGTGTCATGGCTAGATTTCAAGAAGATCCTAAAGAAACACATGTTGTTGTTGTTAAGAGAATATTCAGATATTTGAATGGCACTCTGGATTATGGCTTATGGCATCCTAGGGATACTAACTTTACACTAAGTGCTTATTGAGATGCAAATTGGGTTGGCTATGTAGATGACAAAAAAAGTACAAGTGGCGGTGCATTCTTTCTTGGTTGCAGATTGGTGGCTTGGTTGAGTAAAAAGCAAGATTTAGTTTCTTTGTCTACTGCTGAAGCTAAGTATATTGTTGTTGCATCTTGTTGTACACAAGTTTTATGGATGAAATAGAAATTGAAAGATATCAAAGTAATGTATGATGGTCCCATCTCTATCTTCTATGATAACACAAGTGCAATTAACATTTCAAATAATCTAGTGATGCATTCCAAGACAAGCATATATCTATCAAGCATCATTTCTTGAGAGATAAGGTTGTGAAGAATGAAGTAAAAGTTGACTATGTACCTACAAAGGATCAGATTGCTGATATATTTACGAAGGCTCTTCCTAAAGATACTTTTGAGTATCTCCAAGAGAAGTTAGGGGTGATTTCCCCTCCTTTCTTGAACTAGATGCATATGAAGATGCATCAGTCTGGTGGGTCTATGGATCTATCTTTCTTCTGGACTGATGTTTTGGTGGCTACCTCTCAGGGGGAGTAGGTAGTGTCATGTGTTGTCATTGAAAGAGTATTCTATTCTTAATGTAAAAGGGGAAATCAATGTAAAATATATTTTTCCTTTGCCATTGATGTCAAAGGTGGAGATGAGGAAGATGTGAAAAATATTATCTACCAAGATGAGGAAGGTGTGAAAAATGTTATCTACTAAGGGGGAGAAACAAAAAGTAAAATTTGTTCAGAGCTAGAGTGTTGTCTTTGATGATTTTTTAAATCATGTCTTTCCATCAATGAAAAAGGGGGAGATTGTTGCAAGAATGAAGGTGTTGTCATTGATTTCAAGTGGTTAACTAGTTATCATCTAGTTGTTGTTTCCATTGATGTCATGGTTGTAGGTTATTGGTTGTATATGTCAAGGATATTGAGAAAATTGTAATGGAAAGGTTGTAGGTATTCAGTGGTTGCTTTGGGTTTTTCTTCAAGATTTTCTCCTCTGTTCATGTAGTTCAGATATGTTGATCATGGTTGTTGAATGTTTCTATATCCATATTTTGGGCTTTTGGATCATTGTATAGTGAAAGTTATGTTCACCAGTTGTGAACTATGTTTTTAAGGGTTTTTGGTTGAGGTCTGAGAGAAATGTAGTTGCTTTGGATTTCTTCTTGGATAAGTCTTATGAATTGTGGTTCTAGAGTTAAGCTGTTATGATCGTGTTGAAGATAATTTTGTTTTCTGGGAAGATTGGATCGTGTTAAGGATTGCATGTGCTTAATTGTTCTATGTGTTTTACACTGGTTTGGACGACCTTGTGTTAAACACTACCTTAGAAGATCATGAAGCGTGTTGGGACTTATTTGTGTCCTCATCAAGCATGTGTCTAGGTCACCCTCATTCTAATTCCACCCTAGAATTTTTTGGCACCGACCTAATTTAAATTTAAATGATGTATGGCTAACTTTGGATATGTTTCAAAGTTGAAGATGGTATAAATACATTACCATGAGAAATTGGTGAAAGGTGTACAAAGAGATAGTGTAAAGAAATAGATTAGGATAGATGTGAAGTAGATGTGAGATAGTGTGTATGTGATGCGAGTTTTGTAGATTAGTGTGAATTCTAATTGTTGAGTTTCTAGATGCAGTGAGCTGAAGGTGTCCTCTATCATTCATGCATGTCTGGAAGTGGTTGAGCGAATCGTGGTGGAAATATTTGTTGCATTGAGATTGTCTTCTCTATGTAACATATATCTTCTATCTTCTTTGTAATTGTGTTGCAGTGAGACCTTCGGGTGGTTAACCCTTGTTGGAAAGTGAGTCTTGGTCTGGACAGTGAGTCCTGGTCTGGATAGTGAGTCCTTTTTTTGGCCTGGTTCCAGACAGTGTCCTTGTTTTGGCAGTGAGCCTACTTTGGTAGTGATCCTTTATATTTAGTTTTTATATTCTCTATATTATGAGCTAATCCTCAATGTGGTTTTTCCCTTATTGGGACTTCCATGTAAATCAGGTGTTACTAAGTATGTGCAGTTCTTTTTCAGTTTCTACCTTTGTATTTAATGTTTAATCATTTTAGCAGAGTAAAGGATTTGTGATTGATCTAATCTCTGGTGAAAGTTTGTAAAGGTTAAAATTTTGTTACAACTAATTCACCCCCCCTTTCAGTTGTCGTGTTCAACATTTCTGTGATCTTGCAATGTAGATGACAACTTTGACAACTTTTCTCCAATCTTTCTCTTCAATGGATCTTCAACCTAGATCTGGAAATCACACATCAAAGAGAGGGAAAAATATTGTTTTGTTAGTGGATAGGGGTTTTACACTTGGTCAAACCCCGTTTAGGTAATTAAACCTTTTGATGAAACAATGAAACATGAAACATGAATAATGATACCTTGCATGATGTCTTGGAATGTAAATCTACAATCTAACATGAAGTGGCCATGAAGAATGTAGATCTTAATCTTGAATTAGATGTGGAACAATGCTTAACTTGGATCTTGAATACCTCATCACAACACTAGCTCAACAACATTCTTGATGCTTTATGGCTTTGACATGATGATGGATCTTGAATTGCTGCAAGGATCTTCTTCAAATCTGCCTTTAAATTCTCTTGTGAACTCTTGTGAAAGTGGTCTTGATTTTTTATGAAATTCTAGGATGAAACTATGTAAAATAACCTTGTATTTATACTTGTTTATGCCAAAATTCCCAAAATTACAACACTACAAGCTGACATCAGATCTAGGAGGATAAAATCCTGCCAAGAATTGAATTCAAAATGGGTCTTGATTAGAGTTGGACTCATACACCCAAGGTGGCGTATGAGTCCTAGTGGCTCAAAACTGGGGCACAAACTCCAAGACAGGTCATATTTAATGTGAAACTTGAAATCAGGTCCTAAGACCTAGGTGGGACTAATATGTCCAAGGTGGCGTATGAGTCCTAGATCACCAGATCTGGAACACATGACCCAAAACACTAAATTATTATTGGTTATTTGATAAGTGTCAAGATTATCCATGGAAAGATGCAATTAATAAGGCTTGTAGATGTAAAATAGGACCATAAATAAGCCCAATTAATTAATTAATCCCTAGATTAGTGTGAATGTGTTAGGATACACTTTACAACACCCTAGATAAGGCACATTTAGGTCCATTCTATCAATAATTATTTATTCCAAAATTAAGAGTGAAAAAGGGATACTTTTTCCTACACTACACAGAGCCTAGAAAGGTGCCATACCTAAGGATGCATGATGGGATTTGTTATAAGAAAATTCTACTAGTGGTAGATACTCTTCCCATTTATATTGTTGATCCATATAGTACATCTGAAGGAGATCTTCTACAACTTGATTCACTCTCTCAGTTTGACCATCGGTCTAAGGATGATAGGAAGAACTGAAATTTAACTTAGTCCCCAATGTTGCATTCAAGGTTGTCCAAAACCTTGATGTCATCCATGTATCTCTATTGGATATAATGGTCTCTAGCACTCTGTGCAAATGAAATATCTCTTGGAAAAATTTCTTGGCCAAGGTCAATAATCCATGCTTAAGGTTCCCTGGGATAAAATGTGCCACCTTAGTCAACTTATCGACTACTACCAGAATGACATCGTGCATGCTCTTTCATAGAGGTAACCCCTACATAAAGTCCATACTGATCACTTTCCATTTATACTCAAGTATATTGTGAGGATAAAGGAGCCCTACTGGATGCACATGCTTAGACTTGACTTGCTGGCACTCCAAGCATCTGGCTACGTATTTTGATGCATCCTTCCTAAGTTTTGGACAAAAGGACAAGACTTCCAATTTTTCAATCATCTTTTTAACTCTGTGGTTCCTCGAGTATGGTGCATTGTGAACCTCATCTAGGACCAAATTCCTAAGTTCTCTAGATTTTGGGATGTAAATTTTCCTTTGGTATCGTAAAATACCATTTTGTTCAAACTCGTACCCATCGAATCGATGGTTTAAAAAATTCTATACTAGAGCCTTTTTCACCCTCTCATAATGCTCATCACCTTGCAAGTGTTGCATCACCTATTGTCTCAAGTTGAATCTCATAGAGGTCATGGCTACTAGATGTCTTCATCTACTAAGAGCATCCACCACTTGATTTTCCTTTCCTTTTATATACTCAATTCCAAAGTCATACTCACTAAGGAATTCTAGCCACCTCCTCTGATGTGCATTAAGGTTAGGTTGAGTGAAAATGTATCTCAATCCTAGGTGATTTTTTTTGATCTCAAACGACTTTCCCAAAAGATAATGTCTCCACATTTGCAGGGTGTGCACTATAGCTGTTAGTTCCAAGTCATGTGGTGCATAGTTTACTTTTTGTTGTTTTAGCTTCCTAGACTCATAAACCACCACTTGCCCTTCTTGCATTAACATTGCTCCATCTCCCAAAGCATTCGTGATCACTGAAAATTGACCATTGGGATTTGGGATAATTAATACCATATTTGTAGTGAGATTTTCCTTAAGGAGCTGGAAAGCTTGATTACACTTCTCAGTCCACTCGAACCTCTTTCCTTTCTTTTGGAGAGATGTTATTGGGGCTACTATTTTAGAAAACCCTTGCACAAATTTTCTATAGTAGCCAGAAAGGCCCATAAACTTTGCACCTCTGACACATTCTCATGAGGCGCCGACCATTCTATAATTGTTTTTATCTTCTCAAGGTCCACAGAGACTCCCTTAGCTAAGATAATGTGGCCTAGGTAATGAACCCTATCTTAATAAAACAAGTACTTGGATAGCTTTCAAAAAAGCTTCTTTTCCCTTAGACGCTACATGACTATCCTCAACTGTCCATCTTGTTCCTCAATAGACTTGGAATAAACTAGAATTTCATTAATAAAGATTAGGAAAAAATAATCCAGATAGTCTTAGAAAACACTATTCATAAGATTCATGAAGGCTACAGGTGCATTGGTCAACCCAAAGGGTACAATGGTGAACTCATAATTCCCATACAGAGTTCAAAAAGCCATCTTTGGAATATCTTCCTCCTTTATTGTCAACTGATGGTAGCTAGAGCTGAGATCTATTTTTAACAATATTGTCGCTCCCTTCATCTGATCAAATAATTCGTCAATCCTCAGAAGAGGGTAGTGATTCTTGATGGTCAACTTGTTCAACATATGATAATCTATACATAGACGCAAGGTTCCATCCTTCTTTTTCAAAGATAACTAGAGCTCCCCAAGGTGACACACTAGGTCTAATTAGCCCTTTACATAACAATTCCTATAATTAGGATTTCAATTCATAAAGATCCATGGTGGTCATCCTGTATGGGGCCTTAGATTGTGGCTCGGCTCCTGGCACTAAGTTGATGGAGAAATCAAATTCTCGCTTTGGAGGCATCTTATTGAGATATTCAAGAAACACATCTCAAAAATCCCTAAGAATTGGATAGTCGTCAAGGTATGGTTTCTCATTATTAGGTTCGCTAACATGAATAACATAAATGACACAACCCTTCCTCTGAGGTCTCTTAAGGTGCATAGCTGAAATCTATCTAAGCTCTAGGGGTTGTTGTACCCCATGTATCTCAATTGGGTTCCCATAGTCATCCAAATAATTCACCATATTATCCTCACAATTTACAATAGCCTTATGCTTAGTCAACCAATTGATTCCTAAGACTACATCATAGGATCCTAATGGTGCAACATAAAGGTTAACTTGGGTCATGAAGGTGGGGAGTTCCAACTCACTGCAAAAGAAACATGAATCTACTTCAAGCTCTACTTGATTTACATACTAAATAGACCATAAATTCCATATATCTAGGTCAAATGGGTAACTTAGAAATCATTCTAGGATATATGAAGCACTCATTAGGTCCAGTATCTATCAAAATAGAAACATTTTTATCGTAGAGCTTACCCATTAATTGAATCGAAGAAGCCTGGTACTCTGCTTGCCTATTATCCACTACTACATGAATCTTGTGTAGCGAGGTCTACGATTAGTTTCCTTCGTTTTGTGACCTTGGCTTCTGAGGAAAATTATATGCATAATGATATCCCCCACAAGTGTAATATTCATCATGTGGTCCTTTCTGGATTCTAGAATTATCTTCTTTTGCGTGCCCGTGGGTGCTATTGTAAGTGTCATTTCCCTTGTTAATCCTTTTATTCCCTCCACCTTGGTTACCTTCTTCCTTTTTAAGTGGGTCATCTTCCCTTTTCAAACTCTAAATCTTATGGGACCTATTTCCCTTTTGTCCGTCACCCTTCCAAAACTTTCTATTTGTGAACCGAGGCTTGGAGTCTGGTCCTTTACAAAGATTGGACAATTGTTGTAGCTTTTGTTCTTGATTAATGGCCATCTCAAAACCTTATACCATAGTATGGGGATTGTGAAGATCCACCTCATCTCCAATATGGGGTCTTAGTCCCAATATAAACTTTTAAATCTAAAAGCGCTCATCAGATTGATACTACGACACATACTTGAGAAAATTGGTAAACTTCTCCCAGTATTGAACTATTGTTAGGCCTCCATGGGTTAGGTTCTGAAATTCAGTCATTTTCTTGTTGAAGAAAAGTTGTGGTAGCCACCTCTTTCTAAAATATTTGAGGAAAAACTCCCAAGTAATCCCTTCTTGCGGAAGTCTCCCTTCAACCTTATCATTGTCCCACCAAGTAGTTTCTTCTCTAGACAATTGGTATGCTTCCCAAGAAGCACTAGTTTGATCTAACAGGTTGCGAAGCCTAAAATATTTTTTCATCTCTATGATTTAGGCCTTAGCCCCATCTTTGATGGCCTTTCCATTGAACCTCAGTGGTGCTACCTTCTTAAGATCTTTTCCCAGTTCTTCCTCAACCCGACCTCGATTATGATCCCCTTCTCCTTAGTAGGGTACCTCATTCCAGAGATTCTGATCCTCCCACACCCCTTGGACATCTTGTTCCAAATTGTCCATTTGAGATTCTTGCCAGTTCAAGAGTTCCAGGATTTGGTCTAGCCTCTCGCTTGGCCCATTGTCCCATCCGCTACCACCTGCATCTTGTCTCATGGTCACTATGGTGAATCACACTTGACCTATGTCATAGTCACATTTAGCATTCAAGAACAAGGTTTTATGTTTATGCTATTACATCTATGAAATACAAAGCATACAACATACAAGCCTAGAAAAAGAATATAAACACGTTCATTTCAACAAGACAAGCCTTCAAGCTTCATGAATTTAATCAAAAAAAGAATTTCTTTATTTTTATTAAATTGGATTTACATTGACCCTTATTTACAAAGTTTTCTCTACTCTGAGCAATTCCCTCATTATCAGAAAGAGGACACTCCTCAAGATCCTCATTCGAATCTACATCTTCCCTCTTGGGTGAGGCAAGATTTGCACGCAGACACTCCTCCTCCTTAGTCAATAGTGGTGCATTTGGTCTACATCCTATTGGTCAATCTCTAAATGCAGAGGGTTTCTTGGTCTTAAGAGTTCATTTGGTCTTGTCTATATTTTTGCCTCTCTCCATCTTGATACATGTGAGGGCGTGTGCTAAAGTTTCTTTGTCAGGAATCTTGGGTTGGTCTTCAGGTTTTGGATTCTCCTCAATAATAACTTTATTTTTCGTAGCCCTATTGATTTTCCCTTTCTTTCTTCCTGACTTGAACCTTCCCATTTTTCTTGCAACCAATTTAGATTTGGTCACTCTCTAGGTATCTCAAATCTACTTAAGGGTCTACTATTCCCTAGTTCAGTCATCGTGGGCTCATAGGACTAGAGCGGAACCTTGAGCTCTGATACCAAATGTAACATGCCCCAACTAGATTTAATTCCAAAATTTATCATTAAAATTATAAAAAATAAAATTTATGACACAAATTCCATAGCTAATTCCATTTATAAATTTATGTTCATAAATTACCCAATTAAATTGAAAAATATAAGTGTATTTATTTCCAAATGTCAATAATCATATACAAGTTGACTTGGCATTCAATGCCTCTTAGTCAATTCAAATTACCAGGTTCTCTTTCCATACATCATTTCAATTCTTTTACATCAAGGATATAATACATATAGAATTCTGATATGATTCCTCTATGATAGATCATCTCTACTGGTGAACGAGAACGTGATTGAGGTGCTTTTCCACCCAACCATGAAGCAATGTTGTAAGATTTGATGAAAAACAAATCTATTAAGCCCAAGAAACCTGCATGCAAAAACCTATCACAAGGAAGAAATCTGTAGGAAACAAAACAAGGGTTTTGCTCTGACAATATGAAGAGTTTGTATTATCAGACTGAAAAAAGAACATCAAGAAGTGAATACAATACAAGAGATCAATCCTTATAAAAGGAGATCAAAATGGAAAGGAAAACCTAACCCTAAGGTGAGTGCATTTAATAATTAATATTAATTATTAAATGACTAATATATGTGCATAAAGTGAAGTCTTAAGAGGAGAGTAAAGTTAATTAATTACTTTAATCTAACACCCCCCCTTAAGATGAGCTACAATGCAGCTACAAACAATGCAAAGGAAAGCAAAGGAACTACAATGCAACTGTGGGTCCCGGCAACATGGCCTGATCAGGTACCCAAATACAACAAAATCTCTATAAAGCGGAGTAAAGAAGAAAACCCAGTGGGAAAAAACTCCTCTCCAAAAAGAGATAAAGAAACATGCTGAAAAGAAAACATTAAGGAAGGAAGGCCTCACTAAGACCCCCTAAGGACAACTTCCTTCACCCCAAGCATGGAGTGCAACTGAAGATAGCGCGGAGATGCCAAAGGTTTAGTGAAGATGTCTGCAACCTGCTCCTCTGTAGGAATGTACTCCAAGATGAGAGAACCATCCTGAATCAACTGCCTGATGAAGTGCATGTGGATTTCAATGTGCTTTGTCCGCTGATGCTCCACTGGGTTGCGAGAAATGTGAATGGCACTCTAATTGTCACACCAAAGAATAGTGGGACTATCTGGAGGAAACCCAAACTCTGTCATCAACTGCCGAAGCCATAAAACCTCCTGACTGGCTAACACTGTTGCACGGTACTTAGCCTCTGTAGATGATAATGCAATAGCAGACTGCTTCTTGCAAGACCATGTGATAGGACTAGAACCAAGGCAAAAAACAAAGCCAAAAGTAGACTTCCGATCGTTGACATCATCAGCCCAATTGGAGTCAGTGAAGCCAATGATGTGAGGGGATCCTGAAGTGTAGTGAATGCCATAATGAGTGGTGCCCCAAATGTACCTCAAAATACATTTGGTTTCTTGCCAATGGCTCTCATGAGGATCATGGGAAAACTGAGAGACAAGGCCAACCGCAAAGGAAAGATCAGGATGAGAATGTGTCAGGTACAACAAACTGCCAACCAACTGTCTATATAAAGTGGGGTCTACTAAAGGAGTAGAGCAAGTGGAAGACAAAACAACACCTGACTGAAATGAAGTGGGGGAAAACTTGCAATCAAGCATGCCAAATCGCTGAAGCATATCAAGAGCATATTTCTCCTGAAATATGGAAATCCCATCCGAAGACTGAATAACCTGAAGACCCAGAAAGAAGTGCAGGAGACCAAGATCTGTCATCTCAAACTGCTCCATCAAAGCTCTCTGAACACTCTGAATCATGGAGGATGAGCTACCTGTAAGGATGAGATCATCTACATATAGCACAAGAATCAAAAGATCACCCTCCTGGCGCTGAATATACACTGTGTGATCAGAATGACAGCGTGTGAAGTGAGAGGAAAGCAAGAAAGAGTCCATCTTCTCATACCAAGCCCGAGGGGCTTGTTTGAGACCATACAATGAACGCTGAAGTCTGCAAACCAAAGAAGTGTCCTACACAAATCCCTGAGGCTGCTCCATATAGATCTCCTAATGTAGGTCTCCATGCAAGAAGGCACTCTTCACATCCATCCGAAACATTGTCCATCCCTGTGAAGCTGCAAGTGAAAGTACAAGGTGTATAGAGTTCATCTTGGCAACAAGAGCAAAGGTCTCGGAGTAGTCAATACCCTCTACCTGAGAAAAACCCTTCGCAACAAGACATGCCTTATACTTATCAATAGAACCATCTGTAGCATACTTGGTACGGTACACCCACTTGCACCGAACAAACTTTCTTCCCTTAGGAAGAGGAAAAAGATCCCAAGTATGATTCTTCATCAAAGAATAATACTCCTCATCCATGGCCCTATCCCACTCAAGGTGACTTGTCGCCTCTGAAAACTTTTGAGGATCATCCGAAATGGCATGACTCAAAAGACTAGAACCAGATGTCTAAGCACGAGTACGACGAGTATCTGAAGGATCACCTGCCAAAGAACCAGCTGCATCAATAGTGACACGGGCCCACCTAGGCAAAGACAGAGCAACTGGTGGTGGTGGAGATGGTGGATCATCATCTACATCATCCTCAAGAGATAAGTAATCCTCAAGAGATGAAGAGGGAGGAGTAGGAAATGAGGGAGAAGCTAGTGATGGAGAATCCATCTGAGGATAGCGCTCATCAAACTGGACATCCTGTCGAAACAAGACCTCTCTGGAATCAAGATCAAACAACCTGTACGCCTTAACATCCTCACAGTAGCCAAAAAATATGAGTGGTCGACTCTTCCTCTCCATGGCTTTCTGCTGAGCATCAGGAATAAATGCCCAAGCCTCACTACCAAAAACTCAGAATGTAGAAACATCAGGCTTGACATGGGTCCAAGTCTCCTCAGGAGTCATATGTCACAATGCCATATGAGGCATCCAATTCTAAATATAATTGGCAAAATTGACTGCCTCAGCCCAAAATGAAGAACTCATAGCTCAAGACTGTATCATACAATTTTCCATCTCTCGTAAGGTTCTGTTCTTTCTCTCAGCAACACCATTCTGCTGAGGGGTGTAAGGAACTGTAAATTGATGCTGTAAACCATGCTCAGTGCAAAAATATCTGAAAGCCTGATTAACATATTCCCCCCCATTATCTGTGTGTATCCTCCTGATAGAAAGTCTAGATTGCTTCTCCACAAATGTCTTAAAAGTCCTGAATGAGTCAAAGACATCAGGCTTTTACTTAAGAAAGTACACCCATGTACGTCTGGAGAAGTCATCAATAAAAGTGAGCACATAGCGGGCCCCTGAAAAGGAAGGAGTCGGAAAGGACATAAGATCACTGTGTACCAACTCTAGGGCTGCCCTAGCACGAGTGGTTCGACCCTTAGGAAATGGATCGCGATGATGTTTGCCAAGGACACATCCATGACATACACCATCAGTACAAGAAATCTATGGAAGCCCAATCACAAGTGCCTAAGTACTCATCTGTTGTAGATATCTGTAATTGACATGGCCAAAACGCTAATGCCAAAGCCTGCTCACTGAATCTGCATGTGCTATAAGAGAGGAACCAAAAGTGTCTGAACTCTCAAAGCCATCAAATCTGTATAAGCGTGATGCAGAATCCACACTCCCAGTAGCCACAACAAAGTCAGGATCATGAAGGTCTCGAATAACCACATCATGTGGTGAGAACTCAACTGTCTTACCAGAGCCATAGTGGCAAATCTGATAAACGGATAGAAGGTTTGTCGAAATGTCAGGAACCAGAAGTACATCCTGTAGACAACCACCATCCAATGAAATAGTACCAGAACCCTGAACTGAAAGTTGTGCTGAGTCACCCACTGCAATATGTCTAGTGCCTGTAGGGGCTAGAGCAGTGACCAAATCCTCTGTGTGTGTCATATGGTGAGAGGCACCAGAATCTAGAATCCAAGTGGATTCTGAGGACAATGCTCGTGCAAAAAGAGCATGACCTTTCCCTGTGGGCTGTGAAG
Organism: Sequoia sempervirens; assembly: GCA_007258455.2. Lineage (NCBI taxonomy): Eukaryota > Viridiplantae > Streptophyta > Pinopsida > Cupressales > Cupressaceae > Sequoia > Sequoia sempervirens. Next base: position 18,739,371 of record VDFB02047397.1, on the reverse strand, counting down.
GAGGCTGAGGTGCACTGATATTATGCTACTGCATGGCTTCCTCCAAAGCCTCTAAACGTTTCCAACACCTGGAAACTGGATGTCCTTCCTTGCCACAAAAACTGCAAGGATCACCAGATTTCTTCTTAGTCTTGGAGGAAGACTCACCAGACTTTGAAGATTTTCCCTGTTTAGAATTGGACTGTGGTTTTGAATCAGACTTAGGTGGTGGCTTGGAGGGATTCTCACTAGCCCCTGAATCTTGCTTAGGCTTCAGTTTTTGCTTCTATTTTCCTTTGGAGGACTGGGCTACCAATGCTTGGTTCTGTGAACCTGAAAGGGAACCCAACTGCTTGAGCTTAGCTTGCTCACGAGTCAGACGATCACAAAATACCTCAAAAGAAGGCATGACATGTTGAGCACCCAAGGCATCCATGGTGGAATAAAAGGTCGAAGAGAAGATTTGAAATGGGTGTCCTCTGTTTTAGCATTTTTTTTACAAGCGCATGCATCAGATCTAGCATTTTTTGGGGGTGTCCTCTGTGTTGTTCACAGTGGTGTCCTTCTTGGTATCACTTACCAGTCTTGCACCTTATTCCTCTGAACACCGTGCATGAGCCGATGTCTACCATTGTGAACAACACAGAGGACACCCCAAAAAAATGCTAGATCTGATGCATGCGCTTGTAAAAAAAATGCTAAAACAGAGGACACCCAAAAAAATGCAAGATCTGATGCATGCGCTTGTAAAAAACGCTAAATTTTTTTTGAACAAAAAATATCATTGGGCAAGGAATACCAGATCTGAAAACTACACCTAGAACCTCTCAAATTAGCTGAAGAATCCCAAATTTCTTCTGTCAAAACCTTGCTCCCTTTTTTCTTCAAACATGAACAAGCTACAACAGATCCAACTCTGATACCATGTAAGATTTGATGAAAAACAAATCTATTAAGCCCAAGAAACCTGCATGCAAAAACCTGTCAAAAGGAAGAAATTTGTAGGAAACAAAACAAGGGTTTTGCTCTAACAATATGAAGAGTTTGTATTATCAGACTGAAAAAATAACATCAAGAAGTGAATACAATACAAGAGATCAATCCTTATAAAAGGAGATCAAAATGGAAAGGAAAACCTAACCCTAAGGTGAGTGCATTTAATAATTAATATTAATTATTAAATGACTAATATATGTGCATAAAGTGAAGTCTTTAGAGGAGAGTAAAGTTAATTAATTACTTTACTCTAACAAATGTTTCTTAGAATTCTTCAGTAAATCGAAGAATGCCTAACCCTGCATGGAACACATAGCAAGAGATACAGTTTGCAAGGTGGAATTTGTGCATGCCTAAGTTCATGCATTTCTATCTACTATTAGAATATGCAAGTTCCATGTTAGGTAAAAAAAATAACAGAGAGCATGTAAATAATAAGAGTTTGTTTCGTACATGTATATAAAATGACTGCAAAGCTTAGCCAAGCTCATGTTGCATGAAATGCAACTCGGGTTATATTTGGAAAAGAAAATTTACACTCTCTGGCACCCATTCCCAAAAGAAAGCTTACCATATAAAGGGGTATCCCTCCCTTCTAGACCATCTATTAGCAGCAATCTAGTGTGCTACAGTCTACCACTGAATTCTTGTATCATTCCATTAAAGTAATCAAACATTATTCATTTAAGTCAGGTAAACCTTTCATCTATTCATCATATGAAATATGCAATTCAACACTATTTCATGTTTACAGTTGTTCCATTTGCAAGAGATTTTATATGCTTTATGAGTAAAATATTCCAAATGAATCAGATGGTATACTGCATGTATGTGAGAATACATAAAGGGATCTTAATGCATGTTCACATATATGCCTAGAAATGAATAAATTTAAAATATGTGTATACATTTTGAAGATTTAAATAAAATTCCCTTTCATACAAGTATACTTTAATATTTAGAGAATAAAAAAATAACATCAATTCGTTCAGCTATTCTCTTAAGTTAAGATATCATCTAATCTCTATTTAGATTCAAATGAAAACATCTATTTCATAGTCACTTGTCTTTCATAAGGACTAAAAAGAAATAGATAAATGAAACATAGTTGAATTACAACACCCATAAACAATATTAATGGAGACATTATAACTTCATTATGTTACAAATCTAAGTATTCATGGTGCTTCTCTTCGATCAAAGTAAACACTCAGTTTAAGGACACTATAAATTAAACTTATACTCTTCCCATCGAAGCCATCCCTCAAGAGGATATGATACTCGTGTTATCATCCATTGATAACATGGAATCAATACCTAATGCAAGCAAGGTGGTTGATACTCACTATTCAACACAAATTTGATCAGACTTCAACAAGGAAACAATCTTCACAACACAATTCTCTCAAATTGTCCCAAGACAACACTAATAGACTTGTAGCCTCAAATACCAACAAGTGAAGATATATTTTAGAGAAGGTTTTACAAAGGCCAACCAAACATCAATTAAGGTTCACCATAGACCCCAAAACAAAATCCCAAAAGGTTTCAAGTGATTTCTTCACAACAACATTGAGAACCATTAAACCACCCCTATTTTAGGCTACTAAATTAGCCCTTTTTCTCAAAGCAAGTAATTCCCAATCAACCAATAACCACTCAAACACTTTTAATAGTCATTTATTATGTCTTAAAACTCCCAATTCCACAACCCTTTCTCAGATTCAAGACTTTTACATCGCTTCCCCAAGAAAACCTCATTTCCCCATGCAAACACCTAGGGTTTTAAGAAAAAAACACTACTACATGGTTCATAAAACACAACCAATGCTTCAAACAGATTTAATTAGGTTTGTATAGACATTTTCCACCTTCACAAACTCAGTTCCATCAACAATTCACAAAACCCCTTCTCAAAACCACCATTTTCACAAGAAGTTACACTGCCCAGCCCTAGGGCATCAACCATCTTCACAAAAATTTCTCTCTCAGCCTACCTAAACATTGGGACAACTAAATTGCAATGTTTATGACCCATTCCATGAGAAATAGTGGAAATAGAAAGTGGAATGGGTCAAATGGACATTTTTCAAAGACCCTCAACAATTTAAAATTGTGAAAACAGGGCTACCACAGAAATTTAAAGAGATCTTGCACAAAATTGAGTTTTAGACTCTCAAAATGGATGGAAATAAAATGTAGTACATGCTACTATGATTCAAAAAAATATTTCAACGCATCTTCAAGTCTGTAGGGGTCATACATAATAGGGAAAGATCTAAAAACACAGAAAAAATGCAGAAGAACGATGTTTCTTTATTGGAATACTTTAACTCAGCAACCAACAACCCATTCTCGAGCCATTTTAGGCATTTAAATAAATTTTCAATTCAAAAACCAACTACCCAATGTTCCTAACTATTTTTTAAACTTTTAAGACTCATAATATTCCCTAAAACTGCATTTTGACAACTTTTGATTGACAACTTTTTTTCATTTTTTCATTTTTGACTCCTAAATACAAATGACTCAAAATCAACTTATTACAAAGAGTATGGTCTCAAAAGACCTTATTTTACCACAATAGGCTCAACCTTGAACCAAAAAACCTTACTACCAACTCTTGAAAATTTGACGAACATTAGAGATCCTCATTTTGCTAGGTGCTCTTGCACCTATACCTTGGGCCTTGTTAATAGTGGCTGATATTTATTGAGCCACAGGTTTAATCCCATAATGGTGTTTAACACCCCAAAATACATGTATAAAAATAGCATGGTTGATGCTTTGACTCAGTTAAAACACAAGGAATTCAATAGTGGTCACATATATATTAGCATTCATGCATTTACATATATATATATACATACATATATATATATATATATTCATCCATACTATAGAAAAATTGCTTACACATCTGTAGCCATGAAAGGGCCGCCATGGATATCATAGTATATTGATTCATTGAACAAAATATCTTTGATACCACCAATCCCTTTAATAGTGGGTGGTGATTTTTAAATGAAATAAAAGCGTATTGTGTACTGCTTGGCCCTTGCGCTTAGCAGGGCGTTCATCGTAACCTGAACGCATGGTTAGGTGGGATTCAAAATACAGTGAGCATTCTACTCAAATGATATACATAAACAGTATGTTCCCTTCGACTAGTCACCTACAAGGCGACCGTATACATGCAAGGCAAAATCACAAATTAACACAGGTCAGTCGATTGGCCATGACCATGGTGATTTAATATCATACAGGCATTAAGATCCTGTTGTGGGTATGGAAAAACCGTCCTCCTACACATGGTCAAGCAAAAAAATAAAATCATAGAGCCTTCAAGGCGGCTTGGCCCACATGGGTTTTACATGGATAGACATGGTCGATTGACCAAGCAAACAAATAACCCAAAATATGGAACATTCTCAATAAGGAAACGTAATACAGAGACATAAACAATCATTTTAGAAGATATAAAACTTATTCAAAAATGAGAGGAAAAAAATAGGCTAGTTTGAAATACCTCAAACAATACTGCCTGGGTGCTTTTTCCTTCCTTTGGAAGTGCTATCGTTCCTCCAAATCCACAATTTCCTTCATTTCTCTCTACTTTTTCTTTGATTTTCTTTCTTTTTTACTAGATTCTTCTCGATTCTCTAACTCGAATGATCCTTGCTAATTTTGGAGAGTTAGTGGGTCTTAATTTACTGCCTCCATTTTATTAGTTGGCCACCCACTCCTCCATTTACTCTACCTTTGACTGAAGCTTTTTGCCATATGAGGGAATTTACCTCCATCCATTATTAGTGGGAGTTACAAATGTTAATTTCCCATGATCCATCATTCTCTTTGAAGAGTGGAATTAAATTCGAGGAAAAATCATTCACATACATATGTGTATATGTATATATATATTTTATCACATATATATAAATATATGTACATACGTATACATATTTATTCACATTTTTGTCTACACAAAATAAGTTTGTCCTTGTGAAATTATATGCATATGCAATCACTTTCATTGTTGTCTATTCAAATTTTATTTGAATTTCATCCAAAAGCACAATCAAATGCAATTAATTTACATACAAATGGTTTGAGTTTCTTATTCCATTTTATTGAATATAAATTTCAAAATGAAAAAGATAAGACAAGAACACACTAATTTGTTCTTTCCACTGTAGAACTCCAATCCTAATACCTACAAAACACAAGAAACAAACACATTATTAGATCAAATGCAAGTAAGAATCAAGATTCCCCATGAAATCCATTAACACTGCTCAAACTAGGAAATAAAATGAAGAACACAATAAGGAAGCAATGAAATCCTAATTAAACATGCAAACTCTTGATCCCATGGGGGAATTGGTGCCAATTTGATGTGAAAATTTTCTCTTTCCCAGCTCCAATGATGCAATATTGATGAGTGATGAAGGTTGATCCACTTTGTTGAAGATTCAATTTGGCTCCATGAAAAAAAATCTGCATAACCTAGCTAAGACCTTGATAAAATTGATGAAAATAGATATGCTTGATGATAAAATTGAGTATAGTAGACTTGCTCAAATTGTGGATGATCAAAATGAGGAGAGAAACCTCTTATTTATAGAAAGACAAGATGGAGAAATGCAAAATGGGATGAATGTGGGATCATTCAACACCCAATGGGCAAGTGCCACTTGTCAAGATGTGAATGGACAAAGGATGTGTACATTTTGATGAATGTGCCCATAAATACAATTAGGTGGAATTTGAAAATAGTGAAATGACATGTAAGAGGGAAAAAAAATGATTTAAATGCCACTTGGCTCAATGCACAAGGACATGTAAGAAGGAATGAATGTCTTGTTGGAAGGACAAATCTACTTGGAGGGATTTCAAATTTGGAAGAGTATTCTCTAAAAGATGCCAAGTTGAAAGAAAATAAGGATTTAATAAATGATATAAATTAATTTTCATGTGCAAGTGGCAAAAGCTAGAGGATGGGACATGGATTAAGATTAAATTAATCAAAGTTTAATTAATTTAATGAGGGATTTGATGATGTGACTAATTGATTTAGATTTATGGGTTGATTTAAATCAAAAGAGAAGAATATGATTTCAAGATTAATTAAATAAAGATTTTGTTTTATTTAATTAAAATAGATGATGTTAGATTAAATCAAACAAGGTTTAATTTATTTAATTTAATAAGATGAATTTGGAGATTAATTAAATAAAATGAATTATTTAATTAAATAGAGACATAGGGTTAATTAAATCAGATTAATTAATTTAATTAACAAGAGAGAATGACTTAATCAGATAAATGATTATTTATTTAATTAAGGGACGAAGAGTGATGATAAACTGAGAAGGTGATTCAGGATGAAATGGTGTTAGTAATCGGGATCAAGTATGTCACTATATTTTCCATGTCTACATTTTGCCCCTCTTTGAAGCAAAGTACTCGTTACATTGGTTCAAAAAATAAACTGTCTCAATCAAAAGTCAAAATTTTCTGATTTCAAAACTTTCCCTAATGCTGCCTTAACGAGCAAAACATGCTGATTTACTGCCCCCTCGAGAGATCCGACGAAAATTCGGATTTTTGGGTGATCTTGCGAAAAAGAGGGAGAAGATGTCTGATGGGTCTAGAAAGTCTCCAAAATGGAAAAAAATGAGATAAAACACAAAAAATGGTGCAAAAAGGCCCTCAGTTGGGCGAAAACGGGATCAGACGACCATAACCCTAGCAAGATGGCTAAACGGGGTCAAAAAACCTTAATTTCTAGGCTTAAATAGGCCTTGAGGGGCCACTTCCAATTCATTTTCACATTCAGCGTTTAGAGATTTTCCAATTTTGAGCTCTGACACCCTCGCGAGATGGCACGACGACATCTTCCTCGACACATTTTAAAAAAAGTACGGACACACAAGAGGCTTCCTGGCACTGGACCACCGGTGAGTCAACTTGACCCGACTTCATTTTTTTTATTTTCATGCACATTTATTAGGCTAGGAAATTTAGTTTTTAGGAGCAATCCTATATTGCACCGCTGGAAAGTTTAAATCGGTGTCGTGCGGCCTCAAACTATGCCACAGTCGTGAGTACCGACTCTGCGACGTAGTTTGGAATTAGGGTTTAAATTCCAAACCTAGCCGCATATGTAAAGTGCACCACGGCGGTCCCTTTTGCAATTTAGGGTTTAGGTCAAACTGGGCCATATACTCAAGCTGCGCAGTTTGGAATTTACAAACTATACCGCACCTAGAGACAACAATGTTGAAGCTGTTTGGGGTACGCCAAGAAAAATTAGGTTCACAATTTTTTGATGAATTTTAATGCAGTGACTTTCCTGATACAGGAGGAGGCGATGATACTTTATTCATGCGAGCACAAGTACAGGATCTTTTCAATGTTTTGGATGATATTCCTGAGCGACAACAGGGGCACTTAGGGGCGATTGGACTTTGGTACATCACCAATGCATTGCCAGTTCAGAAACACTTGGGTATGATGATAGCGCTCGCTGAGATATGGCACAACGAGACATCCTCTTTCCACCTCCCGACAAGTGAGGCGACAGTCACACTAGAGGACATGTGGCAGATACTCTAATTGCCCATCCACGAAGAGCGCGTGATTTACGATGTGGATGCCAGGAGGGAGGCCTACTACAATTTTATGGGCCTTGATGAGATTGTTTTTTGTGAGGGTCAGACTGAGTTAGAGCGTCACAGGCCTATCATGTCAGCCTTTCGCCTTGTTATTGCATCCATTATATTAGGTCTCATCGTACCAGATTAGTGGGGCCGATACTTCAATCCTGGATGGGGGCTCGCTTTAGAGTGCATGGTTCGGCGACAGACATGCTTTGCTTGGGGGCCAGTTCTTCTAACCTCATTATATAGGGATCTTCATGAGTTTGCATACCTGGATGGCCAAGCACTTGAGGCTGGTGTTATATTGCTTCATATATGGGCTTGGGAGTACATTTTTGTGCTGCATCCGAGAGTTGTTCTAGTTACTATGGAGCCAGATGATTCGGTTGTTTGGCCATACCACAGAGGTGTTTCCTTCACTCACACAGGACAACATAGGATTCCTCACTAGAGGAGAGTTTCGGATGACATGACTGTCTTCACATGGCGGCCATATCTTGGATGGCCCTCATGGTTCGACGATGTGCAACAAATTTTCTTTGCCCGTCAGGACAAATTGATGTAGGGCAGGGAGCACACAATGCTCGAGATGTACCTACCAGGTAGGGTTCAAAGGCAGTTTGGGGAGGCATAGGATAGGCCAGATGATCAGTATGTGGCCATTTTTGCATGGACGATGAGCTAAAGCTCCTAGGGCCGTTATATACCTACACATGAGGTAGTGCAAAGTTTTATGCAACTGGTGGCTAGGCCATGGCCATATGATCAGGGTTAGGAAGATGCAGGCATGATGTAGGCATACAAAGATTGGTTTTGGCCACCCCTTAGACTTATAGTTCCAAGCACACCATCTACCCGACACAGAGCCAAAGGTAGGGTAGCAGGATGGGGATGAGGGGATGTAGACGAGGATTAGGGAGTGGGTGGGCCACCACCACATTAGCCAGATCAAGATAGGGGGCCTCAGGATTAGCCATGATAGGTTGGTTCGGATCAGATCTAGCAGGATCAGGACCAGGGATAGCAGGATCACAGACATCAGGATAGGGTCCCGACACCGTCCAAAGATGGGGATTAGGATCATCCACTCGTGTAGCCAAGGCCATAGACAGACCCTAGAGATGGTTAGATTCTCCATCTTCAGGCACAGATACAGGTTCTTATAGCTGAGAGAGATCAGCTACGAGCAAAGCGGGACCAGGCGGTCCAGCAGAGGCAGGCTATGGAGTTGTAGGCAATAACAAAGATGGGCAGACGACAACAGATAGAGAGTATGTTTGCATCCTCCTCCCGGAGCATGGTATCACTTTGATCATACAGGGAGGCCATCCAAAAGGCCAATTATTACTGGATGCACTATTATCAGGTCGTGCTGAGACCAGGCCAAGTGCCATATTTTTCATAGAGGACAGGCCACAGACCCGCAGAGGATCATAGGGAGAGAGCAGGTGGAGAGGGTAGCAGCCAACAGGGTTAGGTCATTTTGATCAGAGACAGGATTCTTTTTGTGCCCCATGAGCTCATTTTTGATAGCCCAGTGGGCCTTTTGTACTTATGTATTTGATACACACTTGATCTGATTCTTTTGTACCATGACAGTATACTTATTTTGATGATATATGAGATGATGATTTTGATGTGATATGATGTGTCCTATTCTACTTTATGCTTTATGGATGGATCCTATTTCTATATGTTGTGCAATGTGATTCAATGATGTTTTATGTTATGATCTATATGATGCTTATGTGATGATATAAGGATGCATTTATTTTTCAATACCTTTTCCTATGCACTTTTAATGATGTATGCAAAATGTTATGGTATGCAAATGCTTATACTAACGGATCTATATTATGCATTGATGGATGATAAGATGTGCTTAATTTTCTCATATATGATACACACTTATGATGTTATGATGATTGCATGATGTAATGATGTGATGAAATGATGTTTGGAATGGTGTTTTATGAAACAATATATGCATGTGTTATGATATGTGATATGCAAAATGGATGTTTATGAGATACGTGATATGAATTATATGGGATGATTAATGAAATTTTTATGCTATGGCTTATGAGATGCTTAGAATAACCAATCTATATTATATATGGATAGAAATGCAATGCATGCGATATGATTTAATATTTCCTATATGATATGCAGTATGCAATATGCTGACGGTTTGTGGATGCAGGATGGATGCATGATGAATTTTTTGATTAACTGTCATGGTACCATGTTAGCGCAAAAGAAGATAGAAGAAAGAAAGAGATTCCAACAATACATGAGATGACGATGATGATGATGATGATTTTCCAAGGAGTTGGGATTTCAAAGGGCCAATTATCTTATGTTTGATTACACACATAGGCACGATGCATCAAGGTATAAAAAACCAGGATGGCATTGTACCTAGTGTGATGGACTTTGACTCAACAATCAAATAGGAGTATTCTTGTTCACACCTGACATACAAAACCTTATTCAAAATGTAGTTTAGATATTCCAAACATCTCAGACCAAAACATAGAAAAGTAAGCCTTCCTATGTGGTCAACAAGATACCTAAAACACCCTTCCTACACCTAAACAAAGCACGCATGGCCAAGGTTATATTACAAAAATCTCCAACAAGCACAACAGATAAAAGATAATGATCTTTGCCCCATTCCTATTTCTTTAAATCCTTCGTTTGGACATCATTGAGAGGTCCTTGGAATGAGCATAATAAGATAAATCAAAAGAGAAAGATAAAGTAAACAAACAAGTTGATGTTCTTCAATACCGCTAGCCAAGACTAAACTACAATGATGCATGATGTTGATGTCCATTATAGGAAGGATGCATCCTAGGACATGATGATATCAGATGATTTGATATGGGGCTGATTGGATGATAGGCTATTGACACAAAGAGTTGACCAACTTATTTACGTACTAACCTAGACTTCAGATTTTGACGTTTGAGTTTTTACTTTCGACTTGCTAGACTTGTTTCTAACTATTTCACCAAAGGTTGAGGGTGACGTTGATTTATTGTGAGTGATGTTTATTGTAGGTGAAAGTGAGATGGGGATGGATGGATTTTTTTGGGTTTTTTGAATGTTTTTGGAGTTTTCTGAACTGTTTTGAGGTTGTTTTTGGTATTTTCAAGATTTTACAAATGTTTTGATTTTTTATTTTTCAAATGTTTTGGGGTTTTCTGAGATTTTGACCTAGAGACTATCCTAAAGACCTATCCTAGGGGCCTCAGGGGCTGATCAAAAGATTAGCCTTGCTTACGTTATACACGTAGAGACCATGTAGTTCGACTGACACAAACTCGATTATTGATGGGATATGAACAAGTGGATTGTCAGTTTTATTATGACGTACTCCTAAAGAACTGACCTAAGTGTCTCGGGGGATGATCATAGATCAACCTTGCCTACATTCAAGGCTCAGAGACCCGTAGTTCGACAAGATGACTCTATTTTTGACTTTTTGACATTTTGACCTATTTGGGATTTTGATATGTTTTGAATGTTTTGGGATTTTGTGATTTTCATATATTTTTGGATTTTCTGATTTTATGATGTTTTTGGTTTTGTTGATTTTCTAATGTTTTTGGATTTTTCTGTTTTTCTGATGTTTTTGGATTTTTCTAATTTTGGGATCTCAAGAACATACACGAATCTGATCCGATGAGAACATGCCCCCAGTGTGATGCAATAGACTAGTCTGATAAAGGCAGGACAAACTAGCCTTGGGGGTGGGTCGAGTAGTACTATGAGGGATCATGACACGAACACAGGACCAAGCTATGATGCAAACGTGGATGGGTGATGGATGAAGATATGGAATGCGATGGAAGCGTAATGGATGGATGATGCAGAACAAGCCCTGAAGATCTTGGTGGATGGAAAGTGCTTATTTACATAAGGCGACTGTTTGCCAGGTTTTCACCAAAGTACTTGCCCAAAGTGCCACCGAAGTGGTTTTCACTAGAGAACGATTTTTTTCTTTACTGTTTTTGATCATTTTTCTAATTTTTTTGGATTTTTTTCTTTTTTAATTTTTTTGTTGTCAGCAAGATGCCTATTTGCCAGGTTTTCATCAGGGTGACCATTTTTTTAGGACATTTTCTATTTTTTTGTTTTTTTGGTTCTATACATTGGAAGATTTAGGCATAAAACTTTTTGAGATGAGAGTTGTTCATGGGCTCCTGCAAAGGTTCCCCTTCGGGTGTTGATAACTGATATGCCCCTGACTTGTAGTTCGCTGTGATGACAAATGGTCCCAACTAGTTGGGCTCAAATTTTTCTTTTCCATTTGGATTTGGAATGTTCTTCTAGTTCTCCTTCAGCACAAGTTCTCCAACCTGGAAGGTCCTGCTCCTGATCTTCTTGTTATAGCTCCTCTTAAGTTGCTTTTGATAGACTTGTAAATGGTTTAAGGCATCCATACGCCACTATCTAGTAACTCTAGTTCATTCAGTCTTAATACTCGATATTCTTCATCTGTGATGAGGTTTTGCAGTGATACTCTCAATGACGGAAGCTCGATCTCGATGGGTAATATGGCTTTTGATCCATAGACTAGGGAAAAGGGGGTGGCACCTTTGGGTGTGCAGATGTTGGTTCGATAGGCCCAAAGGGCGGGATTTAGCTGCAGATGCCAGTCACGACCTGTGTCATTGACTGTTTTCTTGAAGATCTTCAGAATGGTTTTATTGTTGGCTTTTTCTTGGCCATTTCCTTGGGGATAATACGGAGTGGAAAAGTGATGTTGGATTTTGAATTTGTCACAAAGGTCACAAACATCCTAATTTTTGAATGGTGTCCCATTATCTGAGATAATGGCCTAGGGAACACTGTATCAACATATTAAGTAGTTCAGGATGAACTTTGATATCTGCTTTCCTGTATGTCATGGGGATGGCTTCCACCCACTTGGTGAAGTACTCGGTGGCAGTAATGATAAACTTGTGGCCACCGGATGAGGTGGGAGTGATTTTTCCAACAAGATCGAGCCCCCACTGTGAAAAGGGCCATGGTGTGATGATGGGATGGAGCTCTTGAGCTGGTGCATGGATGAGTTCCCCATGTTGTTGACATTGTAGAAACCTTCTAACATAGTCATGTGCTTCTCTTTCCATAGTAGGCCAATAGTACCCCATCCTCGACAGTTTCTTGGCCAAGGTCATACCGCTCGAGTGTGAACTACATATGCCATTATGCACCTCAGTTTAGGTGGTCAATGCCTCCTCAGCATTCAAGCAATGTAATAGGGTTCCTTCTATGCTCCTACGGTAAAGGGTATTTCCTAGGATGACAAACTAGGATACTTTCTTGACAAAGGTTTTCTTAAGGTTCAAGGTTAAGTCAGCTGAGAGGACTCCTATTCTCAGATAAGTGTATATGTTGTGGTACCAAGGATCACTGAGACCAATGATTTTGCACACGAATTCTGACTCTGGTACCTCGAATGCAGGCATGAGAAGCTGATCTACCAAGAATTCATGCTTTGGGACATTGCGAGGGACGTCCAATAGGGATCCAATTGTTTCCATGGTTTCTATTGCTATGTTGTTTTCTCTAGGTATCTGCTCGAATGTGATTTCAATGAAGGACTCTTTAAGACTTTCCACCAATTTCTTTTATGGATTTAGCTTGTCATCCTTAGTCTCGTACTCATTATTCACTTGATTGATTATTAGCTGTGAGTCTCTGTATACCTTGAGAGCCATGATATGCCATTGCACTGCTATTCTGAGTCCTATGGTTAGAGCCTCATATTTTGCTATATTGTTTGTACAAGGAAATGCCAACTTGTAAGATCTTGGTATGCAATCACCTTGTGGAGTGATGAAAAAGACTCCGACTCCTGATCTGTGTTGTGCAGGAACCATCAAAGTACAATTTCCAGTGGTCTGCTATGTTCAAGTTGAAGATGGATTCATCAGGGAACTTTGAAATTAGTAGATTCTTTGAGTATATTGGTGCTTCTACCAATTGGTTTGCAATAGCTTTCCCTTTCATGGCCTTATGTTCCACATACTCAATGTCATATTTTGATAGGATGATAACCCACTTGTCCATCCTTCCTGTGAGCACTGCTTTGGAGAGAAGATACTTAAGTGGGTCGATCTTGGCAATGAGTTTGATTTTATGTGTTAACATGTAGTGTCTAAAATTTTGTGAGGTAAACACCACTGCTAAACAAGCTTTTTCAATGAAGGAATAATTTAACTCATTCCCTACCATGGTTCAACTAATGTAGTAGATGGCCCTCTCTATTCCATTTTCATCATGTTGAGCTAGGAGAGCATTGAGAGCTACTACTATTGCTGATATGTAGAGGATTAAGGGCTTTCCTTGGATTGGAAGCATAAGCACTAGAGGTGTGAGCAAATACTCTTTGATTTTGTTAAATGCCTGATCACACTTATCGTCCCACTTGTACACTACCCCCTTGTGGAGTAGGTGAGAATATGGAATTGATTTATCTGCTAGCTGAGCTATGAACCGATGAATTGACTGGAGCCTACCTTGTAGGCCTCTTAGTTGTTTCAATGTCTTAGGTGCCTCCATCTCAAGGATTTCCTTTACTTTAGCGAGATCTATTTCAATTCCTCTCATGGACACAATGTATCCCAACAACTTCCCTAATTGTACGTCGAAGACACACTTCTTTGGATTGAGGCAGACCTTGTATTCCTCAAGCCTATCAAAGATGGCACTTAATGTTGCCATGTGGTCCTTTCTCTTTATGGATTTTTCCAATATGTCATCGACATAATCTTCCATAGTCTTATGGATCATGTCATGAAAGATTAAGGTCATGGCCCTTTGATATGTTGCTCCAGCGTTCTTTAGGCCAAACAACATCATGTTCCAACAATATGTCCCCCATGGACAAGTAAAAGTTGTTTTATGTTGATCTTCTTTGGCTATCATGATTTGGTTATACCCAGAGAATCATTCCATCAGTGAAAGCATCTCATGTCTCGCGGTCATATCTATAATCATATCAATGTTGGGAAGCGGGAAGTCATCTTTGAGACATGCTTTGTTTAAGTCTCTAAAATTTATGCATATATGGATGCCCCCATCGGGCTTTGAAACAGGAACCAAATTTGATACCCACTCTAGATAGTTGATTGGTCGTATGAACCCTGCATCAAGTAACTTTTTCAATTCCATTTTGACTAACAAGGCTATTTGGGGATGCATTTTTTTGAGTTTTTGTCTAACAGGCTTTGCTTCAGGGTAAATTGCTAGATGGTGGACCACAATCTCTAGATCAAGCCTGGGCATGTCGACATAGCTCCATGCAAAGTTGAATTTTCTCTCCCTTAAGAAGGTAGCTAGGAGCTCTTGTTCTTCTGACATCAATGATTCAACATAAAATGTGATATACAAAGTTTCCTTTGTTCCCACGTTGACTAAGTTGCACTTCTCAGCTAGAACTGCTGACTTTTCCTAATGTAGAGCTCTAAGAGGAAGATTGAATCCTTCATCCTCGGGCACCTCAGAGAGGTTTTCATTGTTGGATGCATCCTTTCTTTTTACTATTTTAGGGTCAGAGAGTGCCACTGTGTGGTTTTCACTCAAAGACCTTAAGATTATTCTCAAGTTTTCACTTTTGTGACTAAAGGATTCAATCGTTTCCCCATAGTAAGCTTGCATGTCCAGAATGATATCAAACCCAGCCTTGTGATCTCCATAGGGTACCGTGTTCCGCAGTCCCATGAATTCTAAGAGTGCTTCATCATTTTTGGAAGTGTCTAGAATTGGTGGTCCTCATTGGTTGTAATCAATGAGCTGGGGGTAGACTAAGTCGATTTCATGGGTTTGACTGGTTGACTCAAATGAAACAGTACTAATCATGAGAAGGGTGGTGTCCTCAAAAAGAATGGGTAAGTCGACAATGGAATCCTCATCATCACTACTACTACAAATGTCAGTTATGAAGTTGCCTATGACTTGACTTGTGGATAACCGAAGAGTGGTTGCAGATTGCTGAGGAGTTTTGACTTTTTTAACTAAGGGATTTTGGCCATGTATGGTTATACTCAGAGGGGTACATCAAAGATCAAGATTTCTCATTCGCATCTCAAGAATGATGGGTATTACAAGCCCATTTTCATTTTGTCCAAGCCTCTGGTTTCTATCATATCCCATGGAAAGCATCATTTGTAAACCTTTACTGCTATCATCCATAGGTAGATCAGTTGTTGGTCTATTGTCTTGATACAAGAGATGGGATGGGTCCTCTTCTATTACTTCCCGACCGAGATCTCCCCAAATTTTGAAGCTCGAGGAGCCTATTGTTAAGGTTTGGGATGAGGAAGCATCATTTGATTGTGGTCATCCTCATGACCTAGGAGATTTTGGTAACTCTCGTACCACAAAAGCATTTTTTGGAATTGTATAGTTTCCACACCCATTGTCCTAGATAATGACCTTGATATCAGAAATGGCAGAGATGGAAGGTGTCTCTGTCGCAGAAGTGGAGGCGAGAGTAGTTGGATCAATATACGGAGTTGAAGGGCCCTCATCATTCTTTGGTACTTAGGGGATTTTGTAACATTTTGCTTCTAGGCTCTTGCAGTAAGAAAAGGGTTCGGGATCCCCATGGATAGTGACCTCTTAGCCTTAGTATGTGAACTTGATTGTCCATTGGTGGAAGGTTGATGCTACTACTTGCATCCCATGGATCAATGGAAGCCCCAGGAGAATGTTGTAAGGCAAATCGAGGTCAAGGACCTGATAGGTGGTTTCCATAATTGTTGGTCCTACTTGAATAGGGATTTGGATAGTGCCCTGAGACACTCTTTCTTGATCATCGTAAGCCCTGATTGTGACGCCTTTCATTTTTTCAATGGAATCCTCTAAGATTCCCAGATTCTTTATGAATTTTAGGGAACAAATTTTTAGACCTGCACCCCCATCCACCAAGACTCTTTTAACTTTATTTTTATGGACCAGGGCTTCAAGGTGGAGAGCACGATTGTGAGATGGTTGTGTAGGGAATTCCTAATCAAAAAATGTGAGGATGTTTGGGGTGGTGATATTTCCAACCATAGCTTGGAATCGGTCAGCATCTAGATCCGCAGAGACTGTGGATGAAGCCAATGCTTGCTCAAGGATTTTTCTATGGGCAGGAGATATCTTCAGCAACTCCATGATGGAGATCTGAGTGGGTGTTCTTGTCATCTGGTCTAGGACATTGTAGCCATGGGGAACAAATCTTGGATTTGAGATGGTTTCCCTAGGAGGTTGCGATGGTCCAGCAATGGTGATCTTGCCACCGCGTGTGGTGACTCCACAATCAACATTGGCTCCCTTAATGTTAATGACATGACATATTCCTCAAGTGTTGCAACAACATGTTCATAGACATGGTTCACATTCTTGTATTTTCCTTTGCCTTTATCATTATTCCCTTTGTTATGGTTAGGCATCGAATTCTTGTAAATCTTGATATTTTGGTTTCCCACTAGTTGTTTCACATTTACGATTTTGTCATCAATGAGGTCTTGGATCAAATTTTTTAACCTCATGCAACTGGCAGTTGTGTGTCCCTTGATCTTGTGGAAGTGACAAAGGTGATTTTCATTGTACCATGGCAGTTTGACCAAGGGCTCTTGATAGTTCTCATAGGTGGGGATTGTGATGATTTTTCCTGGACCAGTCTCTTCATGATGGATTTAGCTGATTCCCCAAGGATTGTCTACTTTCGCTTGGCGGATTTTTTGTTTCGCTGGGGTGGTCCCCTTTGATCGTTCATATTGTTGATTGTTTGATTGCTTGGCTGCTGAGTCATAGTGTTAGCTTGCCAATGGTTCTAATTGTTGTTTTGGGGTTGTTGTTGGGGTGTTGGTGTGTTTTGTCGAGGAGCACTGATGACAAATTTGGCATCGACAACACCATCATTGGTAATTTTTTAGTTTCTTGCCCATGTGCGAGGTTTGTCATTATAGCTAGTGGATGGGAGATTGTTTTGTTGTTCAGGATATGCAGGTGACCCTCCTTGTGCAATAAGGGATCATTCAATGTTAAGTGCCTTGGAGATCAGTTGGTCGTATGTGGTGATACCTTGCACTTTGAGATGGAATGCCAAGGCTCCTTTGAGATTGGAGATGATGGTTCAAACTTGTTGTTCTTTTGGCATGACCCATTTTCTCCTATTGGCCTTGGATCACCATCATTGTAGGAAGGAAGCAAATGATTCATTATTTCCTTGTTAAGAGTTGATAGTTCCTCTAGACTAACATCCATACCAATATTGAAGGCGTATTTTTTTATGAATGAATCTACTATTTCTTGGAACTTTTTGATGCCTGGAGGAAGACGAGAGAACCACTCCATGGCTTTTCTAGCCAAACTTCTAGGAAATAGCCGCATCATATATGTATCGTCATATGCGACTTCCATGCAATGCACTTGGAATTCCCTAATGTGATCTTCAGGGTTTCTCGTCCCATGATATTTATCAAATTTGAGGACTTCAAATCCCTTTGGGAATGGTTTCATTGCAAGGTTCCTGCCAAATGGATAAGGACACAAGTTGTTGGGTGTCTTTTTGGTTTTTCCTAACTGAAGATCGAGCACTTGTTGTGAGAGCAACTTGATTTGCGTTGTTACATCATCTTGTAGATTAGGGGGTGGAGTGAATGTGTTTTGGAGTGGTGGAGGTGTTGGAGGGATGGTTGGATTGATTGGTGTGTTGGTGGATGGTGCTTGCATGTGTTGCTGTGCAAAATATGCTTGTAACTATTATTGTACCAACAACGCTTGTTGTTGGTCCTGTTGTTGTTGAACTAATAGTGCATGTTGTTGAGCTTGCTATTTTTGTTGCACCAACAATGCTTGTTGTTGGGCTGCTAGTTGGGCTGCTTCTTGTTGTTCTTGGTATTACTTCAATGCTTGTCGGTATGCTTTTTGTTGGGATGCTTGTTGTTGTGCGAGATTCTGTGCTTGTGCTTGTGCTTGTTGAGCTTGGTATTGGGCTTGTGCTTGAGCTTGTGCTTGAGCTTGAGCTTGTACTTGAGCTTGAGCTTGTGATTGAGCATGAGTGGCTTGCTATTTTTGTTGCAATAAGGCTTGGGATTATGCTTGTTATACTTGTTGCGCTTGTAGTGCGGCTTGGGCAACTTGAGCAGCTTGAGTGACTTGTTGAGCAGCTAGTTGTGCAACTTGCTGATTTTGCATTTGTTGAAGTGCTTTTTGGTAGGTAGCTTGTTGAGCTACTTGCAACACGATGTTGTATTGACTTAGTGTGTTTTATTGTGGTGGTGGTGGTGGAGGTGGAAGATTTAGAATGGTGTTCATGATGAGAGGCACTGTTGTATTGGTGATGGGAATTTGGTTAGTAGATGGTGCGATCGATATGCTTGGTCCTTGAGAGACCATGTTTTGAGGGATGATGGATGATGTGTTGGTTGCTTGTGTTATGGGGATGGTTTCCATCTATTGTTGTGATATCAATGGCAAGATGGGATGATTTGGTATGATGTTTTGATTGATGATCGGGGGGTTGTTTTGAGGGAGTGGTGGTAACAGAGGTAGCCCCAAACCAAGAGGTGATGCAAATTTTAATGGAAAGGGTGGGAGTGGTGGGAAAGTGAGTGGCATACTACCTTGGGTAAATGATGAAGATGATGGGTCAAAGATTCCCCCTGGTCCAAATAAGTCACCTTCTCCTTGCGAAGTTATGGGGAGAGAGGTTGGAGGTGTTGTGTGAAATGATGATGATGGGTTTGGGATCATGAAAGGTGAGGGGGACATATGGATGTAATGGATTTTGGGGAACGGATTGACCCAATATGGTGTTTGTGTCCAAAACTTGATTATTCACAAGGGGGTGTGTTTGTAATGAATTGAGAAATGCGCTCCCCTTGTTAACAATGGGTTGAGTTGGAGCAATGGATGATATAATTTGTGGGATGGGTTGAGTGATGTTTTGAAATGGGGGTGTTGATGAAATGGGGAGTGTGGATGATGTTGGGAGTGTGACTAATGCTAGGGGCATGACCCCAAGAGGTTTTTCCCTAGTGGTCCTCACATCATAATCGAATGGGAGTTTAGCCCCTTGTTTTGCTAATTCAAGCATGTATTGTGAGAGATGGAGCTTCATCATGATGTTGACAATTCTATGATTCTCAAGATTTTGAACCATCTCAGTGATCTCATCTTGGTTCATTCCAAAGGAATTATTGGTGACATCCTGTAATTGACCTTCCTCTTGAGGATTTTGTGATGATGAAGGAAGATTAGTTAGGGGATTGCTTGATCCAATAGGATTCATTTCGAAATTGGTTTGACTTAGGTCACTTGAAGTTGATGTTTCTTTGTTGGCTTCCATGTTCTTTTTGTGTTGTGGTCTAGTTTGCACCATAAAATAGGGATCAATTTTCAAGAATGTAAGAGATGAACCTCTAATTCTTTAGTATGATCTAACTTTAGGCACAAAAGAGAAAATATAGGATAATTTAAGGATCAAATGTGATGATGAGATATGTGAAAGATGGATGATTGGTGAATGATTGGAACTCTTGAGAAATCTTGAAGGAGATGTTAAACTTTAGGACTTGGATTTGATGTTTAATTTGGATTTGGATTTGGGTAGTGAACTCATAAACTCTAAGAGGTTAGATGTTGTCCTAGAGTGAATTTTTCTACAAGATGCTAATTTGGCTAAGTGTGATAAGAAGGATTCATCTAAACACACCTATCAAACAAGATGATTTTGATTGACTTGATTTTGGATTTTGGATAATGAACTCCTAAACCCCAAGATGTTGGATTTCATCAAGGGATAGATTTGTTCACAAGGCTTGATAATTTGACCAAATATGTGGAGAAGGATGCATCTACACACATTTAGTCAAACAAGATGATTTGGATTTCATTTGATTTTGGTTTTCCCAAAGTTTAACATGGAGGATTTTTTTTGAGATTTTCAAGAGTTGATGGTGAGATGATTTTTGGTTTGATGTTTGGATGGATGGATGAAAGTTGACTTTGATCCTATGTGTACCTAAAAAGACTCTTGTTTACAAGACCTCAGTTTTGAAGAACACACTTTACTCTAAACAAGATGTTCAAATTCTCAAAAAAGATTTGGATTTTGTTGATAAAAGAATTCATACAAATTGGGATTGTTTCTTGAAGCTCTTCTGTAAAAGTTGAAAAGTAATCTTTGTCTGAATTCGTACAACATTGAGAAACACTTTTGACGATCTTTTGGAATAAGAGCTTTTGACTTTGGTTTCTGAATCTTGATCTTGTGTGAAATCATTTGAGACACATGTGTGGGATTGAATCGTTCTTAGCTTTGCTTAGTGACTTCTTTTTACCACAAACAACTCTTGATTAGGTTTCAAACTAGATGTCCAATGTCTTAACTTCTTCTCATCCCACAAAGTACATTATGTGGAAATTTGATAAATTCAAGGCAAAAGTTACCTATTATTGAATTTAGCAAGCAAATTGAGATATAAATCCAAATGTTTAGAAACCTCTAAGGATAGAATCCCTAAGGAAAGCAATAACACTTGAATTTTTTCAATGGTATTTGTTTCCTAAAGGGTTTGAAATTTGATGACAATGTTGAATTTTTTTTTCCCAATGTTTACGAACAAGCAAAGTGTTTTGTTTCCAAGAACATGTACAACCCTATGGATATGAAAGACTATATTTGTTGAATCCCCACTTGGACAAGTCTAGCTACACCTACTTTTAGCAGATGGTTAGATGCTTGACCCCACTGGCTCCCCTCCATGACACTCACTTATATGGGACAGCCAAGCATCAATACCCATGAAACTCCCATGGCATACTTTCCATCTCTACTAAAAGCAGTAACAGTGTGGGGCGGCTTCAAAACGACCGTTCTTGCACCAAAAAATAGATCAAGGATTTTGGCCTTTTCTAAACAAGGGTTTTAAAGCGATCATTCCATTCGTGGGGGATAATCCATGCAATGAGAGACCATTGTTTCCATTCTCATCGGAACCATCCTTGTAATATTGGCCTTTGTTCCAATATCCACACTTATATACTGGTTGGAAGTCGCTTGGCTTTAGCATGTTGCCGGTTGAGTCATTCCCTTGGGTGATTACTTTTCCCACAAGGCAGGCCCTCTAAGATAAACAAAAGTGAGCAAAACAATATCTGTAACTCGATCAATCCTTGTTGCGAAACAAAGAGAGAGAATGTACATGATATGTTCCACTCACACTCGCAAGATTTTTTAAATTTTTAATCCCAAATGAAATGTGGAGGCAATCACTTTACCCAACTTAAGATCACCAAAAATCCTTTTGATTCTCAAGATCGTTGTGAGGCACAAAAGAAGCGCATACGTCTTTTTGATGGTATTATTTTGGGTAAGTGATTACAAGACAAAGAAGCACATGTTCATTTTAAATCCACAAAGCAATGATTTGATTCTTTTTAGAGCACCAAAAAATGAAATATGGAGATTTCCTTGTTCAATTCTTAATCCTCAAACCAAATCTAGTGAGTTTGTCCTAAAGTTCTTTTTAAGCCCTTTGTAGCAAAAATTGAAAGCTTTTGTAGTGTTCTTTTTAGAGCCCAAAAGAAATTTAGTATGTCCTAAGCATATGAAAAGAAATAAATCCTTAAGAGAGATTATGAATTCTCTAAAAGTGTTCAACAAACACTAAAGTGTTTAAAAACACTTGATGTAATGAGATGATGTCATAATGCAACTTTCAACTTGATTTCCTTCCTTCACCTTTGATTAAGCCAACCTACAAAAAACTAGTTAGAACAACAAAACAGAGGTCATGAAAGAAATTAATAACCCAGATGATCAAAATTAAAAAAAGCACATGTTATAAAAAATAAAATTTCCCTTTTTACTTCACTCCAGTGGCAGAGTCTGCACAGGCGGTGTAGTTTAAAGGACCTAGCAATGCTATATAGCATCGCTAATTCTGCATGCGGTGCTCTGCAACAAAACAGAGAGCATGATTGCGTCAAAGTTTCATCCAACGGTGCTGTTTGAAGTTTGGAAATTCCAGTGCGTGAAAATTGAACCAACGATGGAGTTAAGAAATTTGAATTCTGGGCGGGAAAGACCGAGAAGCGCATTTTGCAGTTTGAAGAGTCACTATATGGAGCCATTGGACTGATAGCGGTGTTTTATGGTGCCACTGGATTGATAGCGGTGTAGTTTCCTGTAAACACAAAAATAGAGAAAAAAGCAAGGAATTATGTTAAAAACGTGATTTAAACTTGAGATTTTCCCTCCTTCTAGCGCCAAATGTAGAACCCCAATCCTAATACCTGCAAAACACAAGAAACAAACAAATTATTAGATCAAATGCAAGTAAGAATCAAGATTCCCCATGAAATCCATTAACAATGCTCAAACTAGAAAATAAAATGAAGAACACAATAAGGAAGCAATGAAATCCTAATTAAACATGCAAACTATTGATCCCATGGGGGAATTGGTGCTAATTTGATGTGAAAATTGGCCCTTTCCCAACACCAATGATGCAATCTTGATGAGTGATGAAGTGTAATGCCCTGCCACGCAACCCTAGAGGAAGTTGCAATTCACTACTTAAACCTACCAATTTTTTTTTTTTGTTTAAGTAAAAATAACATGTAAGATGAATACACATTACCAACAACCTCTAAGGCCATGAGACAAAGATTACTTTAAAACCCAAACAACAATTAACATTAATTGAAACCAAAACATTAATCACTTACAGAATTAAGATTACATACATCCCAAACAAGATAAATTACAACAAGGATAATAAATACCTCAAGATTCCAATTAACAACATTTAAACAATATGATTACAACACTCATTCCCCGAATGAGGTAAATCAAATAATCATGATTACAATTTACAAATTCCACCTCGATAACAAATGAGGGGTAAAAGAATAAAGATCAACTAAAAAAAATGAAGCCAGAATAGCATCTGGATCCAATGAGCTCTCCAACATGAAAGCCTCGTCCACACGAGCAAGAGCAAAAACCAACAGAGGAAGGTGCACGTTCCACCCAACCAAGTGAAACCAAAAGGCTCACCCCCCGTGCTAGGAGATAACAACAAGGATTTCCTAGACAAGACCATCTACCACTAGACACAGGCTAACACATAAACTGAACTGAATCAAGGACAAAATCCACATCAATTAACACAATGGTTACAATGCTTCCAGAGTACAAAATTGAGTACAATCACTATACAAAATAAACCAACGGTACAACACCATACCGACTGCTGTCATAGGAGGAGTGTCATCGTAAAGGCTACATTGGTTATCCAATGGTGTTCTTCCTAGGTCCCGAACCCCCTCTAGGGATATCTTGGTAACCTCTCACGAACCCGGCACCATATGCACACCAGACTGGAATCGGTTATCTTTCGAGGAGACAAGATAACGATCTTGCCATTCCAGGCCTTCCCGACTCATCTCAAGTCTCGTACAAGCCCTTGAGCCAATGAGCTAGGCTAAATTATCTTATTAATGTTCAAAGCTACTCTATCCCTAGTATAAGTTATTTTAATTTTCACTTAATTAACTGACTCTCACATGAGTTTTCCTGGAACCACTTTGGGCCCGACACTCGTTGAAAGCCACTCCCCTATCGACAACACATAACTCAACCACATGCCAAGGGTAGACAATGCACTAACACCTATCACAAATAATCAAACACCTCAACAGGTAACACATCACTACGGATGCCCAAAAATGAAACCAAAGCGTGCACTACCCAAGGCTAACACCAGGTTGACTAACATAACGAGACCCACATAACGAACTGATAACTCGACTCAACCATGAATCACAAGGTCACACAACCCGTTCAAAGAACCAGGTTGCCACTTAAGCTTAACTCACACACAATCCAAGATAGACAAAGCAAATCACAAGAGACATAACATCATCTCAAGAAAACACTACTGGAAGACTTACATGATCAACAAGACCAATACGAATTAACAACACAATCAAAGAGTCCCTAGCCTCAAGGTACAAAACCCAGAACAACCAAGGTACACCCACAATCAAACATATTGCCCATATCGAGAATAAACGAAAACACCACTAGAAAACATTCTAAGCAATTAAATAGGCTAATATTAGGATTTCTTAAATCCAAGCCACACAATGACACATTGCATGAAGTCAATTTAAATAAATACCATTATTTGCACATAATTAAAGGTCAATCAATCACGTGAAGAATTTTAAAACTCAATAGTTAAATTCGATTTGCCCTATCATACCCGATGATTAAGAAAAATTGATCTTATAAATAAATCCATTATTCAAATTTCTCAACAATAACCAGAATCACGACACTTAAATAATAAAGTCATTCAACTAACATTTAAAACAATTTACTTAATCTAAGTTTACCATTAATTCCAGAACAAAACATTTAATATATATTAAAACATTTATTTTGAATCCGTTAAACTTATCTCATCTTAAAGCCATTAATTAATAATACTATTTAATTATTATTTAAATAAATATTATTTAAATATTATATTAATATTATATATATTATATATTATATATTATATATTAATATTAATATAATATTAAATAATAAATATCAAAAGTTACATATAAAATAAAATACAATAAAACAAAATCTGAGGTATTCGTTGGAAATCCCATGATGCCCTAACTGGCCACACGGCCTGTGTGAGCTCCACACAGTCTGTGGCCATTCCAGCCACGGCCTGTGTGGGCTTCACACAGTTCGTGGCCTTACGGTCGCGGCCTGTGTGGGCTTCACATAGCCCGTGGTTGTTCCGGCCGTGGTCTGTGTGTTCCTCACACAGTCCATGGCCTTACGGCCGCGGCCGGTGTGGTGGTGGTGGGGTTTGACCTCCCACCCCACGACAACCAAACAAATATTTTATTATATTATTTAAAAATAAAAATAAAAAAATCCCTGCATCTATACATGGCAAAAATACAGGGTATTTTCTGGGTTTATCCCAAAATCCAAATTTTCAAACATAATAAATATATATATACCCAGATTTATATTTCAAACTTAAATTGTGAAAATAATCCAAACCCATTTCAAGAATAGAACTTATTTTCAAAAACAACAAAATGGGTTTTCAAAATCTAGTTCTAAAATAGAGTTTTCTTTGATTTTGTTTCTATTTCTTGGTGTAAATGTCTTGTTTGGTTTCTATTTCCAAATCTATCTACAATTTTGCAAATTTGAAAGCTTTTCCATGAATTTTCATTGAATCTAAAACTATATTTTCAATCATTCAAAATGAGCAAGAAGATGAAGGGAGAAATGATGGAACCTTGTGTTTTCTCCAAAATTTGCAAGCTTCTACAATGGAGATTTTTAAGCACTCTTTCAACTCCACAATCTTAGCCTCCTCCAAGCCTCTCCACCAAAATCAAACCAAGAATCCATCCCAAAAAAAATCCAAAAGCCCCCCCCTTTTTTTTGCAACCAATTTTCCCATAAGCCCCTTGAAAGAAAAACCCTAAATGAAATATATTCTTTTTCCAAAATTCCCCAAATTCAAATTCAAATTCCATTCAACTTAAATTTAAATTCAAATTCAAATCCAACTTCTAATTCAAATTCAAATACAAATTCCAATTTCAAATTCAAATTCTAATTAAATTCAAATTTAATTGCAAAGCAATTTCAAATTCAACTCTTCACAAATATCTTTCCCCAAAATAGTCAACTATTTCTTAAAATATCTTTTCTACCCCAAAGTCATTGCATTGAAGATGTGATAGGTCGAAATAGGTGTTAGAAAACAAGCAACAAGTTAAAGAGCACGAATAAACAACTAAAACCACCTACACTTTGAGATTAGCCTAAGTTGGAAACAAAACAAGACAAAGCCACGAAATGGAACTTTATACCTTGCGTTGAGTCGATCCTTTGGTTGGCCCTTCGATCTTGAATGTGTATGCTCCTTAGATGGCACAAGATGTGTGATGTGAGATGCAAATGATGCTTGGAAACATGAAAATAGCTAAGTGTGGATTGAGAAATAAAACTGCAAGAGTTTGGCTACACAAAATGATCTCCCTAAATGAGAGAAAAGAGGGGGTATTTATAGGAATTTTGGGAAATCCTAGGGGAAATGGACGGTTGAGATTGATCCACCAAATACCAAGATGTAGGGCTAAGGTGAGTTGAGAACTCACAAGCCCTCACATCTTGACATGTGGCATATGAGATGAAGCCCTAAAAGGTGAAGTGGACATGAGGTGGAAGGACAAGGACATGACATGGAGAGGGGTACAAAGTACCTTGGGATTGGATAAGATCTCCTCATAAAGGAGGTATTTGTCCCCATGTGAGAGAGGACAAGTGGGGAATTAAAAATTCCTCAAATATCCTTATGGGGAAGAGGGAAGGAATTTTAAATTCCAAAGGGTGCATTGGGGGATTAAAAGGTGAATTAAAAATTCACATGGGGAAGAGAGAAGCCTAGGATGAATAAAAAGGAATTAAAAATTCCTTGGGGGATGGGGAGAGTTGACTAAAGGGGGTGATTAGGATTGTGCAAGTACTTGATTAGATTAATTAATGAAGATTAGAAGAGGGTTAGATCTCACATGTGACTTGATGTGACAAGTCAAAGATCACATGGGGAAGAGTAATGAAGGATTAGAGGAGGGTTAGGTGGCTAAGAGAGATTAGAGGCCAACTTGCAAAAGTTGGAGGATGTGACACCTCCTAATCAAGGATTAGGCATGTGCACACCTTAATGATGGGATTAGAAGAAGGATTAAGATAAGATAAAAATGATGGAGGATGTGACATAAAGGGAATTAAATAAATGAATATTTATTTAATTCAATTGATGGAAGAAGGATTAAAGAGATAAGGTATATTGATTAAATACCTTAGGGATTTGGCAGAATTAAAGCTATTAATTAAATAATAGCAGTATTACGAAAATAAGACGAAAGGGGATGAATTTGGATAAATTAAGTGTCCAAATTTAGACATCTACATTTTGCCCCTCTTTGAGATGATGTTATGAAGTAGCATCATTTCAAAGAATATTAAAACATAGAACCTAGAAGAAGATGGTTAGATTAGAAAAGATGCCCCAGTCATTCAAAGAAGTGACTAGGAAGGAAGATGATGGGGGGAAAGATGAAAGTTAGGGATGAAGGATGCCCCCTCGAGAGGACATGCGGGTTCAAGAGAACACGAGTGTGCTCTCGAAATGGATGAGATGATGCAAGGGGAGGTGAAGAAGATGATGCAATGCAATGGCGGATTGGGAGGGGAGTGTGATGAAGGATGAATGGATGGGGGGAATTTGAGGATGAGAGATGAAATGCAATCTAAATGCAATGTGCCATCATCGGAGCACTGATTTTTGCTATAGCATAAGACACGAGACGCCAAGGTATGAAGAACCAAGGCAGATTAGTGTCTAATGCATAAAACAAACATAACAAACAAGAAGGCTATCCCAACACCCCAAAGTCATGATGACCTTGGTCGGGCCAGGTATTGAGATAACCACAAGCACACAAGGATGCCCCAGCATAACACAAGACCTCAGGGATCTTGGTGGGTACTACGTGGGACAACCGAGAAGACAAAAAAAAGATCAAGATACACCCCTATGTTGACTAGTCAAAGCACACCATGATATGATGGATCAAGGCGACCATGACAAGTGATGATAGGGAGCTCAAATGATAAACAAAAGCCAAAAGCATCAAAAGATCACAATTAATTTCAAACGTCCTTTGCCATAGGATCAATCAAGGGGTTGGATGGGATTGATGAGGTCTGTTAGGAAGGATGCATCCTGTTGAGACCGATGATGGATACTAAATTAAAAGATTGATATGACGCAGGATATTCAGAACTGATTGGATTTGATGATACAAGTGGATCTTGTTGGTTAAGAACCAGCTAGATAAGGGTGTAGCTTGATGACGCGACACGAGAGACATGACACAAGATAGGAGACCTTGATGGATGATGAAGACGGGACAGACAAATAGGAATAAGATAAGAAGATTGATGATAGATGATAAAGGATCAGATGGACAAAGTAGAAAGACTGATGATGGAACCACATAGACCTATTGGAGTGGATTGGAGGATAGTGACTAGACAAAGCTCAAGGATGGGATAGTTATCCAAATCATCAAAGATGAAGTGGGCGGATGACAGGATACATAGATGAATGATGAGATGATGAATGATGAGATGATGAACGATGATATAGAAAAGATGTGCAAAAGAAGCAGAAGTGATGACGATAAGATAGATGACATTGGATTCTGTGGGGGAAAGCCTATAGCTAGGTACCAATGACAAGGGATTATGAGATGGGATGAGGGTCGAGGATGGGGGGAGGAAAAGGATTGTTTGGGTGGATTGGATAGAGGGATAAGGATTTGGGTGAGAATGGATGCCATGATGGAAGGATAGGAAGATAGGGATGGGGAGAGGGGAGGGATGTTATGATGGACGGGTAGGGGGATAAGGATAGGGAGGTTAAAAGGATTGTGGGGAGCGATTAGAAGATAAGGATGGGGAGATGGAAGGGATTGTTCTGATGGAATGAACGATGTCTCCAAGGACTGTATCACAAAGGAAGATAGATGCCCCCACTCTAGATATGTCATGTGCGGGGAGGAATGAAGGATGGAAGACAAGTGGATGGGAAGATAAAAGAGTGAGATGGATGAAGATAGGATGCATGGATAAGGAAGGGAGATTGAGGGCGAATAACAAGTGGATAAGGAAGATAGACGAGTGCGAATGAGGATTGGGATAGTGTGTGGATGAGGGGAAGGTATGCTAAGAGGTGTCCAAAGCATGCTTATATGTTTGCCCCATTGTTATCAAGATCACAAGGAGGATGGAAGGATTGGGATAAGTGAGATATGCCAAGAAGGATGTGTAAGCTCGATAGGATGGAGGGGATGGACGAAAATGATGTATAGCAATAAGATGGGTGCATAGCCGAAAGTGTAGCAGGAAGCATAGTGGATGGAGGGAATGCAAATCAGAAATTGCCCCCAAGTGCAGATGGGGATTTACGCATGATGCCTGTTTGCCAGGTTTTCATCATGGTACTTATCCAAGGCGCTTGTTTTCCAAGTTTTCACCATTGGACGGATTATTTCTCTTTACTATTTTTTTTTTGATTTTTTTGGATTTTTGATTTTTGATTTTTTTTTTTTTACTTTTTTTTTTTACTTTTTTGGCTTTTGATAGTATGTATGAAGGAGATGGATAAGGATAGGGAGGTGAATAAGTGGATTTAGAAGACATAAGATAAGGATATGGATGAAGGACTCAAGCATCAAGTTCTATACGAGGTATTAAGAGCTCATGTTGGAACCGACTATTGTATGTTGGTACAACCTTATGAGGAGAAATGGATTATGCAAAAGGATGAATTAGAGGGATTTGATGGGGGAGATATGTGGGGTAATGGGTGGGATGTTGAAAAGTGTATGGATGGAATGATGGGGTGGATGTGTGATGGGGATATGTGTTCGGGACCAACATTGGCACATATGGTGATGGATGGAGAATGTGGGGATAATGGAGGAGATGGGATAGTGAATTTTGGGACATAGGGACCCAAAACAGACTTAGGAGATGAAAGATGGGCATGGTTAGCTTTTGGATTAGCAACTTTGGATGTTCTTACAGATTTTTCATTTGATGGCATTACATCTTTTTTCTTTGGGATCCACATGGTTTTGATTTTTGCTTTAGTGGGCCTTTGTGGCTGATGGGTTTGATTTGGATTGTGGATTTGATTTTTCTTTTCTTTACCATGTCTTTTAGAGGGGACATGGGAAGCGCTCGATTCATGTGGATGTTTGGATTTATGCATTTTTACTCTGGCATCCAAAGTGAATTTATTAGCAATGGGATGGGTGTGATGGGATGGATGATGTGGAGTGATGGAGGTAGGAGTATGGGGATTATGTGTAGATGGGGGATGTTTAGGTATGTGCCTTTGTTGATCCTGATTACGGGATATGCGAGAGGGATGTTTATGATGGATGACATGTATAGGTGTTGGATGAATGAGTGAATGAGATGGAGGAGGTGATCTTGGGATATAAGGACCCAAGATGGATAGAGTGGGTGGAGGGACATAAGAACCCAAGATGGATGCAGTAGATGAAGGATGGGAGATTGTGGATGGAGGGATGTAAGGACCCAAAATGGATGGAGCGGATGAAGGAGGAATATGGATGGTTTTGAGGTGATACGATGGAGGAGGAGGATGGCGCATATGATTTGTGGAGCTGATGGAAGAGCCGACATTTCTTTTGGAAAGCTCGTGAGGACGGCTAGAGGTTGTACCAACGTTTGATTGTGAGTCTTGGGAATAGATCCAAGACCTTGCATGCAGATTTGTTCTTTGACTTGATGGGCTCTAAAATACCTTAAAGGCCTAGACCTTTTCCTTGATAGTTCATGTTCTTGAGCATTTGATCCATGATAGGATTTTTGTTTTAAAACATGATGCGAGTCCATTATTAGGTGGGGGATGATGGGTGGTAAATACACTATGCTTTTCTTCTGCAAGGAGGCCACCATGGAAGAATGTGAGAGTACCAAGGGGATATGCAAGCGGTGTGGGGATAGCATTTTTAGGCGATGATGGGTGATTCTGAGAAGGAGATGATGGGATAGCAACATTTGGATGGGTTGTATCAGGAGAGAGAGTAGGGGATATGATAGGATTTGATTTTGTGGTAGTAGGCTCATGCAATGGAGATGGAGGTGGAGCGGTAGAATCTTGGATGTCAAGAGGATCATGGGATGGAATGGATGGGGGACTGTGATCTTGCAGTAGACTAGATGGGATGGTAGGATCTTGATCTGGAGGAGGGGATATGTTGGCATGCTTTGGATCAAGCTCTTGGCATGACTCACCGTGTGCGGGAGGTATGATAATGGAGTCATGGGGGGACTCTTCAAGTGGGGAAGATGGAAGGATGGAGGATTCAAGATATTCTTGGGAGTGGATACTAGGAGTGGAAGAAGTGGATTGGATTTGGATGTCGTCGATAGGTTCGACGACTTGAAGCAGGGAGTGAGGTGATGGTCAGTGACTTCAGAGGATGTGATGGTAGGAGATGGGGACTCAGTGGATTCAGAGGATGTGATGGTAGGAGATGGGGTTCAGGGATTCAGAGGATGTGATGGTAGGAGATGGGGTTCAAGGGATTGAGAGGATGATGGGTATCATCAATGATAGGTGTTGGATGGAGAAGGGTCTCGTCATTAACCACTGGATGATGGGGGATGGCATGGTTCCACGAATGCAATGTGTGGAGTGGGGGATGTTTCCTTTGTTATAAGTCCTTGGAGAAACTTGAATACGCTAGGCTGAGATGGTGTGGTAGGAGTGGATGAAGGTTTGTGGATTAGTGGGGGATTAGGACTAGGGATTGGTGGGCTAGGATTAGATAGGGGAATGGGATTGGATGTAGGACTGGGAATAGATGGGGGATTAGGTGAAAGGTTAAGATAGGGGAATTGGCATGGTGAATTAGGATAAGATGACATGGATGGTGGATCGTTGGTAGAAGATATGGGCAGCGTGTTGTAATAAAGGTATTGGGATGGTGGATGAGGATGAGAAGATTGAGGTGTTGGATTAATATAGGGAGATGCAGGTGTTGGATTAGGGTAAGTTGATGGGTGTGTTTGACTAGGATAAGAAGGTGTGAATGTAGGATTAGGCTGAGTGGATTGGTATGGGAGATTAGGGTAGTGGGTGTATGCGGATGAAGGATTTGGATAGGAGGATGTGGATGGGGGATTAGGATGAGGGTATTGTGATGGCAGACTAGGATAAGAGGATGCGGGTGTTGGATAAGAGGATGATGTAGAGGAAGGATATGATGGATATGATGGACATCCCTTGTCAAAGGTAGCATAAGGAGTGTGACTAGGCATAGACGAAGACATGATGGGATAACTTGATGGGGTGATTGGATTTTGGAATGTGGGTGGAGAAAGCTTACTAGCAATGATAGTGTCAAGGGGATCTATGTCGTATACCTCCTGATCAACAAGACTTTCGTTATCATCGTCGACGTAATTAGGGTTTCCCTTGACCACTATTGATGGAGGATAAAAATTCATGATGATGAAAGGATAAAGATGGTGGATAAAGACTTTGGATGGAAATCAGACAAAAGCTCAAATCAGGATTTAGGACAAGCTCAGATCAGGATTGGATTAAAGCTCAGATTAGGATGATTGGATGATATGATGGGATTGATTTTGATGATCGGATTGGATTATCAAAGGATGATTACGACACCGAATCTACTTCAAGATGGAAGTAGATTGATTGGGTCGAAGGTGGTTGGATAGGGATGCAATTGGATTGGATTGGATTGGATTGATTGATTGAAAGGTCGGATGATGGATTGGGTAGGATGACGAAAGGGACTGGAAACCCCACTCAGAGATTATCCTAGGTGACTTAGGATGCTGATTGATCGGATTAAAGGATGAATGGATGATTGCAGCACCGAATCCACTTTGAGATTGAAAATGGATTGATTGGGCCGACGATGATGATTAACTTAGGATGGATGTCAACCCTAAGAGGATGTTAATGATGACGATCAGATCAAACACTTTGGTCAATTTGGATAATAACTCAAGACGAAGTCCAGGGGATTGGGATGGGGAAAGCGATGATTTGATTGGAGAAATGGATGAATGAATACTCCAAACGAGTAAATGATTGATCAGGATGGATGAACGATTACTCAGAACGAGTAGACGAATGATCAGAACGATAGAACGAGAGTTCAGAATGATGAAAGGATATGTTAAATGGATGAACGTTTGCTCGGAATGAGTAAACGGATGATCGGAATGACAGAACCAGAATTCAGAATGATAAAAGGATGTGTTAAATGGGTGAACATTTACTCGGAACGAGTAAATGGATGATCAGAATGATAGGACGAGTGTTTGGAATGATGAAAGGATGTGTGAAATGGATGAATGTTTACTTGGAACGAGTAAACTGAGAGAATGGTTGGGTATACCGCCTTCGAGGAGGCAGATGATGAAGAAAAAGGTGCCCTGGCCAACTTCTCAAAAGTATGAAGTGGTATATATCATTGGAAAGAGCACGAAAAACTGAGAAGAACTGCCTTTGAACGGAGTCAATCGGATAAACGGTGTAGAAATGGCGGCCCCGGGAAGAAAGAGCACTGGGACAGGCCCGCCACCGGATTAGGACAGGCCCGCCACTGCACTGGGACAGGCCCGCCACAGCACGAAAATAGGTTCGCCAAAGGATAAGTTTAAGCTTGATGTTTTGATGGATGGCAAAGGCAAAGGACCAACAATATAGCAAACACTGTTAAACAGATTTGGCTAGACTGAAAATGACTGGTTTTGCACGAGAAAGACAATTCAGACAACACAACCCTAAGATTTAGTAGAAGTGGGTATGGCCAACAAAATCTTCTACTCTAGGATGAACATGGTTGCTAAGGAGTCCTCGATATACGCACGGTACGTGAGGCCCAAACCGTGAACACCAACCCATTACAAGCGTGAGTCGGGAACCTTAGCGAGATACTAAAGGCTCGGACCAACTCTTCACGTCATCCCGACGCTTCGCCAATTACAACGTGGTTGGATTGAGGTACAACTTTCGCTCTCCCCCCTTTATATACCCCGCCGGTACGCGTGGTTGGAATCGTCCCTTGGGGTGATGAAATCCCCAAGCAGGTCCCACTAAGAAATTGAAAAAGGGTGACTCAAAAAGACTTGGAAAGCTACGATTTCTCGTCACCCAGGATCGCCAAATGGCGCAAGGGGATTGGATACGTCAAATAGCCTTCCCAAACACGCCAAGCAAGGTTTATTAACACCCCTTTAATTAAGCTATGTTCCTATTTTGCCAAAAGACAATTCGGGAAAACTTGAAATTTTTTTTTTTTTACCTTCTGTAGGACAGGTCCGCCACTCTGTTAGGACAGGCCCGCCACTGAATTAGGACAGTTCGCCACGCACTGGGACAGGCCCGCCACCGCACTAGGACAGTAGATCGGAGTCAGCGCCATCGCGACTGACTGGGACAGCCCCGCTGGGCCGCTGCACGAAGCCCGCCACCCCTGGACAGGTCCGCCACTCCAGGACCAGTCCGCCACCGGAAGAGGACAGGTCCGCCACTCTGCACCCTGGACCTGCAAAAATGCAAAAAATAGCAAACGTGAAAGAAAAAGACCCGTTTGTGGGTCCCACCGGGCGTGCCAAAATGTGATAGGTCGAAATAGGTGTTAGAAAACAAGCAACAAGTTAAAGAGCACGAATAAACAACTAAAACAACCTACACTTTGAGATTAGCCTAAGTTGGAAACAAAACAAGACAAAGCCACGAAATGGAACTTTATACCTTGCGTTGAGTCGATCCTTTGGTTGGCCCTTCGATCTTGAATGTGTATGCTCCTTAGATGGCACAAGATGTGTGATGTGAGATGCAAATGATGCTTGGAAACATGAAAATAGCTAAGTGTGGATTGAGAAATAAAACTGCAAGAGTTTGGCTACACAAAATGATCTCCCTAAATGAGAGAAAAGAGGGGGTATTTATAGGAATTTTGGGAAATCCTAGGGGAAATGGACGGTTGAGATTGATCCACCAAATACCAAGATGTAGGGCTAAGGTGAGTTGAGAACTCACAAGCCCTCACATCTTGACATGTGGCATATGAGATGAAGCCCTAAAAGGTGAAGTGGACATGAGGTGGAAGGACAAGGACATGACATGGAGAGGGGTACAAAGTACCTTGGGATTGGATAAGATCTCCTCATAAAGGAGGTATTTGTCCCCATGTGAGAGAGGACAAGTGGGGAATTAAAAATTCCTCAAATATCCTTATGGGGAAGAGGGAAGGAATTTTAAATTCCAAAGGGTGCATTGGGGGATTAAAAGGTGAATTAAAAATTCACATGGGGAAGAGAGAAGCCTAGGATGAATAAAAAGGAATTAAAAATTCCTTGGGGGATGGGGAGAGTTGACTAAAGGGGGTGATTAGGATTGTGCAAGTACTTGATTAGATTAATTAATGAAGATTAGAAGAGGCTTAGATCTCACATGTGACTTGATGTGACAAGTCAAAGATCACATGGGGAAGAGTAATGAAGGATTAGAGGAGGGTTAGGTGGCTAAGAGAGATTAGAGGCCAACTTGCAAAAGTTGGAGGATGTGACACCTCCTAATCAAGGATTAGGCATGTGCACACCTTAATGATGGGATTAGAAGGATTAAGATAAGATAAAAATGATGGAGGATGTGACATAAAGGGAATTAAATAAATGAAATATTTATTTAATTCAATTGATGGAAGAAGGATTAAAGAGATAAGGTATATTGATTAAATACCTTAGGGATTTGGCAGAATTAAAGCTATTAATTAAATAATAGCAGTATTACGAAAATAAGATGAAAGGGGATGAATTTGGATAAATTAAGTGTCCAAATTTAGACATCTACAGAAGATATTTGGAATTTTGAATAACTTAAACAATTTTCAATTTTCTAAATAGAATTCAACATATTTTAAAACCTTCTTTTCACACAAACTAATTTAAATCTTTTTAACACTTTTAATTCAAGGAATAACTTAATTAATTCACACAATTAATTTAATTAACCAATAAAATAAATCTAATCCAATATTAGATTATTTTATTAATTAAATTAAATTAATTAATACAGTAATTAATATTCCTAGCATTACAACCAAAAGCATTTAATCAGCAGTTAAGCAACATAAGCCATTTAACTTGAATTTAAATAAGAATACGGAGACAAGGCAACATAACAACCAACCCGGCTACAACCCGACGACACACTGTGACTAGGGTGGTGGCTTGACATAGAAAAACCTAGCTACTATCTCCCAATCGATTTCCATCAGACAAGGGACACACTCAGACCTGTGGAACCAGGTGGAGTCGATGTCTTGTACCTGCATCCTACAAAAAACATGAGTGTCGAACATTCATATAACATAATAAACACACCGTGAAGAGGAAATCATGGAATCACAGGTCGCTCGCATGTGAGTGATGTGATCCCGTCCCCTTCACCAATATAGTATCACTAACTGACGAAGTTAACATCATTAACATAATCAAAACATAAAGCATCATTAATTCACGTGTTAACATGATCAAAGCATAACATAGAAAAACATTGCCTGATCAACAGAGCACAAAAAGGAGGGGTGTTACATCCTCCCCCCTTAGGGTCAGGCTTACTCTTGGAAGCCTGCAAGTACCCCTAGCACAACTCCATACAATCACATATAGTGTGATAACATTACAAATTTTACTCAAGCCAAGGTATGCGACATTATCACTTCAACATTCATTGAGCATTTTGCATTTTGAATCTAGGTACAATAATCTAACATCAACATGATTTCTTAAAATTTAACAAAAAAGTTGGGGACTATAGGCCTCACCAACAAGATGCACTTACTATGCAATTATCATTAATATGCAATGGTTTCACTAATCCTTTATTTTCTCTAAACTTTTACTTACTACAAAATGGTTTTCTATTCATATTATACGTTCCCATGATTATGAATGCAACTTAGGGACTTAAGTCCTTTACCCAAGGTTTGATCTAATTAAACAGACCTTTATGAATGCATAACCATTTTCTCATAAGATACAAATGCCATACTAAGGCACTCAAGGAAAGAGGTCTATGTCTATCTCGCCATAACAAGCACTTGGAATACACCCAACAAACACACTACAGCCACACTCAAGAACCACTCAAGGGTCTCAACCCTTTTCACAAGGAAAGAGCCAAGCAACAAGAAGGAATCCAAACAAAACACACCTCTTGGTAGGCTTGCGAGCCGAACCCTCACAAAAGCATTCAACAAAAAGACATGCAAGGGTGGAAACAACAACAAAATTGATTGTCGTCCACCACACACAACACACCAATTTCACACACCACACAATCGTCCATAATACATTCTTCCAATAGAAAGGATATTGGTGCATTGCGCACTACACCGAGGATCCTATCCCTTCCATTGGTTTCCTGCACCATTTAACCTACACCCCCTAATGATAACTTCTAGGCAAACAAGAGAAATCAACCCAAAAGGAAAACAACACGAAAGAGTAAAACAACTAGGTCAATACAATGGGCTCATAGTGCCCATAGTATAACCTACACAACTTACAACATAATGGGTCCAACATAATCCTAGAGTTCCCAGTGTTTAAACCTAGGCTTTGATACCATGTGTAATGCCCTGCCATGCAACCCTAGAGGAAGTTGCAATTCACTACTTAAACATACCAATTTTTTTTTTTTTGTTTAAGTACAAATAATATGTAAGATGAATACACATTGCCAACAACCTCTAAGGCCACGAGACAAAGATTACTTTAAAACCCAAACAACAATTAACATCAATTGAAACCAAAACATTAATCACTTACAGAATTAAGATTACATACATCCCAAACAAGATAAATTACAACAAGGATAATAAATACCTCAAGATTCCAATTAACAACATTTAAACAATATGATTACAACACTCATTCCCCGAATGAGGTAAATCAAATAATCATGATTACAATTTACAAATTCCACCTCGATAACGAATGAGGGGTAAAAGAATAAAGATCAACTGAAAAGAACGAAGCCAGAATAGCATCTGGATCCAACGAGCTCTCCAACATGAAAGTCTCGTCCACACGAGCAAGAGAAAAAACCAACAGAGGAAGGTGCACGTTCCACCCAACCAAGTGAAACCAAAAGGCTCACCCCCCGTGCTAGGAGATAGTAACAAGGATTTCCTAGAGAAGACCATCTACCACTAGACATAGGCTAACACATAAACTGAACTGAATCAAGGACAAAACCCACATCACTTAACACAATGGTTACAATGCTTCCAGAGTACAAAATCGAGTACAATCACTGTACAAAATAAACCAACGGTACAACACCATACTAACTGCTGTCATAGGAGGAGTGTCATCGCAAAGGCTGCATTGGTTATCCAATGGTGTTCTTCCTAGGTCTCGGCCCCCCTCTAGGGATATCCTGGTAACCTCTCACGAACCCGGTGCCATATGCACACCAGAGCGGAATCGATTATCTTTCGAGGAGACAAGATAACGATCTTGCCATTCCAGGCCTTCCCGACTCATCTCAAGTCTCGTACAAGCCCTTGAGCCAATGAGTGAGGCTAAATTATCTTATTAATGTTCAAAGCTACTCTATCCCTAGTATAAGTTATTTTAATTTTCACTTAATTAACTGACTCTCACACGAGTTATCCTGGAACCACTTTGGGCCCGGCACTCGTTGAAAGCCACTCCCCTATCGACAACACATAACTCAACCACATGCCAAGGGTAGACAATGCAATAACACCTATCACAAATAATCAAACACCTCAATAGGTAACACATCACTACGGATGCCCAAAACTGAAACCAAAGCATGCACTACCCAAGGCTAACACCAGGTTGACTAACATAAAGAGACCCACATAACGAACTAATAACTTGACTCAACCATGAATCACAAGGTCACACAACCCGTTCAAAGAACCAGGTTTCCACTTAAGCTTAACTCACACACAATCCAAGATAGACAAAGCAAATCACAAGAGACATAACATCATCTCAAGAAAACACTACTGGAAGACTTACATGATCAACAAGACCAATACGAATTAACAACACAATCAAAGAGTCCCTAGCCTCAAGGTACAAAAACCAAAACAACCAAGGTACACCCACAATCAAACAATATTGCCCATACCGAGAATAAACGAAAACACCACTAGAAAACATTCTAAGCAATTAAACAGGCTAATATTAGGATTTCTTAAATCCAAGCCACACGATGACACATTGCATGAAGTCAATTTAAATAAATACCATTATTTGCACATAATTAAAGGTCAATCAATCATGTGAAGAATTTTAAAACTCAATAGTTAAATTCGATTTGCCCTATCATACCCGATGATTAAGAAAAATCGATCTTATAAATAAATCCATTATTCAAATTTCTCAACAATAACCATAATCACGACACTTAAATAATAAAGTCATTCAACTAACATTTAAAACAATTTACTT
This sequence comes from Sequoia sempervirens, assembly GCA_007258455.2. Taxonomy (NCBI): domain Eukaryota; kingdom Viridiplantae; phylum Streptophyta; class Pinopsida; order Cupressales; family Cupressaceae; genus Sequoia; species Sequoia sempervirens. The sequence continues at coordinate 18,699,537 of VDFB02047397.1, read as the reverse complement.
AATCTAAGTTTACCATTAATTCTAGAACAAAACATTTAATATATATTAAAACATTTATTTTGAATCCGTTAAACTTATCTCATCTTAAAGCCATTAATTAATAATACTATTTAATTATTATTTAAATAAATATTATTTAAATATTATATTAATATTATATATTATATATTAATATTAATATAATATTAAATAGTAAATATCAAAAGTTACATATAAAATAAAATACAATAAAACAAAATCCGAGGTATTTGTTGGAAATCCCACGATGCCCTAACTGGTCGTGCAGCATGTGTGAGCTCCACACAGTCCGTGGCCGTTCCGGCCGCGGCCTGTGTGGGCTTCGCACAGTCTGTGGCCTTATGGTTGCGCCCTGTGTGGGCTTCACACAGCCTATGGCCATTCCGGCCACGGTCTGTGTGTTCCTCACACAGTCTGTGGCCTTACGGTTGTGGCCGGTGTGGTGGCGGTGGGGTTTAACCTCCCACCCCACGACAACCAAACAAAATTTTTATTATATTTAAAAAAAAAAAAAAAAATCCCTGCGTCTATACATGGCGAAAATACAGGGTATTTTCTGGGTTTATCCCAAAATCCAAATTTTCAAACATAATAAATATATATATACCCAGATTTAGATTTCAAACTTAAATTGTGAAAATAATCCAAACCCATTTCAGGAATAGAACTTATTTTCAAAAACAACAAAATGGGTTTTCAAAATCTAGTTCTAAAATAGAGTTTTCTTTGATTTTGTTTCTATTTCTTGGTGTAAATTTCTTGTTTGGTTTCTATTTCCAAATCTATCTACAATTTTGCAAATTTGAAAGCTTTTCCATGAATTTTCATTGAATCTAAAACTATATTTTCAATCATTCAAAATAAGCAAGAAGATGAAGGGAGAAATGATGGAACCTTGTGTTTTCTCCAAAATTTGCAAGCTTCTACAATGGAGATTTTTAAGCACTCTTTCAACTCCACAATCTTAGCCTCCTCCAAGCCTCTCCACTAAAATCAAACCAAGAATCCATCCCAAAAAAAATCCAAAAGCCCCCCCCTTTTTTTTGCAACCAATTTTCCCATAAGCCCCTTGAAAGAAAAACCCTAAATGAAATATATTCTTTTTCCAAAATTCCCCAAATTCAAATTCAAATTCCATTCAACTTAAATTTAAATTCAAATTCAAATCCAACTTCTAATTCAAATTCAAATACAAATTCCAATTTCAAATTCTAATTCTAATTAAATTCAAATTCAATTGCAAACTAAATTTCAAATTCAACTCTTCACAAATATCTTTCCCCAAAATAGTCAACTATTTCTTAAAATATCTTTTCTACCCCAAAGTCATTGCATTGAAGATATTTGGAATTTTGAATAACTTAAACAATTTTCAATTTTCTAAATAGAATTCAACATATTTTAAAACCTTCTTTTCACACAAACTAATTTAAATCTTTTTAACACTTTTAATTCAAGGAATAACTTAATTAATTCACACAATTAATTTAATTAACCAATAAAATAAATCTAATCCAATATTAGATTATTTTATTAATTAAATTAAATTAATTAATACAGTAATTAATATTCCTAGCATTACAACCAAAAGCATTTAATCAACAGTTAAGCAACATAAGCCATTTAACTTGAATTTAAATAAGAATACGGAGACAAGGCAACATAACAACCAACCCGACTACAACCCGACGACACACTGTGACTAGGGTGGTGGCTTGACATAGAAAAACCTAGCTACTATCTCCCAATCGATTTCCATCGAACAAGGGACACGCTCAGACCTGTGGAACTAGGTGGAGTTGATGTCCTATACCTGCATCCTACAAATAACACGATTGTTGAACATGCATATAACATAATAAACACACCGTGAAGAGGAAATCGTGGAATCATAGGTCGCTCGCATGGAAGTGATGTGATCTCGTCCCCTTCACCAATACAGTATCACTAACTAATGAAGTTAACATCATTAACATAATCAAAACATAAAGCGTTATTAATTCACGTGTTAACATGATCAAAGCATAACATAGAAAAATATTGCCTGATCAACAGAGCACAAAAAGGAGGGGTGTTGCATGAAGGTTGATCCACTTTGTTGAAGATTCAATTGAGCTCCATGATGAAAAATCTGCATAACTTAGCTAAGACCTTGATAAAATTGATGAAAATAGATATGCTTGATGATAAAATTGAGTATAGTAGACTTGCTCAAATTGTGGATGATCAAAATGAGGAGAGAAACCTCTTATTTATAGAAAGACAAGATGGAGAAATACAAAATGGGATGAATGTGGGATCATTCAACACTCAATGGGCAAGTGTCACTTGTCAATATGTGAATGGACAAAGGATGTGCACATTTTGATGAATGTGCCCATAAATGCAATTAGGTGGAATTTGAAAATAGTGAAATGACATGTAAGAGGGAAAAAGAATGATTTAAATGCCACTTGGCTCAATGCACAAGGACATGTAAGAAGGAATGAATGTCTTGTTGGAAGGACAAATCTACTTGGAGGGATTTCAAATTTGGAAGAATATTGTCTAAAAGATGCCAAGTTGAAAGAAAATAGGGATTTAATAAATGATTTAAATATATTTTCATGTGCAAGTGGCAAAAGCTAGAGGATGGGACATGGATTAAGATTAAATTAATCAAGGTTTGATTAATTTAGTGAGGGATTTGATGATGTGACTAATTGATTTAGATTTATGGGTTGATTTAAATCAAAAGAGAAGAATATGATTTCAAGATTAATTAAATAAAGATTTTGATTTATTTAATTAAAAGAGATGATGTTAGATTAAATCAAACAAGTTTTAATTTATTTAATTTAATAAGATGACTTTGGAGATTAATTAAATAAAATGAATTATTTAATTAAATAGAGACATAGGGTTAATTAAATCAGATTGATTAATTTAATTAACAAGAGAGAATGACTTAATCAGATAAATGATTATTTATTTAATTAAGGTAAGAAGAGTGATGATAAGTTGAGAAGGTGATTCATGATGAAATGGTGTTATTAATCAGGATCAAGTATGCCGGTATATTTTCTATGCCTACATCCACTAATTACCATTCTCACACCAAGTATGAATGCAATTTTGCAATCTTTCAAACATATGTAGATGTCATATTCTATGGTGGTGTAAGATATTCTAGATTCCATTCTTTCTTACCGTGGTCATTTGGCTAAGTGTGCCTACCTCAATCAAGTTCTCATCCTTCAACCTATTTGTGCACACACATTCTTACAATTGTCCACTTATCAATAACCTTTAACCAATAATCTCATGGAGAAATTTATTAAATTAGAAAATTGCATAATATTCATTTTCAAATTCATCAATTGCACTTTATCAATTTCCATAAATAAAATGATAAATTCTATTTTCCAAATATTTCAATTTTCCTCAATTTTTAAAATGCAAAAATGAAATTGAGATATGACAATTTTGCTTTCTGAGATCCTACTAGTGGAGTGGAAATTGAAAACTGACCTCCAAATTTGGAAAATGAGTTTGAATTTGTATCATGGACCATTAATGACATTTTCTATTTGCTAGAGCAGCCATGATAGGAGAGGGGCATGGCCTTTTAAAGGAGGCAAAATTCTGATTTTGAAAGATAGTGCAAGTTACATTTTCATTATTAGTTTGGAACCTGTCATTTTGGGAGAGATTTTGGGGTGAAGAAAGTATGGCATAACATCTTCTTGGGGGGGGATATTGAGAATGTTTTGTGCAAGTATGAAAGTGTTTTTCAATAGCAATTGAAGACACGAATCCATTGTTGAAGGTTGAAATAGTTTGCAAGTTGCAGGTGGAAGCTTGCATATGAAGGAGAAGGATTTTTTCTTGTTGTTACATACCAATTTTTTGTCTTAAATCATATTGAAACTCATTTTTATTTCTATTTATCAGTCCTTGAGACTATATAATTTTATTTAATCCAATTTTTGCAAGTTACATATAAAATATTGAAGACATAGTAGCAAATTTTTGTAAACAATTTGTTATTGTGTGTGTGAGTTTATGAAGATGGTTTGTGTAGAACCCTCTTACATTAGTGGTATTCAAGCATGATAAAGCTTCATACATCATATATAGTATATATTATATATTATATAATATATATTATGTATTATTAATATATAATATATTTATTATGTATTATTAATACATAATATATTTATAATATATTAATAATACAAAACTGTTTAAAAACACTAAATGTAACATATATTTGTTCTAAATGGATATCCATTTTGTCTAAAAAAATATGTAGCTTAGGGATTTCCCTTGGGGTTGCCTTAGGATTTGGCTTGGGGGTGTAATACCTAGAAAGTCAACTTCAAAAACATGTTTAGAAAATTTTCTTAGTTTTCAAGAGTTCACCCTTGTGTGGATGATGACTTTTTTTATCTAAATTTGATGAAATGAAAAGGTTTTATTGAGAAAATTGTCAGCTTTCCACCAATTTAATATATGCCTTATTTTGAATTTAATAAATACTTATTATTGATTTTCTATATGCAATATGACTAAAGTCCTAATTGATAGGCCGATTGAAAAACATCTATAATTCTCAAATGATTTCACATTTTTTGAATCTAAAAGATGCCACACATTATATTTCCCATATTATAGTATAAAAAAGATTGAATTTCATAAATTTTTGACCAAGTTATGGTGGTGAGACAAACAAGTTTTAATATTTTTAAAAATTTCTAATAAAAAAATCATAACTAAATATTTATTTGCAAAAAACTTTCAAAAAAATGTGGCACATTGAGGCATGTGTTCTCTACTTATATTATAATTCAAAGTTAGAAAAAAAAAATATTGTACTTGGTGTTGAATAGGACAACTAGGAGGGGGGGTGAATCAGTTGTCATGGATTTTAACCTTTAATTCAATCACTAGAACTAATACTAAAACTGCTTAAATGATTCATCATCAAATGCCAATGCAGAAACTCAAATCCAACACATAAACATAGTAACACCAGATTTATGTCAAAAACCCAATAAGGGAAAAACCACGATGAGGATAAACTCCCACTATAGAGAATATCAAAACCGATTACAAAAAGGTTCACTGCTTGAAACGAGGCTCACTGCCTGAAATAAGGACTCAATGTTCAGACTCACTATCCATAGGGCTACAACCCGAAGGGATCACTACCACATAGATACAAAGAATAAAAATAAGACTTACTATAGAGAGACTACAATCTCAATGCAACAAAGGATTCCACAGCAATTACTTGATCAACTTGCATGAATGATAGAGTTCACCTTTTGCTCACTGCATCTAGAAACTTGACATTAAGCTTCGCATTGATCTCCCACACACAACTCACACAAAATTTCTAAATAGCATCAAAGTCACATCTACTCTTTCACTTATCTTCCTTCTTTTCTCTTGTATGATTTTCATTACTAGCTCATCATGTATTTATACTCTCTCCAACCTTGAAAAAGATACAAAGTCGGTCATCCAACTTCAAATTCAAATTAGGTCGATGCCAAACATCCTAGGGTGGAATTAGAATGAGAGATACCCAAACACGTGCTTCACCGAGACCCAAAAATAGATCCAACATGCTTCATTAACTTCAAAGATAGTGATTAACACACGGTTGACCAAAATAGTGTAAAACACATAGAATAATTAAGCTTAGAACTTCCAAAAACCAAAAATATCTTCAATGCAATCAAAAAATCTTAACTCTAGAACTACAAGTCGAAAGACTTCATCAAAGAGAAATATGGAACAACAACCTTTCTCCCAGACTTCAATCAGAACATAGAGAAACATAGTTCACAACTGGTGAACACGACTCAAACTTCAGAACGAACCAACAACCAAACATCTAGATATAACAACCTTCAACAATCATGACCATCATATTTGAACCGCATGAACACATGGGAAAATACTAGAGCAACAACTGAATACCTGTAATCTTCCTTTAATACAATTTTCTCAATATCCTCAACATATACAGCCAACAACAACTAGTAGATAACTAGTTGACCAGTTGACATCAATGAAAACACTTTCATTCCTTCTCTATTCTTGCAACAATCTCTCCCTTTGTCATTGATGGCAACACATGATGGGAAAAACCATCAAAGACACCATACAAGATCTGAATATACTTCTCAAGATTTTTCTTTTTGTTTCTCCCCCTCAAAAGATCATCTTCTTCATTACATGCTTTCTCTCATTAGATTTTTCTCCTTTTCACATGATTTCTCTCCCCCTTTGACATAAATGGCAAAGGAAAAATATATGTTCATTGAATCTTCCTTTGACATGAAAACAAAATACTCACAATGAAAACACTTGAGTACTACCTGCTCCCCCTGAGGGGTAGCCACCAGAACATCAGTCCAAAAGATAGAAAAATGAATCCACCAAATTCATGCATCTCCAAATGCATCTTAGTTAATGAAAGGAGGGTAAATAACCCCTAGCTTCTCCCAAAGATACTCAAAAGTATCTTTATGAAGATCCTTCGTAAATATATCTGCAATCTGATCCTTTGTCAGAAAATACTCAAGCTTGACTTCATTCTCCTTGACCTTCTCTCTCAAGAAATGATATCTAATAGATATATGCTTTGTCCTCAAGTGCATCACAAGATTCTTCAAAATGTTAATTGCACTTGTATTATCACAAAAGATAGAAATGGGATCATCATATAGCACTGTGATATCTTTCAATGTTTGTTTCATCCATGAAACTTGTGTACATCAAGATGCAGCAACAATATACTCAGCTTCAATAGTAGACAAAGAGTTTGAATCTTGCTTCTTACTCAACCATGCCACCAATCTACATCCAAGAAAGAATGCACCGCCACTTGTACTCTTTCTATCATCTACACATCTAGCCCAATCTGCATCTATATATGCACTAAGTTTAAAGTCAATATCTTTAGGATACCACAATCCATAATCCAGAGTGCCATTCAAATATTTGAATATTCTTTTAACTATAGCAACATGTGTTTCCTTCGGATCTTCTTGAAATCTAGCGACAAGACAAAACGTATGCATAATATTCGGTCTAGTAGCAGTCAAATATAGTAATCCACCAATCATAGATCTATACTTGCTCTGATCAGCCTTAGGTGAATCAACATATTTACCCAATTTGCAACCAGTCACCATAGGAGTACTTACTGGTTTGGAACCATACATCCCAAATTTCTTCAGCATCTCTCTTACATACTTAGACTGTGAAATGAAAATTCCCTTCTCTGTTTGATTAATCTGCAGCCTAGGTAAGAAATTCATCTCCCCAAACATAGACATTTCAAATTCTTTTTGCATCTCTTTAGCAAACATCTTGCACAGATTTTCATTTCCTTCAAAGATAATGCCATCAACATATACAACTACAATCAAGACTTTGTCATTTTCAATCTTAAAGTACAAATTACTGTTTACAATACCTTTGTTAAATCCTTACTAAATCAAATACCTGTCTAACCTTGTTAAATCTTTCTTTAATCTGCACACCATATTCGGTTGATCTATTAATTGAAATCCTTCTGGTTGTTCCATGTAAACTTCTTCTTCCAGCTCACCATTCAGAAATGTTGACTTGACATCCATCTGATAGTCTTTGAAGTCTTTATAAGCAGCTAATGCCAAGAACATCCTTATAGCTTCCATTCTTGCTACCAGGGAAAAATTCTCCTGAAAATCTATGCCTACTACTTGTGAGTAGCCTTTACACACAAGCCTCACTTTATTTATGACAACTTCTCCATTCTCATTCAACTTATTTCTAAAAACCCATTTTGATCCAATGATATTTTTATCTGCCGATCTTGGGACTAGTTCCCAAGTTTGATTCTTCTCAATCTGCAAAAGTTCTTCTTTCATTGCTTCTTTCTAATGTTCATCTTTACAGGCTTCACTTACTGTCTTTGTCTCAATCTCAGAGAATAAACACAAATTAGCTTTAGCAATAACTTTACTTCTAGTTAACACACCTTTTTTTGTCTCCAATAATCTAATTTTTTGAATGATTACTTTGTACATATTTCAGTATCCTATGAGTCATCACCAGAGCATCTTCTTCTCTTTCATTCTATTCATCCTTCTTCTTCTGCTCAGCTTTATCCTATTCTTCCACAATTTCTTCCATTCTTGCACAATCATGTTCATCAAACACATATCCATCAACATCAATAGAGTTCTTCACTGTATCATCTACCTTCACATTCGAGCTCTCTACAATCTTCCTCGGTCTTTTATTTAAACATTTGTATTCCTTTATTTTAGTAGAGTATCCAAGAAATATTCCTTCATCACTTCTTGCATCAAACTTACCCAAAATTTCCTCATCTCTTCAGATATAGCATTTGCCTTTGAATACCTTGAAATATTTAACTGTATGAATTCTTCCATGCCATAGCTCATAGGGAGTCTTTGTACTATTTTGTCTTGCTTGAACTCGATTGAACACATAAATAGCAGTATGAATAGCTTCTTTCTAGTAAACTTCCAGTAATTCGGCTTCAGTAATCATCAACCTAGCAGCCTCTTGAACTGTTCTATTTTTCCTTTCAACAACTCCATTTTGTTGAGGAGTTTTCAAAGCAGATAACTGTCTCTTTATTCCATGCACTTCACAAAACATATTGAACTCATAGGAGGTGAATTATCCACCTCTGTCAGATCTTAAGCATTTTATCTTCAAATTCACTTCATTTTCAATCATATCCTTGAATGCCTTGAATCTATCTAATGCATCTGATTTCTCTCTAAGAAATGTAACCCATGCATATCTAGAATAATCATCAATTAAAAGCATAAAGTACCTTTCACCAAGTAGACTTCTCACTCTCACTCTCATAGAATCACAGAGATCTGTATGAACTAAATCCAGTAGTCTAGTAGTAGATTGTTCCATTGATCCGTAATGATTTCTTGCTTGCTTCCCAAACTGGCAATTCCTACAAATAGCATTAATAGGCTTTGTAATTCTTGGTAAATCTCTCACGACCTAAAAAACACTAATCCTTGCCAAGTTATCAAAATTCATGTGACACATTCTCCTATGACATAGCCAACTGTCATTTATTTGAGTCATAAAGCATTTTCCATCAACACCCTTAAGTTGATAAATATTCCCTTCAAATTTCTTTCTTGTAGCAATCAATGTTCTGGATCCTTTCTGAATCTCACATTTCTCATACTTAAACACAAAATCATATCCTTTTTTGCACATTTGAACAACGCTAAGAAAATTATGTCTCAAACCCTTAACATAGTAAACATTGTCAGTATGATGCTTTCCATTAAAACTTATTGAACCTATCCCACATATTTTAGTACCAGTATCATCTCCAAACATAACCAAGCCTCCATCATATTTCTCAAGCTTAACAAACTTACTCTTATCACCAATCATGTGATGTGAGCAACCACTATCAAGTACCCAAAAATTATTTTCTTATTTAGCATGTAGGGAAAAGATAACCATACCTTCATTTTTCTCTTTCTCCTTCTCTGGAGGGCTTTCCTTTACCTGTTTATCTGAATTAGTAGAAGTAGGTTCATCCTTAATCGCCAAGAAGAAGAATTCATTGTCATCTGGATCTTCATATTCTGAATCTTCATCTGAAATACTAGCATTCTCATTCACATAGTAAGCTCTATTATTTTTATTTTCTTTTTTTTCCTTCTCATATCTTTTTTTATTCCTTTTAGCTCTTTCCAGACACTTTGCAGCATAATGACCTATTTCTCCACAACTAAAGAATTTAAAGGGAAACTTACCTTCATACTTACCAGAGCCTATTCTCATTCTTCTTACAAAGTTAGCTTGTATTTCATCAAATTTTTCTTCATCCGGATCTTTAGCTTTTGTAGCTTTAAAAGAAGTCTCGAATTTTCCTCAATTTCTTAGATTCAACTTCCTCATCTCATAGGATGCCAAAAATCCTAATAGAAAATCCTTAGTACAAGTCTTATAATCTATAGTCTACTCAATAGCACTCACCTTCTCACTGTAAGCATCAGGAAGGGTTCTGAGAATCTTCTTTACAATCTTGGATTCATCTATAGTAGCTCCAAGTGATCGCATTCCAACCACTACTTCATCCAATCTTTGAACATAAGCTTTAACATTTTCATCTTCGGACATATGTATAAGATAAAACTGTGTTTCTGAATTCTATAATTTCACATCTTTAACTCTTTCATCACCATCATGTGCTCTTTCTAAAGCATCCCAAACTTCCTTAGCTGTCTTCAAATTTTGAACCTTAATCAACTCAATATGTACCAGACTATTCTTCAAGATGAACTTCACCTTATTATTCGCTTCATGTGATCTGATCTCTTCAAGTGTGCTCAGACCATTAGCGGGAGGAGTGTAAGGATTCTTGTAAGTTTTTTCCACATCATATCCACAATGTTCGAGATATTCTTCCATCAATACTTTCTAGATACCATAATTAGTTCCATCAAACCTCAGATAATCAAAGATCATTTTTCCAGCCATCTCGGGCCTTCCTCAAGCGGTTAAGCTCTTCACCAAGGAACCAAGCTCTGAAACCAATTGTTGAATATGAAAACTGAGAGGGGGGTGAATCATTTGTTATAGATTCTAACCTTTAATTCAATCATTGGAACTAATACTTAAAACTGCTTAAATGATTAATCATCAAATGCCAATACAGAAACTCAAATCCAAAGCATAAACACAGTAACACCAGATTTACATGGAAAAACCAATAAGGGAAAAACCACGGTGAGGATTAACTCACACTATAGAGAATATCAAAATTGATTACAAAAAGGCTCACTGCCTGAAACAAGGATCACTGCTTGAGATAAGGCTCACTACTTGAAATAAGGAATCACTGTTCAGACTCACTTTCCACGGGGCTACAACCCAGAGGGCTCACTGCCACAGAGATAAAAAGAAGAAAAATAATACTTGCTATAGAGAGACTACAATATTAATGCAACAAAAGATTCCACCAGAATTACTTGATCAACTTGCATGAATGATAGAGTTCGCCTTTTGCTCACTGCATCCAGAAACTCAGCATTAAGCTTCACATTGATCTCCCACACACAACTCACACACACTTTCTAAATAGCATCAAATTCGTGTCTACTCTTTCACTTATCTTCCTTCTTTTCTCTTGTATTATTTTCATTACTAGCTCATCCTATATTTATACTCTCTCCAACCTTGAAAAAGATACAAAGTCGACTATCCAACTTCAAATTCAAATTAGGTTGGCGCAAAACATCCTAGGGTGGAATTAGAATGAGGGAAACCCAAACACATGCTTAACCGGGACCCAAAAATAGATCCAACACGCTTCATTAACTTCAAAGATAGTACTTAACACACAGTCATCCAAACCAGTGCAAAACACATAGAACAATTAAGCTTGGAACTTCCAAAAACCAAAAATATCTTCAATGCAATCAAAACATTCTTAACTCTGGAACTGCAAGTGAAAAGACTTCATCAAAGAGAAATTTGGAACAACAAACTTTCTTCTGGACTTCAAACAGAACATAGAGAAACATAGTTCACAACTGGTGAACACAACTCAAACTTCACAACGAACCAACAACCAAACATCTGGATATAACAACTTTCAACAATCATGACCATCATATTTGAACCACACAAACATAGGGGAAAATACTAGAGCAACAACTGAATACCTGTAATCATCCTTTAATACAATTTTCTCAATATCCTCAACATTTACAACCAACAACAACTAGTAGATAACCAGTTGACAAGTTGACATCGATGAAAACACCTTCATTCCTTTCTCTATTCTTGCAACACTTGGGTTGGTCAAACATACACTTGTTTTTTATTTTTTTTCTTGAAATTTTAGTACTAGTGCATTGAGATTTCAAAATTTCACCAAATAGATTTAATTTTTCCAAAAAAGGACTAGTATTTTAGAAGCTACATTCAATTTTCTATAAATTATGTTCTTAAATATTTTTCAAATTATGTTAATAACCTATTCATATTTTTATTTCAGGTTGCCTCACTCCAATTTTCTGAATTTTCATTGCCACTAAGGGCCTAGTTTGGACCCCCATGATCCTGCACTAACCCAGTAAAGAAATCTTAACTACTAGTACTATTATCTATAGGTTTTAATAGGATACTTAATAATACTAATATATTAGGCTTTTCAAGTCTATACCTAATGTGGTATGGGCCCCTACCATATTTCTCATAACTCTCCAAACCACCAATTGATAACAACCTCACTAGTGAACAAACCTTATAAGATTCCATTATTGTAAGCTAATAAATCTCATTGTATATTTATCTCCAACTTATGAAATAACCCTTCACCTATTGATAAAAACTTCATTTCACTCTTAATGGGATTCCAACAAGTTTTAGTTTTTTTATTTATACAATGAGCAATTTTATAGTTCCCACTTAGTTTGACAAAAAAACTAGTGATAGTTTTGTGAATAGGAGGAATGTTTAGTTAATCTAGGGTATATTGCATTTATTGAAATCAGAGGAAATTAATGTGACATCATCCTTTCCTTCCTCTAACCTTACACCATTAATAATTGGATGATTTGGGTTTTGACACAAAAAATTTAGAGGCTTCATTCTAGGTCATGTTGGCTCCTTTCGTCTAGCAAATTTGGAGTAATTTTTTGAGAGATTCATAGTGTTGCAACTGGTTTTATATTGTTGTGTCTATTTTTTTTAAACTGAATTTTTTCATAGGTGATGTTGAACAATTCTTATTTCAATGGAAACTTTAGATGTTTTGTTTGAGATCATATAGTAATCTTTTTTGGGTGTACATTTTGAAATTCTTTTTTTTTGTATATATATATATATATATATGGGTGTACTCTAGCTTATCTCAATATGAAAATATATTATATTTTCAATATTATGACATAATTTACTTTATAATCAAGAATAATCAACTAATTTAGTATATTAAAATTGTAAAAACACTAAGTATAAATGCATATCATCATATTTTATTTAAGTATCTCTTGATTGAGTAATTTTGGTAGGTGTGATCTTATTTATTTCAATTTATTCTTGTAATGGTTAAAAACCAACTTTAAATTCTAATTACCTACATCTATTCATCATAGAAACCTTGAAAATGGATTTCTTTAATGTATAAAGTTTGTAATAGATATGTAGTGAAACTACTGCTAAACTTACTAATGCTAGAGTAAAGGAGGAGTGGGAAAGATATCATTAAGGTATTTTTATTTACAATTTACAATTGAATTATATATTGGAGAATGCCAAGATTAGGGGATGAAAAAGACTTACACAAGTGAAAAAATAAGCACAATAGCATGTCTCTCAATATATAAAATGAGAGAGTATAAATATACAATGAGGAATCCTTGCATATATAGGCAAGGTGGATGAGGTAGGAAGGTAGGATTGTACAACTAACTAACCCTCAAAATATGGGAAACTTGTGATCTCACTTGACAAGTGTGTTAGAAAGTGTCAATAGGTGTCTCAAGTGATGAGGATACATATCTCAATGCTATGAATTGAGACAAAAGAAAAAACATGAGTAAACTTAAGTTATGAGTGTGAAAAGGTCAATCGTAAAAAGGTGATTAGCTAACTGGATTAAAAAAATGACTCTATTTACACTAACACCCCCCTTAAGTGCAACTTATGGAGTAATGCATGCACTAATAATGAGTATCAACTATGAGGCCATGCTAGGTACTCATGGATAAATTTATCATAAAGTGGAGTAAAGGATAAAAGCCTAGCGGACAATAGAAACCCCTCTCCAAACAAGAAATGATGCAATGAAATAAAATGTGCAAGTGAAGAAGATAGAATAAGGACTCACGATGACCCCCCAAGGAGTAATTCTATCACATAAGTAAAATAAATGTTCCCCTATAGGAGATAAAAAGATAGACTATGAATCTCTCCCATAAGATCATAGAACCTACAATGTAGAGTGATGCCAAAAGAAGAACATAGAATATGATACCTAAATGTCAAACAACGTTTATTCCTCATGGAAGAAGACAAAATACAAATAGGTACATGAAATATTCCATGTGAGAAGAATGTGATTTTAAGAATGTTGTAAAGATCCAAAGACAATAGTGAAATCTTTGAAAGCTACTCAAATGCTCCATGTAAAGGTTGATGTAAACCATAAACCAAAGATGTAGATGAGTTGACAACAAAATAGATGTGGCTATCATCAAAGGTGTCTTCTAAATTTATAAAATGGGATTCATTAAACAAGTTTGATATACCATGTAAGTAACCATCCCAATGAATTGCAATGGAAATACAACTATGAATATTTTACTATCTTGAATCATGAGAAATTGATGATATAGGAACACTCAATACTGGAGAAGTAGAATATGAAGGATATATGATATTAATGTAAGGTAAACAAACCAATGAGGAGCATAGAAATCCAAGGTTAAAATAAAAAAAGTGTATCTCTTTATGCATGTTGAATGTATCAGTGTCATCTATGCTCAAACCATCATCAAAGTCAGTAGAACCAAATGAATAAAAGGAGTATAATTTGGTTCATCATGATCAACATAACCCTTTGCAATGATGTCTCTCCTCTAAAAATATCTAATGATCATGGAATGTGTTGTAAACTCAACTATTTTTCCTGTGCCACTATGTGTAGTTTGATAAATGGGAAGGATATTATTGGATAAGGAAGGTACATAAGTTAAATCATGTTGAATGTACCTTCTCCAATTCCAATAAATCATTTTCCAAGAGTTGGCACATAGGTTTTATTCACCATCAATATTGGTGGGAATGAACAATGCTCAAATATGGAAAACAGTTCTCTAGATGCAACCATATGGTGTGATGCCCCATAATCAATAAGCCACTTGTGTGATGTGTTGTTTGTAGAAGCAATGAGGGTCATACACTTATTATTATCCTTTCTTGAATATGTGGATGATGTGAATGAAGAAAGGGAAGAACCACATTTCCTAGATGTAGGAAATTGAATTTTATTTTATTGAAGAAGATTCTTCAAGTCATCAATTTCCTTTTTATAATATCATTGTTCTTCATTCCATATTTTCTCACAATAAGTAAATTTGGGCTTTCCTTAGAATTTTTCCCTTTTAATGAGAGAGATGAATCTGATGGGGTCTTTGATTTTCATCCCTTAGCTTGATCCTTAGTTTATTTATTTCTCTTAGATGATTAAGAAACTAATGCTTGGATTTTTGAAGATGTGATGACATCCATATAGATTAACTTTCATTGTTCTTGTGTGATTCTGTCACAAAATTTCTCAAAAGAAGGCATTGCATGTGTTGTGCCAAGATAATCCATTATAGATTAGAAAAGAAGAAGAAAATATTTGATAAGGACTTTTTAGCTTTGAAAAAATTAAGAAGATAGATAATTTGTTTGTTTTTGTTTTACCACAACTCTTAAGTCAAGAAAGTAAAGAGTTAAATTGAACCAATAATTCTTCAATAGACGGAAATGAGTCAAGAGACAATGTTGTTAATTTAGCATCTAATTATAGTATTTTGAACTCATCAAATGTACCAAAGAGATCTTTAAGCTTGTCCCACATTTCCTTAGGAGTTATACATTCTGAAATATGGAATTGCAAGTTATTGGAAATATGAAAAAAAATGATTCCCATTGATGAGCCCATTTATTAGCTAGTTTTATGTTATCTTTATGTTGCTTATAAGACATTCCTAAGATAATTTTTCCTATAGTATGCCATCTTTTATGTTTATTATGCAGACCTTGAACTTGGTTAAAGTATATGGAAATGTAGTTATGATATGATGGTGTTGCATGATTTATATGTGAATATGTATGAATTATGATTGATATTTTTGTTTAATCATTGTAGTTAGTATTGTGTGTGTGTTTTATGAACTAACCCCTTGCAGCCCGAGAAGACACTGTAGCCCGTAGCAACTACAGAATGCAACCCGCAGCCAAAGGAGTTCCTGGAAAACAAAATAGGGGATGTTATTGAATACACTAAGTGTAATAACTACAACATGGAGACACCTAATGAAGACAATCATGCATCATTATCGAAAACAATAAAGGAATTGAAGAAGGAGAACCCTATTATCACTAGGATTCTGGCGTAACTAATTCTATGTTCCATATCCTAGTTTTGTTATTACAGAGTTCTAATCCTATTTGGATTCTTATTTCTTTTCATTTGCAGTTAGGATAACTGAATCTTGATTACACTCTAATAACTAGGGAGTTGTAATTAATGGTTTCAGTTTAGAGTCATGTTCTGAATAAACTCCCCTGTGCATGTATATAGTCAATGGTTGAGTCTTCAGGATAGTAATTTGATGATTCTTTTAGTTGTGGATTTGGTTATCAAATACTTTTCAGTTTTCAGTTGTTAATATACATGCATGTTGATTTTTCAAACATGGTTTTTCTTAATATAATCTTTGAGCAAGATTTCATGTGATATTTTGAAATGTGTAATGAATGATCTTGAGTTGATATGATTGAGTGAATATTAAGATTTATATTTGGTTTAGTTTAAGTGAAGACAACCACTTGAGTAAGGACCACTCAAGGTACTATCATTCACTATATTTCCAGTTTTTATTTTTATTAGTAGTTACTTCATAATTGCGTAATTAGTTAAGATAGATTATCATATCAGAGTTATCAATAATTGTTGTTCATGTTCATGATTGCATTCATTTAACTTGTGGTACTTCGGAGTTTAGTATAGGTTTAATTATTAGTTTCCAATTAGTTTCAAAATTTTACATGTTAACATAGTTCAGTCATAGACTATGTTGTAGGTACCCGTAGCCAAAGCACCAACTTACTTCTTTAATTGTTATATTTTTAATGATTTTCCAGCAAGTATAATACCTTTACTAAGATAATTTAGGTAACCTTAGGTCTTTGAAAGCATATACAGTGTCAGTACAATCACAATCCTACTATCCCTGGTTGATAGTTTAATAAAAGTGATTTCAATGTCAAGTGGACTGTTCAGCCATGTTTTCCCCATAATTGAGTGATTACCACCAAGTTTATTAGACATTAGAATAGATTCTACATTTTTGGCACCATTTTTGGGGATGGTGCTACTTTCATAGACTTGATTTTCCAATATTTTATAGTTTGCACTTTTTTTAGCATTATGACTATTAGGTTTAATCTTATCAAATACTAGAACATTCTACTAACATTATGCAGGATTCGTTGCTATAAAAAGTTATACCTATTGTATGTGGAGGTAGAGAGACACATTGGGATGGTTCCTCCCCTCAACAAGCCAACAAGCGAGAGAAGATATTGGTGACTACATTAATTAGAGTGAGGGTACTATTGAAGAAGGATCTTCCCTTTCACCAATATTTGCTACACCCATAGAGGGGACATATCGAATCATGGGTGATGTACCAGTGGATGATTCACCTGTACATGTGACCTTTGAGTTCCCAATCACCAACCAAGAAAGGGCTAATATGCTAAAGAATATCCCTCCTTCAATATTACCAGCCTGTTATGGTTTGGTGACTAAAGATCTAGACACATTTTTGTTTGATTTTTATGTGCTATGTAAGAGCTATGACAATACCTCTTATTCTCATAGGCTCAAACTCTTTCCTACCACTCTAAAAGATGTTGCCCTGATATGGTTTATGGGATTAGGCAAGGATGTTATTCTAGATTGGGATACCATGAAAACATTGTTCTTGGAAAAATACCAAGACTATTATAGAGGACTTGATAGGAGGAGAGATGACATTTTCAGAATGTCACAAAAGGATGATGAGCCATTACAGGACCATGTGGAGAGATTCCAATTCTCATTGAAGAAAAACACACAAAACAAGCTATCTGAAGAATCCCTCAAGTTAGTATTTTTGAGGGGAGTCAATGAGGACTGTATGGATTCCCTCAGTCTTATTGGGAAAGGGGATATTTCTCAACTACCATTTGCAGAAATTTGTATGGTCTGCAAATATTTCTCCAGGACCTTCACTAAGAAGACAAGGACAAAGACAACATCCACCATTGGAAAATCATGTATTGGGGTTTCAAAGATGGAGTTAAGTAATTTTCTTTCCAACATGAAGGAGGACATTATCAGTCACCTAACAACTCAATTGGACACTCTCCATATAAAAAGAAGCAAGAGGATGTTGAAGCAATGCTCATTGAATACTACCCCAGCTATAGAAAAAGGAAGGAAAATTGTAGATGCAAGAAGGTGGCTAGTATTAAAGAAGACAAAAAGAGAGAAACTTGATTTTCAACCACTTGAAGGAGAGGATGGAAAACTATTTTAAATTTCTCAAAGAAGGCCATGGAAACCAAGACAAGGTATGCCACAAGACCCTCTGAATTTCAATTCATCTTTTCCAATTGGAAATCAAAAAATTTCTGCTTGCAATTCCTAGCCTTGGCCAAATAACCAAAACCAATGGAAAAACCCTTAGAAATGGAAAAAACCTCAACAAAACTAGAACCAATAGAAACCAAAGGCATGGTCACAATTTTTTTTCAAGGTTCCAATTATAATCCTCAACATGGCTAGCACAACAAAACCAGTGGTAACCACAATGGAAAAAAGGCCAATAGTGGCAACAACAAAACATAAATTACCAGTAGCCTTTGTTCCCTACTCAACCACAAAAATAAGCCATTATTCCTATCCATCCAATCCAACATCTCAACCACCAAGAGCACCACAGTTACCTACCCAGCCTACACCTAACCCTAACAACAAGCTTGTCCAACATGCATATACTAACGAGGCTATGCAATACCCCACCTATAGGGTAGAGGTGAGTGATTTCCACCTTAGGCCAGGAAAAACACTAGTTGGTCCTTCATCCCCAAAAATTATTGAGATGGAAGATGAGGAACCTACAATTGAAGCTCTAGACAATCCAACCCTAGCACTTGAGTCAAATCAGGTAAACCAAACTATCTCAAGTCTAGAGCCTGCATTTGTTGAGCACTTATGCATACCAAGACATCAAAGTCAAGCTAAGATAGTCTTATTTGGTCAACTAAAGGATGTAAGTATCAAAATTCCTCTCATCCAAGATATCAAGGATATCCCAATCTATACAAAGACAGTAAGGGACCTATGTCTTAAGAAACTAGGAAGAAAAAGAAAGGATCCTCAAACAGTTCATTTCATAGGAAACCTTGCTAATATTATGCTAAGGAACATAGTTGTCCCCAAATATACAGACCCTAGTAGTCCAGTAGTGGATGTTAAGATTAAAGAGACCCTTATCAAGAACACCTTGATTGATTTAGGGGCAAAAATCAATGTCATGACTAAGGAAACAATGCAACTCCTTCAGTTATCCAATTTTAGACCTAAACCTACTATTTTATAGTTGGAAGATAGGTCAACAGTAAAGCTTGAGGGAATCATTGAGGATTTAGTTATATAATTACATTCTTGAGAATTTCCTACTGATTTTATAGTCTTGAAGCCAAAGGTAAACCTCGTAGGATACCCACTCATTTTAGGTAGACCATGGTTAGCTACAACTAATGCATTCATAGGATATAGGTCTTAAAATATAATATCTAATGGGATTGTAACCAATAAATTGGTTCTCTATCCTCCAACACAACCTTAGGTTGATCTTGAGAAAACCATATGTCCCATCTTGGATGAGGATGACCATTATTCCCTACAGAATTTAATGCCAATAGATCGTAGCCCTTTGTTGGATGATCAAGATGAAGATGATCTAATTGTTCACATAATACAAAATCACTATTGTAGGAACCCACAACAACATAATTTTCTTTCATGACTACAAGATCCTTTGCAAAACATTATACCTGTAAATTCACCAGAAGAAATATCTCAAATTTTCCATACCACAACAGTGTATACCAAACATTCCTAGACTTGACCTCTCATTTGTCCAAGCATCATTCAAAACATTAGAAATTATTCCAGGAAAAACATTGAACATAAACAATGCATTAACTAAAGAGCAGCAGAATTCCCTGAATAGAATGCTAGAAGCACATGCAACAACCTTTACATGGGACTATCATGACATGAAGGGCATAGATTGTGACTTGTGTATGTAAGATCTATATAAATGACAGTATTAGACCCATTAGATAGACTCAAAGGTGAATGAACCATACTTTGAGAGAAATAGTTAAAGCTAAACTCCAAAACTACTTGATGCAAGCTTCATTTATCCTATATCTGACAATTAATGGGTATCACCCTTAGTTATTGTCCCCAAGAAAGGTGGAAAATGGAGGGTATGTGTAGATTATAGGGAGATAAATGCATCCACTAGGAAATACCACTTCCCATTACTCTTAATTGATCAAGTGCTTTACTCTTTAGTAGGGAAGAAATACTTTTCATTCCTAGATGGTTTTAGTGGTTACAATCATATAAAGATTGCTCCAGAGGATCAAAATAAAACAACATTCACATTCCCTTGGGGTACTTATGCCTATTTTTTCCTACCCTTTGGGTTATGTAATTTCTGGGTAGCTACTTTCTAGAGGGAAATTCCTAGCATCTTCTCTGATTATGCTCATGAATCTATGGAGATATATATAGATGACTTCACCACATAAGGAGAAACTTATGAATAAGCCCTTACCAATTTGGAAAAGGTTTTGAAAATATGTAAAGAACATAGCTTGTCCCTAAGTAATGAAGAGTGCTTTATGATGATGACTCAATGAATTGCTATAGGGAATTTCATATCCATTGAATGGATTCAAGTTGACCCATGTAAGATAGAGATCATTTCTACATTATCTATTCCACAAAGGTAGAGAGATGTTAGAAGTTTCCTAGGCCATGCAGGCTATTATAGGAGGCTCATTAAGGACTTCAGTAAGATTGTAGCACCATTGTTTGTTTTGATAACTGAAGATATATAATTTGATTGGACATCAGAGTGCAACATTCTTTTGAGGAAATTAAGGCAGCCTTAATCAAAGAACCTATTTTGAGGGGGTTGAATTTGACATTACCCTTCCATATACACATTGATGCCTCATATTTTTCTATTGGAGCAGTTTTGGGTCAGAAAGAAGGCCATAAAGAATATTCTATTTACTACATTAGCAAGAACCTACATGGAGTAGAGATAAATTACATTATTATAGAAAATAAAATGCTAGTTTTAGTATATGCCATCAAAAAATTCAAGCATTACATCACTAGATATGCAATTTTTGTCCACACAGATCATACAACTATAAGATATTTAATGAAAAAACTTATGGTAGGGGGTAGGCTAGTTAGATGGATACTCGTACAAGAATTTGATATCACAATAGTGGACAATCTTAGGAAGGCTAATGTAGTAGGAGATGTTTTTTCAAGGTTGCCAACACAATAAGTAGAATGGGTAGTAGATGACTCATTTCCAGATGAGAATTTTTTTTCTTAATGTACATACACCCTGGTGATGAGTTACATTCTGACATCCATTTTAGTTAGAATTCACCTAGTTTTGTGTCCATATTAAGCTTACCCTTTTTCCCTTTTTCCCTTAAGTCTCCATGATATTTGTGAAAAATTAAAGTTAAATGATATGAATAGAGGGATGCAAAACATTCGGTAATTAACCATTCTTGAGAACTCATTTTGGTGGATATTGTGAATAGGGATGTTTGGAGGTTGAAGGAATGCGTAAAGGAGCTTTCCTAGAGGATATCGTGGTCTCTTTTGTATTGTCTTCTAGTTTCTGATAATTAATAGTCTAGTATTTAGGTTGTTTAGGTGGTTTTGGAGTGTTTAGAAAATAGTAGGCCGCATGCCATAATACTATTTTCCTAAAATTGATCAAGTAATTTTGATTGAACACTTGTAATCGATGAATATGTCTATTCTAGTATTATGTTTTGTACTAAGACTTATATATATGTGCTCTTTGTCGAGCATGAAACAATCTTAAGCTTTTATTTTGAAGTTGAAATTAATATAAAATCTATTGAAGTACTGAATTTTCGTGTGAGATAAACGTTCTTCTCCATTCAAACGGTTGGGAGAAAGGGCTCGATCCTTGCTAGTGTTTGGATTTTCTTTTATGTTATCATGTGTGAGGTATTGTTTGTATTTGCTTAGTGATTTTGTATGTGTGTAATTTAATTGAGATCAATAATTATGTGCATATGTGATTGAATTAACTCCGATTGGTATGGTTGTATTTGTTAAAGTGTGAAGTAATTTCCATTCAAGAAAGATTGTTAATGCTTGGTGTGAGTACATGATGTAGGGATAGGTAAATTAAATTACAACTTATTGGAGCTCCAAGTTGTTGGTCTAATTTAAAATATTATAATGGAATATCTTCCTATAATTTCAAAGAAAGTAATATGATGTTGAAAAAGTAGAATATGATGCCATTTTAAATTTGACTCATTTATTAAGAATTATTTTTGAGACATTGATTTGTAACTAATTTTTTAGAGCTTGTGTCTATAAAATATCATACAATTTATCATTTTGAAGAAGAATAAATTTGTTGATAACTGAGGGATTTACAACAAAGATTTGTTATTACTAAATTCACTTCATGGTTTTCTTCCAATTAGTGAAGTTTTTATTGTAATTACTAGGAATTAGCATATACAAAGGTTTGTTCAAGTTATCAAAACTTTACAAACTTTAAGGGGACTAAACTTATTTTCTAGTTATGAAATATTTCATGAAACTATGTCATTCTTATGATATTTTAGGTAATTCTTTTGTAATTTGAAACTTCGTGTATGTACTTATGACAAGGTCCGGAGAAACACAAGATAGTTAATTGATGTTCTATTACTAATTTACTACTAATTATAGAAAAATTTCAATTTAAGATTTCTAATCTTTCTCTTTCTCAACCTTTTTTTCTGTAAAATAAAAAATTTAAAGATACAAAGCATCAAAATATTACAAATGAGATGGTATAAAGTGTTCTAGAACACACAATTTAATCAGATTATGGATCATAGAGAACTTATTTAGGATAGAATATGTGAGTTATTTTTTTATTATCCAAATCTAACCTATTATATAGTCTCCAAGCACATAAGTCACTTTGTTGAACATTATCCATAATGAACTATTGAGTTACCCTATAAGTCAAGACTTGACATTTAGAGCCTTGGGATGATTAAACTCTATTCTAGAATTTAATTTTCTTTAAAGAGAGATAAAGTTCATTATGAATTTATCTAAGTTGACCATGAATAAAAATGTGTTGATACTAACCTTAATATAATAATTCACAAGGGAAAAGGTGAATAAGGGTTATAAAAAGAGAAAGGCTAGTGATGCACCAAGATTCATTTGAGTTCTCTCATTGTACTAGCAACACAAGAAAATCATTCAATAGTGACAAAGGATTGCACAACTCCTACTAATTAATATTAAGAGGTAAAAGATACTAATAATACAACTACAAGAGGGGTGAATTGTATATAATTAATTTGAAATAGACTACAAGAGACCATACCCATAGTATGTAGCTCAAAATTAAAGAATACATAGTATAACAATTGCAAGAGGAGGCCAAAATTTTATTTATTGATTGCAAGGAATGTAAATCATACAATTTAGATCTCATAAGTAAAAAATGTTAATTTTGTATCTTTTGAGAATATATGAGAACTCCCTCTTGTAAAATAAAAATTAATCTATATATCATTCCAAAAGTTTCCCTAGAAAAGGAAATGTGCAAACTTTCACGAGGGCCCTATAAATAAGCAATCTTCTACAATTGCAAGCAACATCTATGTCTTATCAAATATTTTTAATCATTTTGGTGCTCCAAACATACCTTGATCATTAACTTATTGTACTAATGGAGTATGGTAGTCCATATTGTTGAATGCACAAGACATCTGAGAGGGGGGTGAATTAGTTGATCATTAAAACATTAAAACCCTCATTAATATTCAAATCCACATCAACTATAATAACCTTTAATATGTTAGAATAATTTAACATGAAGGAAAATAACAAAAACTGAAACACATCAACACCATGCACAATAAAACACTAGATTTACATGGAAAACCCAAGAAGGGAAAAACCACAGTGAGGATTAGCTCACTATATAAAGTAATTGTAACACCAAATACAATAAGATCACTTTCAGAGGACTCACTACCCAAAAGAAAGAAGGGCTCACTACTAGATTATAGAAAAGAAGAAAAGAAGATTGTTACAATGAGAAATCCATCTCAATGCAACAAAATGTCCACCACAACAACCAACACATTCACAACCTTTCTGAAGATTGTAGACACCTTCTACTCACTGCTTCCAGTATTCTAAATCAGTAAATCTCACACTGCACTTCACAAATTCACACTTCACACCTTTGCAATTCGCATCACACTCACTACTCAAAAATCCTCCAACAACACAACACTTATTTATACCTTCTTCAACCTTGAACACATTCTCCAAGGTCATCTATGTACCTCAACTATGCAAATTCAAATTAGGTCAGCACCAAAACATTCCCGTGGTGGAAAGGAATGAGGGAAGACCACATAACACCTTAACTCAAACCTAAATCCACTCATACACACCATGACACACTTCCAAAATCATTGAAGAAAATATGTAATTAGTGTAAACACCTAAGTTCATTCGAACCTATGCAAACACCATAAAATATTTAAGTACACACTTCCTTTGATCCAAAGACAACTCGGAGAAAACAAATATCACTTGAACACAATATGGAATATTCCACAAACACCCTGAAATATAACAAATTCCTTTGCAACAACTTTCACCTAAGGAACAAACTCATCTTGTACACCCAAATAATCTTCCACACATTTTAACTCAATAAATCAACTTACAGAGCACCAAACCACAAAAAAAATCAACCAAAGGTAGATATGAACCTTATCAACACACTTCCAAAACTACAAGACTAGAAAACAAACTGCAGAGAAGTGTGAAGCAAAACCATTTCTCCCAAACACCACTGCAATACACAATTCACACACTAGTGAACAAAAGTTTCTTTGCACAATGATTTAGACCAAGAAACTCTGGATATAACACTGATGAATATATCTAATCAACATATCCAAACCACAAGAGAAAATCTTTAGCATAGAAGAAATGTGAAGCAAAACCAAAACACCACTTTGTATGCCAGAACACCTTTACAACACACTATTTCCTCTTTTACTCAAATTTTCTCAAAAGCACTTGGAAGCCAAGCACTACAAACACATTCTCATCATTTGGAACATATCCTCATCACAACTAAACCAATTACAACATAGAAATTCAATCATATACATCAATCAAATCAATACTAGAGTTTAACACTAGTAACACTTTACTAATGACAACATGATGAAACTAATCAAAGCATCACCACAAACCCACGGTCAATGTGTGATAACATAGTATTCCAACAATCACCAATAGTATGAAACAGGTAACATCAGTGACAACAAACATAAGCCTATTGAAATCAATGAAAACACCAACTACTCATACTAGCAACACATGTCCCATCTGTAGGTGTCACCTCTAGCATTAATTCCACTAAAAAAAGTGTTATAAACAAGGTAGAAATGCTACAAGAAAAAATCATACAAAATAATGCAAATCTAAAATTATTTATCAAATATTATCCATATATGATTAAGATGATAGCACATTGAACACAAAAGAATAAAAACAACAATACCATAGATGAGACCATATTTACATGGAGAAACCCATTTGGGAGAAAAATCCACACGAGAAAGGGAAATCATATTATTAATCTTCAAAGAGATATGTACAACAATACACTCCACTTCAATTCTCTAATTAATTTGGCAACACCTTATTACTTGTAACTCAACATATGAAATTACTATCCAAGGCTCCAATTTATAGAAAATTGTGATAGGAAAAACCACTGTGGTATCCCAAAATAAGAGGTAGAAACCACCTACAAAGCCCACACCATTCTTTATGGATATCTTATAAACATAGTAAAATGTAATAAAATATCATATGACCTTCACATAGGAAACTAACCCATATCCAATCAGATTTGGTCAAACCTGAGTGCTCCATAACTCATCAATGACTTTGATAGCTACAAAATAGGATATGCAACTACATGAACATTTGGTCACCCAACTTAGGGAGACATGCAAATGAAAACACCCAAATTGCATTAATATGCAAATACACATGTACCCCACTTCCAAATTGGATGCCATAACTAAATAGTCCTCCAAAATTCCTTCTAATTGTCACCCACATGTGTCCATCTCTATGAAATGCAATTACAATTTTTCATAGAAAATAAATATTAAATATTTTATCTTTGATGTCCCCTAGAACACTTTACAAAGGACATAGAGACACATGAATATTACTTAGAAATAGAAGGTTAATTTCATCTATCCTAACATTCTCCCACTTGACATAATACATTACAATTACATCCATTAAATACAAAATAAAATTAAGTATAGTGATCAAGGCCCATGGCCTTCCTACACCAAGAGAACTTATTCATGGTCACTAGCTTCATAAGAGAATCTACAACATTATCCAAAGTATAAACTGTCTCAATCAATACCTTACTATTCTCAACCATTTAACACACAAAGTGATATAGGCAGGTGCACAAAGATAGCAGAGCAAAAGGTGGCCACCCTAATTTTTTTCCCCATGAAATCCATAACGTGAGTGCATTATAACATGCTTGTATTATAACACAATCATGTTATAATTTTCACACGTTATGGCTTGGAGTGACCAAGCCTCAAGCTTTTTCACTACAAAGCAATAAGCGAACACATTCACGTTATTGCTTAGTAAATTAATAAATAGCAAAAAAGAGACTTTCATTCTTCATTTTCTATCAAAACAAACTTTTCTTGTGGCTTACAAACCCTTGAAAGCACGATCGCATCCTAGGAGGGCACTTTTTCACCGAATTTTTGCCAAAATGTCACCAAGATGTTGGGGAGCTCAAAGGAGTAAGTTATTTTAATTTTTTAGTGTCGATTTTGTATTAAATAGGTAGATTGAATATAATTTTTGATGATTTTATTTAATTTTTAGGAAATATCAATTAACCCCAAAATCTTGAAAATGTTAATTCACCTCATGACGAAATCCCTCTTGAAGAAAAACCTCAACAAACACCTCGTAGAAATCCTCATCATGCTTCAAGAACACAAGAAAATATATTGGGGAAAATTAAAAATAACAACAAAAGAAATTGAGGAGTTAATTGCAAGGTTGAGAGATTCTACAGGAACAAACTCGTATACAACCACCCTCACTCAATCATTGTAATCCATAATATCTCATGTAGATTCAATTAGCAAGCAAATAAATAGTTGGTTTGGTAAGAGACTATAGACACTTGAAAATATCTTGAGTATATCACACATCCTAATTTCACTTATTAACATCATTTCCTCATCATTATCACCTAGTTCTTCTATTTAATTAAATAATGTCCAATTATTTAGTTAACTTCACCTTTTTCCCCTATTAATCAAATAATTAAGGCCATTTGATTAATTCATCATTTTCTCCCCTTTTGATTAAATAATGTCAAATTATTTCATTAAAGTACTAATAGTCCCGCTTGATTAAATAATTTATAATTATTTAATTAAAATTCCTAATTCTTCCAACTTGCACAATTAAATGATTTTCATGAATTGTTTAATTAACTAATTTCCTCCAATCCTCCAACTTGCATAAAGAATATTCCACATGGAATATTCCATTTTCAAATTTGAATTATTCCCTCCAACTCAAAATATCTCCAACATAATTCCTAAAATTAAGGGATATTGTTGAGTCTCTCATGGATTATGAACCCTTGATCTAATCCTTGATCCATGCCTCATGGATTATCAACTACTTGATTCATCCTTGATCCACACTCACATCCTCTATTCAATTTTATCCATTGATTATCATTTTCAATCCTCACCATTGATCAATATCTCAAAAATCTATAAATACCAAGCCTTTTTCATATCAATTCAATTCACAACCTTCTGAAGAGTTAATCTCTCAAATTCATATCTCACCTTTGAGAAATTTGAGAGTTTTTTGTGTGAATCGGCCTTCATAAATCATCGTCAAGCTTTTGCAACAACATGGATTAGGAAAATTTGAGTAATCCACATCCATATCACACCAAATTTGCACTCAATCCACAATGGGATTGAAGGTTTGCTAGTTATTTGTTTCAATTGTCTAGAACTTAGATTTCTTTGATGTTATTTGAATCATTTAAATCCATGTTTACTAAATTTCATTGGAGTATTATCTTTAATTGATCAATTTCTTGTTTAATTTTCTTTATTTCATTATTATTTGATCAATTAAACTTTAATACTTACATTTTGGTATGTACTTGATGGGACCCACATCCTTGTCTAATCATTTTTTCTTAATATTTTTCAATTTTTTAGTTTGCAAGAATAACACAATGCTTTTGTTTTGATAGATACATGCCTTCGTCAAAGGTCTACACCTTTGTAGATTCAAAGATCTGCACTTCTATCAAAATTTCAACTCTTTTTCCTCTTTGAGCAGTGTCACACTTTCATTAAAGGTCTGGACCTTTGTTAAAGTGGCACACCTTTGTCCTCTGATAGTGAAGCGCTTTTGTTAGAAATCATGCACTTCTATCAGAACAGTCTCACAATTTTATTTGATTTATTCTTTCAATATCATTTTGACATTTGGATTTGGATTAACCCTAGTCATTTTTTGTTTCTAATTGTCTTTGACATAGCTAACTATTCACAACATGTGGCATTTGGAAAAGCATTTATTAATGCTTGTTTTGAAAAGATAATCTAGGGATCATCTTTCAAATTTGGTGTATTAAAATGAATTCACATTTACTTTAGTTCTCTAAAATTGAACAACACAAATATCACTTTTATTTTGGTGCTTAAAAATTAAATCACATTTATTTTAGTGCTCTAAAAATGAACAAGAAAATTTGAACACTTCATTCAGTGCAATAAAATTGAACAAAAAACTTGCACACTTTCAATTTGGGGTTTGAAAATGAACCACACATTTTAATCCTTGGTGCAATTAAAATTAACATGTGTGTTTTTTCTTCCTTGCTTAGTAAGCTAGAGTACGTATCCTCTTCCCTTGTGCTTCATACAAACTTGGATGACCGCGAGAAATACTTTGAGTTTGCATTTTCTTTCTTTTAAACGTTGAAGGAGTTGTCTACATATCCACTCCCCTTACGCTACATGCAATATTGGGTGATGAGGAATAGCAACACTAAGCCTTCCTTTATTATTAGGAAGCCTACCTAAGGATTTCATCACCTTAGGGTTTGACCTCAAATGTTTTTTTTTCTAGCAAGCTATATAAAATGGATGAGAGTGAAAGTTGTAGTTATATCCATTCATGTACCTGATAGGTGTTCCTACGTGGTCCCAAGTGATTCCAAACACAAGGAGATTATATTTCAATATCATTCTTATGTAGGTGGTGGTTTTCACAGAGTTCTACCCACTACGATCCTTATATCTAGAAGCCTAAAGTGCATTTGTAGACCATCGACTTGTGGAGGTGCAATGGGATAGCATGAAGTTACTTCTTATGCATTGATGCTTGTTGAGGTGACATTAACTTCTTGCAAGGAACTTTTCCTTCCAAGGTAAGAGGTGTTTCATGTACGTGAGCATACTCTAGTTGTCCATTCAAGAGAAAGTATTTTATCAATGGTCCTAAAATAAAAAGACAAACCTGATCTACCACTGCAACTAGGATTGTGGTCTATGGTGTGTATTTTGTGGAAACCCCATGAAACTCATTAGTGTGATCTTGTGGAAGAAGTACGCACGAAAATAATTCCCACACCAATTGATTTAGTTTGAATACATTGTTTACTATGTTTTTATCACTTGCAAAAATAATCAAACACAAAAAAAACATCAAACATGCTGGAAAATTTGTAAAATTTTAACCTCTGAACAAGTTATAGTGCATTTATCTGAAAATGCAGTGATTTTGTATGCATCTCAGCACTCCTATTTTTATCGAAACAACATTTTTTCTATCTTAGCGCTTTTGTTTGTATCATCACGCTTTTGTTCCAAAGTAAACCTAGGCAACTACATATCAGTGCTTTATTTTTCCATAGTGTGGCACTTTTGTGGGAATCAATGTTCCTTTGCAAACATCTTCACGCTTTTGTAGTAAATAGTGACATGCTTTAGTCTTGACAGTGTAACACTTTTGTCAGTTTGAAAAATACAAGTTTAACAAATTTTTAAACTCTAATTTTTTATCAACAAACTTTAATAGACCTAAATTTCATGAAAAAAAAACTTGTGATTATCTAGATTAGTCAAAATAGTAACAAAATTATGATTTCTAGCTTCACATTGGATTTTTCAAAGCATCATTCAACATTTTTCTTAAACTTATCAAAGTGACATAATTAGAAAAAATTGAAGTAACCAAAAAATTTCAACAAGGTCATTTACATCCAACATCTACTATGGTTGATACAACTTGTATGATCACAACTAGGTCTCAACATAAAAAGAACATTGAAGAAAACCCTATTCACCCTAACGTACCTACCAGTACAAGTACAAATCCAAGTGGTTCAAAGGCTCCTACCAATATAGGTGTTAGTGATCAACCTTATGGAATGCCTCAAACTATTTCTCAAGGGTATAAACTTCCTTAACAAACAAAAATGTGACCTCAAAAGGAAACTGTCTATATAGAGAACATTACCAACAAAACTCATGACTTAACTACTAAAGAAATATTAGAAATGTAACAAGACCAATATTTTATCAAAGTGATAGAGGAAATGATAAGAAAAGACCCCAATCAATACATGTTGATACTTGCACAACAAGGTGCCAAACTTCTCACCAATTTTGACGTAAATCAACTTAGAGAACAACCAACAACATCAAATGTGGGAACAAAAACTTGTCCACAAGGGAATGACTCCTTAGTGCATCACATTATTGAACAAGTACCTAAACTATCTTCAAATGTACTAGGTCAATTCATGATCACTTGTGAAGGGATAGATAAAAAAAAAATCACAAATCAATACATCAATCCCTTGTACAATGCTCAAAATCTAAGGAATTACACAAATTTAGGTGTTCCAAACACTAATATCCCACCTACATTCAATGCTCAAAATTCAAACATGAAAAACTATGGGATAAATCTATCTTCACAAAACGTACACACAAATGTCCCTAGTACTCAACAAACCCAAAATCATCAACATAAAATCCTATAAAATCAAACAAATCATCAAAATCAAATACCTCAACAACAACATCCAACACAACAACAATCCCGACATGAACAACTACAACATCAACATCTAAATCAACAAAATTTCCAACATCAATAATACACCACCTTACAAGAATTGAAACATCAACAACAAAAATTGGTGTCACAACAAAATCTTCAACAATCAAATTCATCACAACAAAACATGGTCTCACAATACATCTCCTCAATATCAAACCGGTCACATACCTCAAGGAAATCCTCAATATCAAATCGGTCCCATACCTCAAGGAAATATGAAATATCAAAATGGTCCTTTACCTCAAGGTATTCCATAATATCAAATCGACAATCATCAATCTTAAATAGGTTCATATGGCATGAATGTTCCTCACCATGATCTAAATTTATACATGTATAATCAATTACCAAAAATTCCACCTATGGAATTATCCTCACAAATCCAAATATTAAATCAAAATATTCAAGATATTTAAATGGGTAAAATAGAGAAATCATGCATGGTTCAATACGTGTGCCCATATCCATTCAACAAAATCATAACCATGATTTATTTTCCCTCACACTTCGAAATTACTAAAATTCGATAAATACAAAGGACATGGAAATCATGAGGAACATATTAGAGAATCCTATGTCACATGCATGGAAGTGTCATACAATTATTCATACCTAATGTGTCTTTTCCCAAGAATTTTGGGTGGACAAGCAATCAAATGGTTCTCACATATACCTCTAGGAATCAAAACATTCCAAGAAATAATTGATCAATTTGCAACACACTTTTCTTACAACATTGACACTGAAATAACCTTGGAGGAACTATACACCTTGAAACAAAACAAGGGAGAAGCCTTTTATTATTTCTTACAAAGATGGAGACATAAAGCAAGAAAATGCAAATGATCCATACCCCAGGAACAACAAGTTGAGAATGTGGCTGGGAGCCTAAACACAGACCTTACATTTCAACTAAGAATGCAATGTGTATCAAATTTTGATGAACTCATATCAAAATGTCTAAACATTGAACGAGAACTAATTTCCAAGGGATCCATGCAAACTTATAACCAACCATCTAGTTCTAGCGACAAACCCCATTTTTGGGCTAAAAATAAGAATGTTACTAATGATGGTTTGGTGGATGCAAAGGCTATTATCAAAGCACCATCAAACTCACATACACTGCAAAACACACAACATGTCCAAAATGCCAATCCTTCATGAGGACCACTTCCAAGACAAAACATACTCCTCAGTGACAATTCACTCCCTTGGGAGAACCTATCAAAATGGTGCTAAAGATATTAATCCAATCAAAACACATTGAACTTCCTGATTACCAAAATTATCCTGAACCAAAAATAAAACCCTCATGACGTACAATGGCAAGGATTTTTTCCAATACCATAGAACAATAGGTCATAAAACACAAAATTGTATCAAGCTTAAACATCTCATTCAAAACCTTATTGATCAAGGATAAGTCAATGTTGATCAACAACCAAGGAATAAATATTTAGGAATTTATAAATATAATATGCGTAATCATGGGAAGGCCAAATATTCCAAAAAACACCAAGCTTTAACAATGTAAATCATACCTACAATAGCGTAGGACATATCTATGCAACTCATTCATCACAAGATGAAGGAATAGATATGTATCAATACACTTGCCAATGCATAATCAAGATCAATCAATAGTGTCTAGCAATGTTCAATATCAAAATAATGGCATTAAATATATCTCAGATTGCAACATAACTCCCTCATATGACTTCATGATTGGACATATTGAATAATTTCCAAGGAAAAAAGAAGCCTTCATCTCCTCATTCGAGCCCATTAATACTATTGAATAATCTTTCATCCATACTACACCATCCACCCAAAGGTTCATGTCAAGAAGACAATCCTAAGTATACCGAAAGTGGCTCTGAATCAAGTCAAGATCAAGATCTTATATCTCCAAGGTATTATCACGATTTACATAGCATTTTATAATTTGTGAGTGATAGTTGCTCTGAGATACGTCATCATGAAGAGCTCACTGCCCCAAAATACTATCATGACTTAATGAAAATCTTCCAATCCATCCAAGATTTCAAAAATGATGTTCTTGTTCTTACATCGAATGCTCCAACATCTACCCATGAGATGCTTCCTTCTGATGGACACATAGATGATCTTCCTTCAAAACAAGAGTCTCCTACTCTTGAAAACCTTACAAATGATCAACCAATGACAAAAAATCAGGATAGCATTTTGGACACAGATTATGAAGAAGATTCAGACATTGACTGTGAATCACAAACATCTATTAAGGAATAATCAAAATCCATTTCTATGATAACTTTTGAGGATACACAGTAGAGAATAGAAGAAATATCACCATGTTTCCAAGATAAATCATATTCAGTGGCATTTTTTCAATGGATATAGTATCAGGGAAGAGGATTAGGCCTACATAAACATGGTATCTTGGAATCAATATAAATAACGAACAATCTTGAGCAATAGGGTATTGGTTATTCAGTAATCAAGGAATCTGATCATGTTAGTGATACCTCAATAATACCAGGAGAAAATCTACCTAATGCAAATGTCAACATGGGGAGCATGAAGAGTCCTAATGATAAAATTGTTACTAGCACTACAACTATCCATATCATGAATCATCATCCTCACCTCCATCCACTCATAAATTGGGACCAACAAAAAGAGAAAAAGCTATATAAAATAAAAGAGAAAGTTATCAAAGAAAAAGATTTGGTAAATCAAAATGGAAAAACAAAATTCAAATGATACCAAAGAAAGATAAATAAAATCATCACTATCAAACTCCATTAGTCAAATTAACAATGGGGAAAAATGAAAAAGAGAATTCCATTCATCAAAGATGTCCACCAATGCAAAAGAAGGCTTCAAGAGCAACAAAAAAAGTATGTCAAAAAGCTGGTCCTAATTCCACTCGAAATTTCATATCCACCCTTCATTTCTCATCATTCCAAGTTTGGAGAATCAAAGATTCCAAACTATCAACCAATCCATCTACATATCATATCCCTCATAGTGTTTCATCATCCACTTCAATATCCATGATATCCAAATCTTGCATTAACTGTGTCTTGGGCAGCAACACTTTATCATAAGGATTCTAAGGGCGCTCTATCACAATGTGTGCATCTAGGTAAGGTTAACTTTGGTATCGACAAAGAAGACAGGAACATTCAAGGGTTACATTCAAGCACCCGTATCTTGGCAAAGCAACTTCTTCAAGAAGCTTACCATTGGAATATCTTGAAAGTAGTAGCATCTATATCAACACCACCAAGTGGTCTAGCATAAATCTTCAATTAATCAAAACAATAAAAAAATCAATAAAATAGTAAAAAAAAAAAATCCTCTAGTGAAAACCACTTCAGTGGCACTTTGGGAAAGTACCATGATGAAAACTTGGAAAATAGGCATCATGAGTAGAATCAAAATCTACGTGTGTCATTTCAGGTGGAAGCATATCATCCCCTTCATAGTAAATATAGCATTCCCTCCATCATAATCCATCAAATCCATCTTCATAGGAATCTAAAAAGTATCTTAATCTTGAAAAAGGTTCAACATATACTTCAACCTTTCTTATTGAAAAATATTGACATGGTCTTTACCATTGATCCTAATATATTCCATGAAGTCTCATAGCCTATATCCAAACACTATCTTGATGATCCTATCACAAGAAAATATTTTGCATCCTTCACATGCTTATACATTTGTTATCCTAATCTATGCATCCGCTCATGAAAGATCAAACATTGCTAGAAATTGGGGGTAGGTACTTGCATCTTTCTTTTGAATAAATCTTGATCCATGTCCTATCTCACAATGTGATATCAACATCGTGATTTAGGTATCATTTAGAAAATCCAAAAAATTAAAAACATCTCAAAATCCAAAAACATCCAAATACATTCAAAAATCCAAAAATATCCAAATTAGTTCAAAAACTCCATAAAAGGTCTATCAAAAATCAAAACATCACTAGCAATCATGTGCTAATATCCCAGTCCAATAATTGAACTATGAAGCCTCTACATAGTTATGTAGGCAAGGCCATCTCCGATGAGCCCTCGAGGCATAGGTATTTCCACCCTTAGGTCCTATTCTCTTGGTCAAACCTCTAAAAACTCAAAAACATTTAGAAAATTCAAAAACCAACATAGTTGGAAAACACCACACAAAATCCTAAAAGGGTTGATGCAAGAAGTTAGGTACACAAAAAGTTCAAAAAGTGGAAGTGTTTTTGCTGTTTTTCAAAATTTGTCACACTTGGACTGAAAATTTGAGACACTTACACAATGAATCTTAAAAAAAGTCAATAATATGAAATTTATCATTTGTAATCTAGTTTCCAAATATGTAAATTATCAAATACCCAGATTATAGAAATTAAATTCTGATAGGGATCTATAAAAACCACTTTTTAAAAGTCCCTATTTTTTTACCATACCAAGCACGTGTACAGACACCACTTTTTGACCCAAATAAAAGTATTTTGCTAATTCCTTTTGGGCAAAGAGAGCTAACAATATAAAGATTGATATGGAACTTTTTTTGTAATTTTTTGTTGAATATTTTTTTTATTGAATTTTTATTGGCCTTAATTTTTGTTTTTAAAAATTAAAGTGTACGAACAACATAATTGGACCTAAACTAAACATTTTTTAAATATTTTGTTTTCATTGTGTAGAGATTTGTCTGAAGTTTGAAGCCATGTAATTTTTTTTACAAAAAACTTAACCAAAAAAAAGTTATTAAAAATAAAAAAAGCCTGATATTTTAAGTTTAAGGACTAGTTTGCTTAGAAATTAATTAAAAAATAGCAAACATAATACAATATTAATAAAAATTATATATTTGAAAAGTAGACATCGTGTTCTCTAATGAGTTTTAATTTTATTGATTGATTCAAAAAAAAGTCCATCAACCATATTGCCAAAGTTGGACATTCTTCTTCAATCTGCCTTAGTTTTTTAGTTGCAGGTCAAAGGCTAAGGCTTGGATTGCCAAGCCTTTCCCAAGCCTAAAACCAAGGCCGCATGTGGGTTTGGAATTCAATTTTTAAATAACGCATATGCGTTACAAAACACGTGTTCTTTATTTTCTTGATTATTTAAAAAGAAAAATACTTTTTAGAAATGCGTACACATTTTAAAACCCATTTTGTATTACAAAGCGCGTATGCATTTTAAAATGTGTACGCGTTTCTAAAAGGTATTTAATTTTTTAAATAAATGACTTGTACGTGTTATAAAATGCATATAATGCGTACGCGTTTTATAGTGCATACACATTTTTTTAGGCTCAGGTACCCGAACCATAATGCATATGTGTTTTTTTAATAACGCGTACACGTTTTATGCAAGATTTTTTTTGGCCGAAACTTCCCCTCTTTGTGTACCCAACTTATTGCTTTTACCCAAAACAACCTCATAACATTCAAAAGCTTAAAATTTTCAAAAAACCTCAAAATATCAAAAATAGCCTCAAAACATTCAAAAATTCAAAAAAAATTGAAATATTTTGAAAAACAAAATCACCCATCTCATATCACTTTCACTCACAATAAACTTTCCAGCATAATAAACTCATTGTCACCTCCACCTTTGGCAAAATAAACATAAACAAGTACAACAATTATCCAAAAAACACAAACTTTAAATGTAAAAGTCCTAAGTCTTGATTATTTATCAAACATGTCAATTAAACATCATATCAATAGCCTATCAAACAAATATCAACCAATCCTCATCCAATGCATGTATTATGGATAGATCTTTCCTACAACAAATATCATTTCAGATATCACCCTAAACAACACCTCTGGTAAGAGATATGATAACACTAACATTTTTTTCATTTTGATCTTCTTGTTTTGACTTACCTTATTGTTCCATTCTAATGATCTCTCGAGGATATCTAAAACTGATTTAGAGAGAAAGGAATGGGGCATTGATCATTACTTTTTTTTGTTGTTCTTGTTGGATATTCTTGTAATGCGACCTAGGCGAATACTTTCCTTGCATGTGTAGGGATGGTCTTAGGAAAAAAAATGGCCGACATATTAGGTTCTTCACACCTTTTATGTATTAGTCTCATTACTTTGATGGCTTCATTTTCTCAAATGATCAAACAAGGTTTTTGCATGCCAGGTATGAACAAGGATACTCCTATCTATTTTTAGAGTCAAATTCCATGCATTAGATACAATTCCACCTTAGTTATTCATACCTTGGTGCATTATGTCTATTTTCTATATCAAAAATAATGATTTCTATGATGAAATTAAGCCTAATCCAAGAGAAAATGAAAAATCATCATCTCATCACATCCAATAAAATCTCAAATAATCATAGGTTTGTGGGTATACTGATCAATCTCAATATCAATGCTAATCTATTCTATCATCCATTATATCTTATTCTTACTAGCATCCAAGTATCATGACATAAAAAAATAATAATATGCATCCATCCTACATCCACAAAACCATCAACCATGCATTGCATATCATACATCCTACATAGTCATCATATATAAAAATACAAAAAAGGAAATCATACATATATGCATCCATCTTGCATCCAAAAATCATTAGCAACATGCATATCAAATCATGAACATCATAATAAATCAATATCCATCTCATATCATTACATATCATGAAATATGTGCATCCATCCATACATACATAATGCATCCATATTCATAATCATATATGTACATCATATCATAATAAAAGGTCAAAGTATACATAAACACTATGTGATAGTCGCATCATAAATCAATCATATCATATATATATCAAAAATATATGTCATGATACATGTCAAGTGTGTGATATACATCAAAAATATACATGATAATGTTAAAAGAAGTTGATGAAAGGATATGCATCAAATCTGTCTACATCAAAATAAATATGCAAAATTGTTGAACAAGTTATCCCCTCCTACCATGATCCTCTCTACTAGCATAGGGCTAGCACTATGGTGATCCTCTCAGTGATCATTGGTGTCCACTTGAGTGACCTGGATCCTGTGAAGGTCCCTTTATTCCTAATGGACCTATTAACCCACCCTCTAATCAGTTGGGTCCCATAGCACTCCTCTGTGAATAGTCAAGTTGCCTCCTATGTGTTGGAACATGGAGATGGTACGTAGTCCTATAATATGTAGACTCACTCTAAACCTCTCTCAGATCTTGTGAGTATCATGATAGAAAATATTCTCCCCTTGAATCTGAGCACCAGCCTCCAACTATTGTCGACGAGTTGTCTCCTAGGCAAGTTGTACCTCAAGCTATCGACAGTGGGCTATATCTATGTCTCGCTCTTGGAAAGATTGATCATGCTCCTATCTATATGCATCCCACTCTTTTTGGGCATCATCTCTCTCTCTGAGACTCAACTAAAGTAGCTTGAATCTATTGGGCATCCTATCTTGGCACTTGTGCCACCTGGGGCACCTACAGCTGATCATGTTGTTGAGGTTGTTGATCATGCATTGGTGGTGGTTCCTCGAACTTCCTTTTTGGTGATCCATGCACATATACATGTACCCTCTCTCTACATTGGCTCTCAATCTCTAACATCAGAAACAATGGGACTCACCCCTGTGTCTCCTCACTCCACCTATTGGATTTGTAATCTAGAAAGGCCTCTAGGAAACAAACCATGCATCATAATCATAAGTTGTACTTGCATCATCTGGTCCCCCTACATATACCCAAGGTAGGGTAACAAGTTGATCAAAGTTTGAAGTGGCTATCTGAATATCAAGCATATTTCCCCACTCTCTCTACTCTCAGTGGGTGCGAGCATATGAGACCATGTAATTTTTTCTGTGGAAACACTCTACATCTCCCCAAATTGTCTCATAACATGATCAAGAAGGTATCTCTAAATGATGGAAGTAGTGTGATTGATAAGCCATCTACTCTAACAACAGTATGGAAGTTACTCATCTTCACCTTCCTAAGTCTTGAATCCCAACCATAGCCTCCAAGTTAACTCTCTAAGGTCGTTGAGGACTCTCCTCTAGTGATGCAGAGCTAGGAGGATTCAACAACACATCTCACAAATCCTTAACAATTTCTCAAGGCAATCATTAAGTAATGCATGCTATTAAGCATTCTCTCAACCATTCAACACAAGAAAACAACAGCACAAACCTTTATATGACCTTGGATTGATTCTTCCATAAGTAAAATAGATCATTCCATGCATAACTCTATCAGCAACATAAATATAACAACCATAGGTCTTTGATTCACAACTTGCACCATAACCTTGTAGCCTTTCAATTAGGGATTGTCATTACAAAATCTTTGAACTGACGCAATATACCAATTGTAATAAAAAATTTGAGTACCTTGGATAATCTTCTAAAACATATCAAAAATGTAGCTACCTTTGTTTTGTAACAACACTCAAATAACGACTGTACTCTGTCCTTTTAGGCCTTTACTAGTCTGATTTCACTATAAACTGTAACAAATAGTCGTTAATAAATTTCACAAAATTAATCATGAAGCCAATCTCTCCGTTCATTTTGTATATTACCTAGTTACAAATTGTTCCTCCAATTTTTAGATAGATCCAACGGTTCAAACAAAAGATATGAGGGTTTTACCAAAATGGGTAACCCTTGGTAGGGTTCCAGGCTGGTTTTACAAAAAATGCCATAACTTCTTTATTTCTCCATGAAATTAAGTCAGACCAAGTGCAAAATCATCCAGACACACAATAATATATTTTCCAATGACTTTCACTTCAATATCAAGTTGTACATGGCCGTACAGGAGCAGGTATTCACGTTTTATCAGAAAAAACATAGAAAATTGCATGAAAAACAGGGTTTCTTCATTAATCTGTCCATCATTTACATCCCCTCTCCCTTGCCTCGACTTGTGAGAGGCTTATTTATGCTTTGAAAACAAAACTACCTCAAATAAACCAACTACAACTGATTCTAACCTACTTCTAATCACTTGATTTTTCAATTACTTAATTTTTGCTCTTTTGACAATGTTTACAATATGGAGCAATTTTGAACATTATGTGACAAATA
This sequence comes from Sequoia sempervirens, assembly GCA_007258455.2. Lineage (NCBI taxonomy): Eukaryota > Viridiplantae > Streptophyta > Pinopsida > Cupressales > Cupressaceae > Sequoia > Sequoia sempervirens. Next base: position 18,659,022 of record VDFB02047397.1, on the reverse strand, counting down.
ACTTAAAATATAATTTCCTAAGACTCAAATGACCTCATGCATATCAAAAATGGATCATTAAGCCTTATTACGACATTAAGACATTAAAATGGAACAAATGAATCAATATGGCCTCATGGAGGCATGTGATCAAATAGGTGCTCCTACACCATCTAGTAGGATAACTCACCCATGTGGTGGTTAGTCAATATGCCCTTATATCGAGAGATAAATTGATCATCAACAACCTAGCATAAAGTATAAACTAGTAAAAGCATGATGATATGCTTTGAATCCCAAATATGAAGGAAAATACAACCAGCAAATAAAGTGGATTTTCCCCTATAAACAACCTATTGCATGTCATGATATAAGTGGGCTAGAGTACAAGGACCCCAAGCAAAGCATACTCCATCCTCCAACATCCTCTCTAATAGACTTCCCCATCATATACTAGACATGCAAGAGCATCTATCTGGAATAAGTGTCCCCATAATGAGATTGGCAAGTACAAGGGAAACATCATCTATAGTGTTGGCACAACTCTGAAGGTCTACCTAACCATCATGCAAATCGATATGATCCACCATACACACTCGAAGAAGGGCCTAACCTCCTCAAACAGTATCATACATAACCCATGGACTATGAATAGGAACCTTGAGGATGTGCCATACATCCTCCAAGGTGATAGTATCCTCGCTAGTTAGGAAGTGAAAAGATGAGGTCTCAGAATGCCATCGCTCAATGATAGCAATGATCATCACAAGGTGGGCTCGAATCTCTGGCATATATAGAACATGGAATCATCCCAAAGCATGGGAAAATATAATCTCATTAGGTCTAAGAGAGGGCATCTGCTCCATGATACTTGTTCTATGCTCTCAATAAGTAAGAGGGTCTATCTTAGCTTGCATGCATAACGTGTAGAACGTCATTTCAAAATCTAGTAGAAAATCCTAACTCAAAAGGTTAAAGGAACAAAAGGTGTGTAATTTTAACAAAAGCGCCTAGCTATCAAGAAAAAAAAGCATTATTTTATGAAAAAAGTGATGTGCTTTTGTAGAAGCACTATAGCACCCTTCCGCTTTTGGCCTTTGTGACAATTGAGTGAGTTGTTTAGTTGAATGTTGGTATCATATGTTTATTACTGTTCAGTTCATTTGTTGATAATAACCGTATTGCACATTATCTAGGAATGCACTGAGCTCATTTATTTATAGTAACTGACAGGCCATATGTCTAATTAGATAATAGTTAAATGAGTAGATGATTGAATCTGCTAAGAATGCACAAGAGAAAAGTTAATAAGTGAATCACTTGAATAAAATTGATTTGTTTATGCTCTTTTGGAGAGCAATTCTAGTGAATAAGAAACTAAATAAAGTTTTAAGATTTGATTCTTCCAAATGTGACATATTTTATAAACCTTGTTGCTCCCTATAAGACTACTTATATAGTCTGGTTTATGTATAAATATCGGTTTAGGTATGTTAGTATACTCATGTGAAAACCGTATTATATTCAGTTAGTTTGAAAGTTGTATTCTATCTTAAATATATGCATAGCTATCTAAATCACCTTATAGGTTGAGTTAAGATATCGAATTAAAATATTTAGTGAGTTTTGAGCATAATATCAATAAGGTTATATGGGTGTTTACTTATGTGCGTTTAATATATATATACATACATATGACTGAATTATCACATGGAGCTTAATAGGTGGAAAAGCAAAATACTATAAGAATACACAAGTAGCTATGATAGTATTAAATTTGTATAAGAAAATGATATCGCATCTCCTTGTGGCATCCTGTCAACAGTTCATATGCCTTTTTCTGTGTTGCACAGGCTGACATTTCACTTCTCCAATTTGGCTAGCTGCACCCTGACAAAAAGTAAATGAATAATAAGGTTTCCACTGTGGTTTTTTAGGGTATGTTTATTAAAATGAAAATTACTATCGAGATCTTAATAATGAGCACATTTAGGTTTTAACTTTATGGCATCCTTCACCCTGCGTAGTTAAGTATAAATCAGTAAAAACTAATATATGATGCATATTTTTATCACCACACTCTAAAACAGCATGGTCAATTTCATGTCTGAAACTGCTCCCACAACTATAGTACTTAGGTTGGACATGCTAGATTGTATAGTCCTTATATAAGACGTGCTTCTAAGAATGCAATTGGGATTCCTCATACCTATCTTCTAGGAGAGGCTAAAGGCATGAATGGTGGAATTCAGTCAGGTACGCCACATTAGCACCAAAAATCTCCACAAGAACATTATCCCTGTTTAAACGACGGAGATGGTTCACATCTCTTAGAACGAACTCTCTTGCAACTTCAGCATCTGACAAAATTCTTCTATCCTTTTATGCTGCATGCCAAGCCTTATAATTAGTTGCAACATTTAAGTTCATCGTGTTATGTTTCTCATGTTGAAGAAAAATATTCCTTACTTAGAAAAGTGGGGGAATATATATTTCCGTTCCCTTTGAAGGAGTCATATTAATTTATAAAAAAGAGACAATATTATTATTTTTTTGAGTCAGAGTGAATGTTAGCGCCTCTATTAATATGGTTGAGTTTGGACGATTGTAATAAAGTTAAGAAGAAAATATTTGTTGCGTTATCATTACCAAAAAGAAATCCTAACCTTAAACCTTAGGTTTTAAGAGATTTCACGTAATTCCCTTAAGTCTTAAGGGACCTTAGCTTTTAAGAGCTTTCACGTAATTCCCTCAAGTCTTAAGATTCCCTTAATAAAGGGAAAGAGAATATATCCCTCCCTAGATAAAGGGCATATTAATTTAATGTAAAAGTATGTTAAAAAGTAAAGATTTAATATTTGAGTAAGTATTTATACCATTTCTTGAAAAAGAAAATATTCTCTTAGGTTTTTTTTATATAACATAATTTATATAATAAACAATTTATTTCATTATAAAAGATAATTATTATTATTCTAAGTTTAAATTACTTTTTTAATGTAAATAGAATATTTGAGTATAAAGAATATCTATATAGATATATATAGATAAATGAATTCAAATAATGGATAATTAAATAAATAGATGAAACAATAATAATTTATCCTCCTCTTTGGGTTTGGAGGAATGTTAATATCAACTATCACCTTATAAGAAATATTAAGAGTATTGGTAATAGACTTAAAAATGATGATAGTAGTAATAAATAACAGTAGTACTCATACTAACGTCAAGGGCGATATTAGTGTTAGCATTAACTGGGTTTTCAAAAAGTGACGTTGACATTTGCATTAGAAGTAGCTTTGGTCTCAAGGAGGACCTTAGCTTGACATGGAGAAATAATATGGAATTAGTAATTCATGGATATAATAATTTAATCGTGAATTAAAAATAAATAAAAATATTTACTATAGGTTGAGGTAACCTTGTGTCTACAAGTTAACATCGAACACATTCATCCCTAGTAGTAAATACCTGTCATTCTTTTGTAATATTAATTTTAGGCTCCTCTTCATTGCTTGACGGTGTGCACAATTACTTCTTAGTGAACTTTACTTCTATATAACCCCTATAGCATTATGGTTAAGTAATGAGTTTTAGGAAGTGGCAGAATAATGCCTCTCATGGTTGTCTTGGTTATTGATCAAATATTGTGTTTGTTTGATATGGAGCTTGAATTTTGATTATTGTTTTGGAGTATATCTTGATTAAATTAATTTGGTTATTGGTCAAAGTGAAAGTGATATTGAGTATTCATGTAAGGGTTGCTTGAACTAAAAACCTTGTTGTTGATTGGGTATTGTTTCGATGTTTGGGACTCTATATTTTGATTTTAGATATTATGGTGGATTTTGACTTACATTTGATTCTAATTATTGACTTTTATGGAAGGAGTTTGTTTATGCCCAAAAAGGGTTATTGAGAAGATTTTGATCTTTGCGATTAATTCTATAATGAGTTGATTTTGCTAGCTTTGAGTGAGTTTGAAGATCTCATCATGTTTGTTGTCACTCTTATTCTTCTCTTGTCGTTTTGCGATTGTGGAATTTTATATAGTCATTTTTGTGGGTTCCTCGAAATAAGTTTTCCTTTTGTGTTAATTCTGATCGAGGAGACTTTGTTGCATTATTTTTCTTGTGGTCATATTTGAGATGGTTGGGAACCTGACATATTTGAATTACCTTCAATTGAAGATTGTGGATTTACAGTGTTTTTTTTTTGCTTCCAGAGGAAATGGAGGAACTTGACATATGTTGATTTTTCCACGGTTGTACCATTGGGATTTATTGCTCTTATTTTGGATTTTGAGCTTGTGGGTATTACTTTGTACTATGGTGTTGAATTTTGATTTGGTGGGTGGTACCTCCTTGTTCTTATTTCAGTGATATGGAATGGGTTTGCCAGATGGTTCTTTCCTTGCATGTTGTGAGTTATGTATACGTTGATTTTGGTTATGTGAGATGAGGTACACCCCTTGCTTGTATTTAGTTTTGGTGCCATAGGGAGAGTGGCTCTTCATGGGGGCCGACGCACAAAGGGGCTGTTTGGATAACCCATGGAAGAGTTTCTTAATCAAGTGATAATGTAATTAATTAACTAGTAGGTTGGGTAGATAAACATTAAACAAGATTAATTATGATCCTCATCCATACCGTTAGTGCTTTCATAGGCTAAGGATGGGATGAGAAGACCTGGTTGGTAAGATCACTGCCTTGTCCTCACGAAAGGTAAGTGGTTCTGCATGAGTCACCCTATGGAGCGGTGCCTTGAGATAGGCTGCCTGGATAACCATAGATGGAGGCGGTACCTTGTGATAGGTTGCCTGGATAATCCATGTAAGGCCATGCGATGACATTCTTCTATAGTACCCATTTATTTTCTCTTGTTTGGTTGCCTCTGGGAGTGTTGATTGACTTGTTGATGTTGTTGAGGCAATTGGTTCTTGGTGTTAGTTGTTGTTGAAGCCTCCAAGTTCTATCTTTTAGTGTTGTACATATGCCTCATGGCGACTTGATTGATGTTAATGAAAGGTGCCCTTGTTATTTACTGTTGGTTGATATCGCATTTTCATTCGAAGGCTTTGGATCCTATTGTTGTTGGTACCTCTTATGGTTACTTAATGTTGAACTACAATATTGGCATTTAGTTTTTTATTAGACTTTTCATTATGTTGTTGTGGCTATGTGATGGCAATGTTTTGGGTTGTTACCTTATGTCGTTATCCTTGTTGTGGAGGTTGGTTTGTTTTTGGTTCATTTGACTATTTTGGTTGAGGAATGGGGATCTTTCTTGTCAACTCCTAGCACGGGGGGTGGACTTTCGGGTCCACGTGGTCGGGTGGAACTTGCTATGCACCCCATTGGGTCCCCAGGCAAGGATCGAGATATGCAAATTGTGCCACTTGCAGCATCCCCAGAATTGTACCCAAGTCTGAGCTAGACTTGTTACTTTGTATTCACCTTTCCAGAGTATCATTCTATCTTATTGTATTGTTCCCATTCTTGTTGGGGAACACTTCTATATCATTGTATCTCTCATATGATGTGACTTTTATTATCATTGTAATGATTGTAACCCTTGACCTTAATTTATGATCTCTGATGGATGTTTGTTGTTCATGAAATGTATATAAAAACTTGGTACTTTTATGTGTTAACATTTCATAGTATGTAATTCTAAATGGTGATGTATCTGTGGAAATATAATCCACAATTGGCATATTCAACTATTAATAAAATGTTATATGTATCTTTTTCATCTCTTTTGATCATCGATGGTTGGATGTTATCTTTATGTAACCTTGATCCATTCGTTATCGTTATGGTATTAGTTTTAGGACTTTGTGATGCCATCTCGTGTACCCTAGAGGACATAATGGTCATTGTGATTGTATAATCACTTTATATGCAATATATGTTCATGTTTATGTATTGTTCTACTTTCAAAAAAAAAAAATGTGTGGTAATTTGTTGTTTCTGCTGTCCTTTGGGGTTTGCATGGCGGGGCATTACAAGCACTCCACTATAAGGAAGAACAAAAGAGCCATTTTTTTACACAAGCACATGACAGTAGCACTTAGGTTTTACAATAGCACAAGTAGAATTTCACATCATCGCACCTTTGCAAAGCTCCCATACTTTTGTAAAAAAGCATGGAATTAGTGACAAAGGAACACTGAAATAAAGTTTGGTGCTTTTGTTCATCTAATTTCTAGCCTACGTTTCGCTACATAAAAGCACATGCAAGGAATGTTTTTTGGAGTACATACCTGGCCACCTAAATCAGGAGGGCACTGGAACTCATGAACTCAATTAGCTTGATTCCTGGATTAAATAACAAACGGCACTGTCTCAAGGTATCCACAACAACTCAACAAAGGAACCTCACAAGATCTCAAGAATTCTCAAAGCAATGTGTGCAAATAGGCATGACTTTTTTAATGAATGAACATATATACCTAGCTAAACCTAGCATTTTGAACCTCAAACTTATTTTTCTAACCTTTTATGCATCCAATTTAGTATCTAGGCTTTCTAGGACTTATTTTTCATCCTTTCTACAACAGAACTACTCCTATGGCTTTGTCACAATCTCAACCCAAAAAATAGTCTTTTTGCTCGATCTCTCCAGGGGGCAACACACCAGCATTCCCTTGTCCACTAGGGAACAATGGGGCATTAGGAAAATTTAAAGAAAAATCAAATTTGGGGCATCAAGAAAATCATAAAATTTTCAAAATTTGATATAAGAAGCATCAGTTCTTCGAAGCAACACAATAAGCACCTTGTTTCAAAGAGGGGAAAAATGTAGACACCTTAAAATGTCTTGAGTATATCACACATCCTAATTTCTCTTATTAGCACTGTTTCCTCATCATTATCACCTAATTCTTTTATTTAATTAAATAATATCCAATTATTTAGTTAAATTCACCTTTCCCCCCTTTTGATCAAATAATTAAGGTTATTTGATTAATTCATCATTTTCTCCCCTTTTAATCAAATAATATCAAACTATTTGATTAAAGTACTAATAATCCTACTTGATTAAGTAATTCATAATTATTTAATTAAAGTTCCTAATTCTTCCAACTTGCACAATTAAATGATTTTCATGAATTATTTAATTAACTAATTTCCTCCAATCCTCAAACTTGCATAAAGAATATTCCACATGGAATATTCCCTTTTCAAATTTGAATTATTTCCTCCAACATAATTTCTAAAATTAAGGGATATTGTTGAGTCTCTCATGGATTATGAACCCTGATCTAATCCTTGATCCATGCCTCATGGGTTATCAACCACTTGATTCATACTTGATCCACACTCACACCCTCTATTCAATTTCATCCATTGATTAGCAATTTCAATCATCACCATTGATCAATCTCTAAAAAATCTATAAATACCAAGAATTTTTCATATCAATTCAATTCACAACCTTATGCAAAGTTACTCTCTCAAATCCATCACTCACCTTTGAGCAATTTGAGAGATTTTTGTGTGAATCAAGGTCTTCATCAATCATCATTAATATTTTGCAACAACATGGATTAGGAAAATTTGAGGAATCCACATCCATATCACACCAAATTTACACTCAATTCACAATGGGATTGGAGGTTTACTGGTTATTTGTTTCAATTGTCTAGAATTTAGATTTCTTTTATGTTATTTGAATCATTGTATCCATGTTTGCTAAATTATTGGAGTATTGTCTTTGGTTGATCAATTGCTTGTTTAATTTGCTTTATTTCATTGTTATTTGATCAATTGAACTTTAATACTTACAGAGACAAGAGCTAAGACAATTTTATGCAAACAAATTATCATATAAACAATTTAAAGATGAAAAAATTAAAATATGGCTTGTGTGCATTATTCACGGACCCAAGAAAGAGTCAACCCTTACACGGTGCATGCAACAGGTTCCCTATCCATTGGTGCAACCACCAAGGGATAAAGAACATTTTTTTGGGATAGGTGGTGGATGGTTTTTTACCATCCTCAATGCAAAAAAAATGAGGTAGCCTAATATTTTCTGAGGAAACTCTATTGTTAGTTTTTCCTTAATAAAATCCCAAACTATTTTGACATGTAGGAGTTTCAAGGTAGAGTTGGGGTCTCTGCATAGAACATAGTGGGGGCATGTCTTGACCCACAACAACAAACAAGACCACTTGCTAGACGAGACTATGAGCATGTGACTATCCCTTTCATTGTGAAGGAGTGTTGAAGTGGATAACTTATAGTTGATTAGCTCAGTCACCTAGAGCCTCATACAACATACTAGGACTCTAGCATAGGGTGAGGCAGGAAAAATTTCTAGGCATCCAAGTCCACCTCATTTTTTTCAATCTTGTGGGTCATTCTATGTTTATGATCCTAAGGATAGTTATGATACATGTGCCTAGGATACATCTACAACATATCAAATGGTGATGATAGATGTTCTCTTGAGTGATACATTTAAATTTGATAGTCAGGTAAATGCCAACAAGTTCATTAAATTCAATTTATTTTAAATTTCATTTTTGAATGCAATATTAGCTAAATTATTTGAATGATTATAATAAAAGTTTAGGGTCATAGTATTCACCCTACTTCCAGTAGTCCTCCACCTCCCTATTACATGATGATGTCTAATGCAGAGGTGTGTAACTAGTAAAGAATTATAAATATTACATGTGAATAGTTGAACGTTATATGAATGGTATTCTTATATCTTGCTTTGGATGTTGAATAGGTTAATATTAGGCCTTCGACATCAACACTTGGAAGTGGAGGTGGTCATTGAAATTTCACTCAAGTAATATAGAGAATTTTTAATTTTAAAATAAAAAATTGTATTTCATAATTGAAAAATGTTTAATGACTCAAGAAGGTTTTACATAGTTTGTAAGTATGCTTTGTACTTCATAATCTATGAATTTAATTTTATCATCTTCTTGATCATCATTTCCAGCTATAGACCTCTTTATTGGATTAACTCTTGGGACCTCCATCAACCAAACCTAACTGTTCTATGTGATTATGTTATTTGCAACTCTTCATCAAAACTTGTAATCAATTTCCTAGGAAAAAAAGAATACCTAGGTCTAATTATGGTATTTAACTTTGTTGTTCAAAATTTAATAAACCTAGGTGCCAAGAGGATTGTATCTATATGACTAGATGTTAGATAATGGAGTCACTAGTGGTGTGATTTTATTGTCTCTAATTGTGTTTAATTCCCTATATTTTTATCCTAAGTGTTTCTTCCTTGTGTACATTCTTCCTATACTTATTTTCCATTTAAAATCATCTTTTATAAGTAGATTGATATTTTTGACCGTTGGAGGTGAATTAAGAATTTTAGGAGTGAAGGAGAGAGAAGAGTGAATAAGAAAAGTGAAATTAAAATTTGTAAATCCTAGAACACATGGTCTTTTTTGGAGAGAAGCATGAGAAACTGGCATCTTGGATGGAAGAAAGGATGAGAATGAGTGTGAGGATGGCGTTAATGTTTGATATGGTTCATGACGTGTGGTTTTTGAGATGATTTGTGTTACATGAGGCAAAAATGGCTATGGTTAATTCTTACAAATAGTCTCAAGAGTATCAAAGTATGTACAAAAGGAGAGGGAAATGTGCTAATTATGTACTTTTAAATACTATTTTTTCTCACTCTAGAATACTTATTAGATACAATGATTAATTATGCTCAATAAAACATAAATTATATTTAAGTTAAACTATTTGATAAAATGATACTAAAGAGTCCTTTCTTGATAATATTTTCCTATCTTCGATCATATATTATTTGGAAATATTAAAAACATATAAGAAGAAAAATCAATTCACATAATAAAGATATACTTAAAATTAATTTCACAAATTTAAAGTTTTTCCACTTCATTATGTTAAATATATTTAGAGATTCATGGATTAAGAATCATGTGACATTTATGAAACTTAGAAGTTGAGATTGAATAGAGAGAGCTTGAGATGATAATGTTGTATGCAATAATAATGGTGTTTTTATCAAGTTATCCTCCATGAATTATATAATCCATGGAGGTATATGAAGGATTAATTTAACTAAAATGGTGTGATTCTCATGAATAACCATTGTAACTTGGAAAAAATATAATGTAGGACCTCCATCGACCAAACCTAACTTCCTACCTTCATCTCCTCCCTTTGAACGAATTCTTTCTAGAAGCTATTTGGTATAAAGATCTTCATTTTAAGAGTTTTTGATTGGTTAAAGAAACATTAGGTAATAAAAATGCTTGGAGGAAGTCATATATCCTTTATATATTTAATTCTTGAGGCAATTATATTTGTATAATTTAGTTCTCTCCTCAATCAATTCTAGCTATAGGATTAAAATATCTAGTAAGGTGAATAAAGCAAGTAAATGGTCTCTTCAACCTCTCAATTTTTGAAAAACTAATATTGATGGTTTTTATTAAGGAAATCAAAGTGTTTTCTAAGATTGATCTTTAATCTTATTTTCATGAGGATTTTTCCTTATATGTTCATCAAAATAGAGACCCCTTTTTTTAGCTTGAGATTTTGAGTGAGTTTCTACCATCTTTCAAATTTTCATCTTCTCTAAATGGAATAGATACTAGATACTAGTTGGTGAGTTGATTTGATATTCATTGGTCATAGTTGACTTACATGTTCTAGATGCCTTCCTATGTTATGAATGTGTTATTGGGGATGAATTTGATATTTTATCATTCACTTGACAGGTTCTAGCATGATATGAGTTTGAGGAGTCTTATATCTATATTTACTTCTTTACTTCATTTGACTTCTTGGCTTACATGGATATGATCACAATACTCTATTCATTTTAACAATAATATTTGATTCTAAATTATAATAATTTAATGATTTGAGGTATTTAGTCTTGAAAACCATGATTTTAGGTCACTTTATATACTTAACATGGTAATGATTAAATATATATGAGATTTTTTTATCACATCATGCTATTAGCAACCTTTATGAGTGATATTATATATTTTTATGATCACTATCATGCTTGCACATGTATTGTGATGGAATCAATATTCCATTTAAAGTAATTGTTAATGGTTAAGTTTAGTCTTAATCATTGTTGAATGGTTTGAACTATTTAAATATTTATGTAAAAAGTCAATATCAAGTAATATAGATAACTTTCACTCATGTATTTTTGGTAATTTAATAATGTTGTTTCATTTTCAAATGATCCAAATAGAAACTCTTCCTAATATTCATAGGACAGTGGAGCATGGTGTCTTTGCAGCAGTAGCGAGTTTGATGCCTTTGTCAGAGGTATGCCTTTTAGTTTAATTTCTATCTGGATGGCTGCCACAAGGCTTCACAATGCCATATCGTGAGTGTGGCCTTGTTGCGGATTGAGCAAAGTGATTATTTGTATGCAGTAAGTGATTACTTTGTTATATTTCATTTTATAATATAATTTTTATATATTAATGTCTATAATTTTTATTGTAATAGGTGGAGCACCATGAATCTTTAAATAGGAGGTTGAGTGAACAAGTTTGAAGGAGGCCACCATTATATGCATCTCCATCCCCCTAACAGTTAAAGGTTGCTCATGATCTATTTCCTTCACCTAGAAGAGAATGAATATGTATTAGGGTCCTTTTTTGTATGCCTATATGGCATTTTTGAACATATATTTTGTATTACATATATGCGACATTGTATGTCCATATGGCATTATTAGAAGCCTATATGGTTTTCTTATATATATGTTATACTTATACTGACATATATTGATGTATGCCTATATGGATATTTGGTTAATACATATCTTTTTTTATCAATGGTGTCCATATTTTAATTATAAATGATTATTTAAATAAATGAATAATGAATTGACATAGCTATTAATGATTAATGTTATCCATATTTACATTATAAATGATTAATTGAATAATTGAAAAAGGATCGCTTTTCTATTTTGACTATAGTATGGTTGTATACTTGTTAGGGCTATATAATAACAAACTAATATTTCTAAAATAGCTTGTTGATACTCATTGGTTGGTTAGTATCTACATTCAAGTACATTCCAGTACCCATCCATCCTTACACATTTGATCCTCTATCAATGTTATCATCTGGCCAACCTAGCATTTCCTATTTTATTAAATGATATGACCTATTTATAGTATGGACCCCTATCCTCTAGTTTACCAATCACTATTTCACATTTATAGAGCTATTGCTCATGCCCACACTTTCCTTCATCTCAAAAAAATATATTCCTATATTGACCAAAATGTTTATGACTACATTGAATTCAATCCATGGAGGAGACTAGTTCTTTGGTGTAGATCATTTAGTCATAAGAGTATAAAGAGACCTACATTGACCAAAAACCCTAAATTAGACCTATTCTTTGGCCACCCAAACATGCTAGAATTGTCGATTTACCCCCACGAAATGAAGAATGTAAATAATGCCTCTTGAAAAAAATTTACTAAATGCAACTGACACTTTTTGCAACATCTGAAAAATTGTTGCCATGGTGAAATGGATTGGATATATGAAAAAATAAGAGATTTTATTGTAGAGGGATCCTACGTGACCCTATACCTTCAGAAAAAAAATTCTAAGTGCCACGATTTTTGAGAAATAGCTCGTCAAAGTTCACCACTTTTTGGCACTTAGGGCTCTTAAGAGAAATCATCAACACAATGTAGTCTAGAACCAACCGAAATGTTGGGATTTGAAAAAATACCTTGCCTAGCATAAAACCACCCACATAGATGTGTTGGAATTGTTAGTTTGGTTGCACGATGAACAAAACAAAAATTATGCTACCTTGCAACTTTCTCTTCAACGCAACTGACACTTTGTACAACATCTAAAACATTGTCACTACTGCCAAATGGATTAGAGATATGAAAAACTGAGAGAGGTTATTGTAGAGGGACCCTACATGACGCTATACCTTTAGACAAAACATTTCTAAGTTCCACAGTTTCTGATAAATAGAACGTCAAAGTTCATTACTTTTTGGCACTTAGGGATCTTAAGATAAAGCGTCAACACAATGTATCCTAGAACCATTCGACATGCTTGGGTGAAAAATAGGACCTTGCCTAGCATAAACCCACCCACAAAAACATGTTGGAACTGTCAATTTAGCTACATGATGAACACAATTTTTTTTTGCTACCTTGCAACTTTCTCTTCAATACAACTAACACTTTTTGCAACATCTGAAACATTGTCACCATGGGCAAATGGATTGGAGATAAAAAAACTGAGAGAGGTTATTGTAGAGGAACCATACATGACCTTGTAACTTTAGATAGAATGTTTCTAAGTGCCATAGTTTCCAAGAAATAGCTCGTCAAAGTTCACCACTTTTTGGCACTTAGGGCTCTTAAGAGAAAACGATGACACAATGTAGCCTGGAACCATCTGACATGTTGGGGTGCAAAACAAAACCTTTTCTAGCATAAACAACCCAAAAAAATGTGTTGGAACTGTCAGTTTAGTTGCACGATGAACATAACAAAAAATATGCTACCTTGCAACATTGTCTTCAATGCATTTGACATTTTTTCAATGCGTGAAAAATTGTCACCACAGCCAAATGGATTGGAGATGAAAAAATGAGAGAGGTTATTGTAGAGGAACCCTACATGACCCTGTAACTTTATATGGAATGTATTTAAGTGCCATAGTTTTTGAGAAATAGCTCATCAAATTCACCACTTTTTTGCACTTAGGGCTCTTAAGAGAAAGTGTCGGTATAATGTAGTCTGGAATGATCCAGTATACTGGGGTGTGAAACAGAAACTTTCCTAGCATAAACCCCCCACATGGACATTTTGAAACTATCAATTTGACCACACAATGAACAAAGCAAAAATTATGCTACCTTGCAACTTTTTAGTCAATGCATTTGATGTTTTTTTCAACATGCAAAAACTTGTCACCATGGCCAAACGGATTGGAGATATGAAAATTTGAGAGAGGTTATTGTAGAGGGACTCTACATGACCCTATACCTTTAGAATAAATGTTTCTAAGTGCCATGATTTTTGAGAAATAGCTCATCAAAGTTTGCCACTTAGGGCTCTTCAGAGAAAGTGTCGATGCAATATAGCCTAGAACTGGAACGATCTGGCATGCTAGGGTGAAAAACAAGAGCTTTCCCAACATAAAACCACCCACATGGATGTGTTCGAACTATCCATTTGGTTGCATGACAAATAGAATGAAAATTATGCCACCTTGCAACTTTCTTTTCAATGTATTTGATGCTTTTTTCAATGTGTGAAAACTTGTCACCACAACAAAATGGATTGGAGATATGAGAAACTAAGAAAGGTTATTGTAGAGGGACCCTATGTAACTTTGTACCTTTAGATGAAATTTTTCTAATTTCCACAGTTTCTAAGAAATAGATCATCAAATTTTTCCACTTTTTGACACTTAGGGCTCTTAAGAAAAAGTGTCGGTACAATGTAGCTTGGAATGATTTGGCATGTTGGGGTGCAAAATAGGACCTTTCCTAAGAATAAACCCACCCAACTTGATGTGTTGGAACTGTTAGTTTGGTTGCATGATGAACAAAATGAAAATTATGCCACCTTGCAACTTTCTCTATAATACATTTTATGCTTTTTTTCAATGTATGAAAACTTGTCACCACAACCAAATGGATTAGAGATATGAAAAATTGAGAGATTTTATTGTATAGGGACACTATGTGACCCTATACCTTTATATGGTATGTTTCTAAGTGCCACATTTTTCAATAAATATCTTTTCAATTTTTTTCCACTTTTTGGAACATAGGGCTCTTAAGAGAAAGTGTTGGTATGATGTAGCCTGCTATGATCCGGCATGTTGGGCTATGAAAGAGGAACTTTCCTAGCATAAACCCACCCACCCAGATGTGTTGGAACTATCATTTTGGCCTCATGATGAACATAACAAAAATTATGCCACCTTGCAACTTTCTCTTCAATACATTTGAATTTTTTTCAACATGCAAAAACTTATCACCACAACCAAATGATTTGGAGATATGAAAAACTGAGAGAGGTTATTGTAGAGGGACCCTACATAAACCTATAATTTTAGATAGAATCTTTCTAAATTCCATGGTTTCTGAGAAATAGCTCATCAAAGTTTTCCACTTTTTGGCACTTAGGGCTCTTAAGAGAAAGCATCAACATAATGTAGCATGGAATGATTTGGCATGTTGGGGTGCAAAACAAGACCATTCCTAGCATAAACCTACCCACCTAGACATGTTGGAACTATCAGTTTGAATACATGATGAAAAAAATAAAAATTGTGGCTCCTGACAAGTTTTTACTAAACACATCTAACGCTTTTTGCAACATATGAAAATTTTCCACCATGGTCAAGTGTATTGGAGTTATGAAAAACTAAGAGAGGTTATTGTGGTGGGACCCTACATGGCCTCGTACCTTTAGATAAAATGTTTCTAAGTGTCGTGATTTCCAAGAAATATCTCATCAAAATTTTCCACTTTTTGGCACTTAGGGCTCTTAAGAGAAAGCATCGACACAATGTAGCTTGGAACGATCCGGTATGTTGGAGTGAAAAATAGTACCTTTCTTAGCATAAACATGCCCACCTAGATGCTTTGGAACTGTTAGTTTGGTTGCATAATGAACATAATGAAAATTGTGGAACTTGACAAGGTTTTACTAAACACATCTGACACTTTTTGCAGCATTTGAAATTTTTTTGCCACATTCAAGTGGATTGGAGATATGAAAAATAGAGAGAGGTTATTGTGGAGGGACCCTACCTAATCCTATACTTTTATATGGAATTTTTGTAGGTGCCATGGTTTCCAAGAAATATTCCACCAAAGTTTACCACTTTTTAACACTTAGGACTCTTAAAAGAAAGTCATAATGAATTTATGATTTCTCCAATGTTGAACCTATGGCTTTCCTAATAAAAACCTATGATTTTCCTAATGAACCTATGACCATTATAATAAATTTATGATAGTCCTAATGAATTTA
Organism: Sequoia sempervirens; assembly: GCA_007258455.2. Taxonomy (NCBI): domain Eukaryota; kingdom Viridiplantae; phylum Streptophyta; class Pinopsida; order Cupressales; family Cupressaceae; genus Sequoia; species Sequoia sempervirens. The sequence goes on along the minus strand of VDFB02047397.1, from coordinate 18,643,004 downwards.
TGACTAATCTAATGAACCTATATTTTGGAAAAACCTTTGAATGTTTAATGATGCATGCATTCATTTAATTACCTCTCCTTTGATTCTTAAGTACTCTTTATCTTGAAGGTTTAATTATTTTTATTTAGGTCCATGGCTAGAATATAACCTTTTTTTTCATCAAAAATTAATAAATGAATGCAATTTTTTTAATATTTATAAGATGCCACTCATAGGGTGCATAAGTGTCACTACTAGGTTAGTTATGTGGAAAAGGAATAACCATCCATTTGCATAATCCCGACTTGCTTTTTAATCTAGTTTTCCAAGAACCTTTGGGATGAAATAATTCCTAATGATACCCTAATTGTAGGTTGATATTTGTGAATAATTATGCACCATAGACCTAGCACAAAAGATCATAATTTCATAGAAGAGGATATTGGTTCTTTATTATGATCTTGTGTTTCATGCACTACTATATTCTAAGATATCATGTGTCATTTTTATTTAGTGCAAAGCATATGATACCACCACATGAAGAGCTATCCTTGACCTTGTGCTAATTAGTAAACTCCTAGATTTAACATCAAACTTCATCATCCTAAAAATATTTGTGATACAATAGATTATTAAGAAGAGGAGTTTGAGAACCAAATTGATATCATGATGCATTATGTAATCTGTCCAAATGAATTCTACCTTGTCATGCATAATTTGACTTAGTGGTCAAGTAATGTGCATGAATCTATGGAAAAAAAATGCAATACAAGTTTATGAGTTCAATAAATATATAAATTATTGATGATGAGCAGTCAACCAATCATGAATCGCCTTGATTTTATCTGGACCTTCATGGATTATGGAAAATTATCAATGATGTAAGCTAGATAGTATATTTGTATTAGGTTGAAGTTATGGTTGTTAATTTTATATTATAGATTATGTTGGCATAAAGTATATACGATGTGGAAAATGTGATTCACATGATCTTTTGGGATCTTGTTAAACATGGGAATTTCAACCATGTAAAAAATGACAAAGGATTTGGTGAGGGGTCATATGTTGTCATTCATAGGGTGCATGAATGTCACTATTAGGTAGGTTAGATGGAAAATACCTAACCATTCATTTGTATAATTCCTCCATGGATTTTAGTATAGTTTTCTAAACATCTTTGGAATTAATTGGTACTTGATAATACAATTATTTGATTCTAACATTTATGAAGAATTATGCACCATAGAGCTACTTAAAAAGAACACCAACACATAGGCAAATATATTAGTTTTTCATTATGATGCTATTAAGAATGCAATAGTCGATGTTGAGGTACCATGTAGCATATTTCTATAGTGAAAATACAATGATACTACAACATGAAGAGCTACGCTTTACCCTGTTCTAATTAATCAACTACTAGATTTGACATCAAACTTCATCAACCTCCTAAATAGATATGTGATATATACAACTATTAGATAGAGGGTTTTAGGAATAAAATTGATGTTGTGATGAGTTATGTATTCCAAGATATTGGTGTACTATAGTTGTACCTTTTCAAAATATTAATAATGTGATAATGTTTTTGCAACCTTCTATGCTAAATATTCACCCTTTCTCTATTTTTTAGGTGTCTCAAGGTGAAGCATGAGAAGCATGAAATTATACATGTACAAGATGATCATGTGAAATTTCATAGTAGATACTAGGGATACTTTAGTCTTTAATAAAGGCTCAAAAATTTAGAAGCATCAATCACTATCATATAATTCACACTATATAGGTTTTTCATTTATTAGCATTAATATTATATATTCATCTAAAAATAATTGTATTATACATTTTGTAAATTATAAATATTAAATCACAAGAAAATCCCTTTAGAGTCTCTTAGAAAATAATATCGACACACATTCCCATATCTGATCATAAGAACTTATTTTACATTAGTGCAACCCCACAATCTTATGTTCCACCAACTAATATAGTGTTTCTGATCTAATTTATACAATTGCAACATAATTTGGTGAGCTAGTCATCATCAAAACCACTCCAAAAGAACCCAAAATACTTGCAAACTTAATATAGTGTTTTAGATCTAAAATACATAAAATAGGACTGATATGACAATCATAATATCATGAACATAGAACATGTGGTTGACTATTAATTCCCATATTAATTGGTTGTTAGAAAGGAGAGTAAAGAGGCTATAGAACATGTGTATCAATCATGAAGAGGATGGAACATAGGCTAGAATAACGATAATGGATGTATAAGATAGGGTTGCAGACTTGAGTGGAGTGTATATTTATGACAATAAAGGACTGTGAGAAACTAGATGTAGGCATGATTGATTATTAAGATAAGGTTGTAGATTTTAGTGGAGTGTGCATTTATGACAATAAAGGACTATGAGAAACTAGATGTAGGGATGAATGATTAATAAGATAAGGTTGTAATACAAACTTAAGAAATACAAGTACAAGTAAGAAATACAAGGAAGCACAAGTACTTGCATGTAATACAAGTAGGTAATAAATCAACATCAATACCCTCAATGAGGTCCATATTTTATGATACATATTTTAATAACCAAAATAAAGTGATCAATAGCATGACTGTACAAATCTAATGCACATAGTTACAAATCAACATGACTTTACAAATCTAATGTACATATTTATAAATTAGCTTGATTTTAATATTTTTTTTCATTTACAATCAGTCCAAGGAACCATCTAGGTCTACTCTAATATATATTGTGTCAATTATTGCCTCATGGTCAAAATCACAAACCTTTTGTGAGTTTTTGTTGAATGGTCTACCCCCATATTTGATCAAATGGATATTGGATTCCATAACAAGGTTTGAGTAATGAAGAATCTTCTGATGTGTGTCAAATTCTTCAAATAGCTAGACATTATACTTCTTAATTAGGTACCTTCTAAGCGATGTTCCAGTAACAATCACTGACCCTATAGGGTATTCGATGTTTTCTCCATCTATAACTGGGGTCTCCAATTTATTTTTGGCCTCAACACAATGACAAAAGTAATAATATGTTCCCTCTTCATTTTCTTCATCTACAATAACTACATAAACATGCATTGCATTGGTATGTGCATCCAATTAGATGAATTTAGTCATTACAAAAATACTACAAAGTAAGATAAAATTAAGAATTTCTTAAACTATGCAAGTAGATATATTACTTGGTTGAACTAGATCTGATATGTGATCAAAGTCAACTAATGATTCCATTTGTGTGATTTGTAGTGTTGTTGAGAGTTGATATGTCTCAAGTGAGCTTAGACTTCTTAAGCACCATTCATCAACCCACTCCTTTCAATCACACTCATTTCAAGCTTGATATGTACATGAAGAACAAAATCATGCCATCTCTCATGTATGAATACTCCATGAACCTACATTAGAGATTTTAAAAAAGTGTAGCTCACTTGATCCTATCAATATATAATAATCCTCATATTTTGCAATATTAGTATCCACCAACCAAAAAAAATTATGAACTATAGACTTACCTTCATTACTTGAACCCATTGTAGTGTTAACCCATTAACAATAGATTTGACATTTTTCAACTTTGCATTGTCTTTATACTTCAACTCTTCTCATGCTATGGCTTTTTGATACATTCTCCTGCACCATAATGTTCCCCCTTTCCATTCTCGACCTCACAAAAATTCCACATATGTTGAACACCTGCAATCTTATGCATCCTACTCAACCAATAGAACATCTATGAGTTCTTGAATTATGATGCAAAATTATCTGACCATATGATATGCTATTGAAATGACATGCCCCTTCTAGCCAAATCATGATAGAACATCTAAAAGAAAACTTGAATGAAATTTGTAGAATGTGTGTAATCATCACTAATATAAAAATATATACTCCCCTATGATATTTATGTCATCCTCTATACTATCATCTACATGAATGAATGCTATATGCACAAATATAGCAACTTGTGTGGAGTTGTAATACTATGATTTCACATCATGTTGTGGTTGTAGAGTGTAGTTCTCTATGAATTCAATGATTGAAACAATGGTATCAAGTGGAAATATGTCCTTGCATAACTTGAATTGCAAGTCCAACCATCTAGCTCTATGGGTATTCCTTTCATACTCACACACTATAGTCCCTCAGAATATAGACATAAACTGATACATTGGAATATTTTTAGTAACCAAATCTCATATTTTTACTTCTTTACCATATTTTGTATTGTAAGCCATTGTATTATACTTTCCAAATTCTACTAATTCATTTCCGATTGCATGTGTACTTTTCATATGTTCACAAATTAGATAATATTGCAAGCCATCATAATAATGACATGTGGCATCCAAGCATAATTTCTTGTAGAATAATTGGCCATCCGCTCTTTCAAATAAAATCCTTGATATGAAATCTCTTGAAGATGTAGGTGGGGCATGTATGTTACACTCCTGCAAAACATTGTTAAACATCATAATTGTTAGAAAAATCAATATGTACTCTACAACAATAAGTAGTGCGTGTATGATTTATTTTAACATAAAAAAGCTTTAGAATTTTAAAAAACCTTTGACAAATTTTAACTTGAGGATACATCTCTAAAAATTTAGCAAAAAATCATGTTTGATTCATATCCAAAAAATGCTTTGGGTGTGGCTCACGGTTTCAACTATCGATTCTCATTCTTACAACATCTCTTTGATTGGGAGATACCCTTGTGTTATTCTTCAAAAAATCTTCAATTAGGAATCTCAAGGCTTCAACAATTGGTTCATATTTTCATGGTAGTCTACCAGAGAATGCCCATAATACATTTTTATTTGTGTCCTCAACTCTTTGGCACCTTCCAATTACTCTCATTAAAGTTTTTCTATTTATTCTCAATGCTTGAATTATCTTTCTAATGAGATGAGCTTTCTTGGTTTGATTACTTACTATTGTTGATGTAATGACACATTGTGTGATATTACTATCTTTGGTGCGTGAGGTGGAACCCACACTCTCATATGCACATTAGATTCTTGATAATAGATTTTTCACTTGAAGATTTTGATGTCTTCGACCAAGAATCTTCATAATGGACCTAAATTTTAGATTTATCATCATTTCAACAAATAGTTGACATCTTCCAATTTCATTTAATTTTTCAAAAAATAATCTCCAAATCTTATTAACATATCTTCTACAAGTACGATTTAGGATCTTCTCAACCATCGGCTACAAAATATTCTCATCAATATCAATCAAAAACTTAGGCTTTCTACACAAAACTCTAGAAGGTGATTTCAAAGGTAAATTAGCCTCAACACTAGGAATTTCATCAATATTTAAATGACATGGGATAGATGGAATACCTTCAATTGGAGATGAAAAAGATGGTGTACCTTGAAGTTAAGATGGGAAATATAGTGTACGTCCATCTTCACATGTGAGTGATGATGTACTTTCAAGTTGAGATGTGGTAGATGGTGTGCCTCCATCTTGACTTGCAATATATGACATGTCTCCAACTATGGGATTCAAATTTATCATTGCACAAAGGTTTTACATTCATTTCCTTTATGCTGCCAATTCCATATCTCTCATACATAGAGTGGGTGGTTCATGTTCCTCTTGAATTGTCATGTCTTATTTTATGGTGTTCAATTTCCTACTTTCATGAAGTTACCTCATTCCTTATATTTTCTTTACATTCTTAGCTTCATGCTCATCTAGTGTTAGACTCTTTGATTGTGTCCTCGGCATGATAAAGAATTTTATCTAAATCATGAGAAAGAGATAAAGACTAGTTCCATCATGGTAGTATAGAGTAAAGCAATCTCTTAAAAAAATCTAAAATTAATCATAAAATTAGGATGTACATGATCATACAAAAATCTGAAAGTAATCATATAATTAGGTTGTATAATGTTATACACTACCATAAGGAATGACCATGGTAGGAGGTTTGGGTAGTCACAAATGTTATTTTATAATCATGATGCATACATTCAACAATTTGGGTAGTTTACAAGACAGTGAACATCACAAGGTGGAGCTTACAAGTTGGATGAAGTCATTAAAGTAATCTACGATCATGGAGAATAAGATGATAGTGACAAGTTCTATATTGAAATATGACAAAAAAAGGGAAGCCAAATGCATGGGCACACATATAAAGACCTTTGTAAGTACCATGAAAATTTTATTGAACTCAATAGTGCACTCCAATACATGAAATTCCAATATATGGCAGTCTAAAGAGGCAGTCCAATATATGACAATGTTGAAATTAGTAAATGAAAACTTCCTTAAAGGAGTTACAGGTCTAATACTAAGTGTTTTTGTAGAAGGGATTCCCCAACCACTAAGAGGATAGTGATAGGCTCTATGTTGAAATATCACAAAGGGCAGCCAAATGCAAAGTCAAATGTATAAAGACCTCTTCAAGTACCATGAGAAGTTCATTGAACTCAAAAGTGTAGTCCAATATATGACAGTCTTGAAAGTAGTAAATGAAAACTTCTTAAAAGGAGTTGTAGATTTGAACAACCCTTACTTGGTTTCTTTAGGCTTTGGGATGTTGGTAGATCAATAAATCGCCCCCCCTTTTTTGAGTTTTCTTTGGAACCCAGTGCTCATTCCTAAGATCAATATTTTCTTTTGGATTCTTGTCCAGAATAAAGTTCTAACTATTGATAATTTATATAGAATGGTTTTTCCCTTCCTTAACAAGTGTGTCTTATGTGAGAGTAATTCAGAAGATATCTTTCACATTTTCTTTGGTTGTAGTTTTTCTTGGTTTATTTGGGATCAGTTTCTCTCCCTTTGAAACCTAAACTATATTTTCCCTAACTCTTTTGTTGATTTTTGTGGTTAGTGGATCTGTCCCTCTACTAATCCTTGTGTTCTATTGTTATGGTCTCTCATCGATTTGCATGTGGCTAGGAGCTTATCGAAAGAAATAAACAACCAAGTGTTCAAAGATGTGCATTTGAAGGAGGAAGGTGTTCTAATTAAAATTCAAAGAGCTATTAAAGAGAGTTTCATGTTTGGGGTCACTAAGAAGACTATGGAAGGAACGAAACTTAAAATTTCTAATATGACTTTGTAGTGTAGAAAATTATCACCCTTAAAAATTGCACATTATGTTTTGTCCCCCTAATTTATTAGACTTAATTAAGCTCCTCATTTTCTAAATTATGCATTCCAAGCCCTATTTTATACCATTTTCTAAAGGATTACAAGCATTGAATAAATGTATTCAATGGTTATTTTTCTCCTGACTAAGCGTGTCCTAGAAATTTGGGCCAAGACCCATTTTCCCATGGGTGAATGAGTCCCCCTTCTTAGCCAAGACCCAAATTCAAATATTTTGTTGATGACATTTTAAAATCCAAAATTCAAATTTCAAGTGTCAGCTTTTGGAATCTAATTTTTCATAAAATTGGAACAATTGAATATAAATACCTAGTTATTTTATCATTTTAAATCTAAAAAGATCTATCTAACACCAAGTGAACAACAAGAGAAATATAGAAAAATATTGGAAAACTTATGATCAAGAGAAAATACAATTGTCAAGAGAATCATTTTAGAGGTTTATTGCAAAAATTCAAGATCCAACAACATGTCAAATTTTATGTCTTCATGTTGTCATTACTTTGTGAAGGCTAATATATTTTTGTAGGTCTCCAAATCACTCAAGCATTCAAGAAATCAAGATCCAAATCCTTGAGGAGATGTGCATGACTTCAGTCCTTCAAGGTAGCCATTGAAGGGCGGTGGGTTACAAAACATTATGATTTCATCATTCCTTCCTTTCCATTATCATTTATCATTGAGATTTTATATTTTGGAAATGGAAATTCTTACACGGTGTTTGACTGAGGCAAGCCCCTAAATGGCCCAATATCTCTTCTCTTTGTGAATGTGCAGGTTATAGGTTTGAGGAAGATCAAGGAAATTTTGAAGGAAATTCATTCATTGTTGCATTTGTTGTCATCAAAGTTGTCAAGCTACGAAAACTCACCTACAACATTTACTAACAATATTTTGATAATTATGCAACTGGGAATTAGGAGCTCAGATCTAGCATCAAAGAAATGCAAAATTAGTTTTAGGACATCTCATCAAAGACCTATTCACCCATGGGTGACTGAGTCCCACTACACATGCTAGATCTAGCATTTGGTGATAGGTACACATCACTCCACCTCCCCGAGATCCACTTGCAAATTATTGTTTTCGTAATTCATCTTTGGGATAGTGCATTTTTCATATAAGGTCATATAATAGGCTAATCATTCCAAATCATTTCCAATTCATTTCTAAGACTCAAAAGGATCAGATCCAGGTTTGATTGGATCACCTTTGAGCTTGAAGGTCATTTTATGCACCTTTTTCATTTGAATCCTAATGAAACTCTTAGAAAAGAAATTGATCCTAGGTTCTTTGTACTTAGGACTTAGGATCACCCTTTCCCTATTTTGGTGAACCTAACATTTAACACCATAGCTTTCTGATTTGGTAGTCTTTCAAACCCTAGACGTAGGTTTCACATCACTTTTTCTTGCATTTCTCATTTAGGGTTTCATATTTGCATCATAAAAAGTCATAAAAATACAAAAAATATTGCATATATATTGCATCATAGCTTGCATTAGGGAATGTTTCAATCATTTAGATCAGGTTTTCATTTCGAAATTGTATTAAAAAAAGTGCCATTTTGTTCCAAAATTGTCATCCATTTACATTTGAAAATTTTGGGAAAACAGTCATTGTCAAACTTGTTTATAGATAGGAACAACAACCTTAAAAAACTTAGACATTCAGTTTTTCAGTTTTCAAAACACTGAACAAGAACTCAAATTCCCTTGGGTGACCATGTCCTTGTATAGGTACATTAATAGTCTTCTTCACACTTTTATGTCTCTATTTGCTCAATTTTTCTATACTTGCATATCTTTGTTTGCAATTCATAGCTACATATTCTAAAGAATTTTGCATTTATCTCATTTGGTGAAATAAAGTGCATTGTTTAGGGTCAAAATTTGCATTTAAAATTCATCATTTTTAGGTCTTTGCATCTTGCAATTAGTCAATTATTATATTTCAGATCTAAAATTTAAATTCAAAATTGTTTAAATATCTTCAATATTATTGCATGCTTGCATTTTGCATCAAATTGGGACATATTAAGAAAATTCTAGAAATTTATTTACTGTTACAATTGTTTGCAAGTAGAATCAGCATTCTTAAATAGAGTAGTACACAATCAAACTTTAAAATTTCAAAACCCTTGACCAGGACCCAGATGCCCTTGGGTGACCCTATCCTGCTTGTCTTGGCCAAACAAAATTTCTCTAAGACCTCTCTTACTATGTTGCATGTTTTCTCCTGCTTTTTGTTGTCTATTTCTGAGTGTTTATTATACTTATTTAGTAGTTTGAGGCTCATGGCATCCCACGCTATTGGTAAATCCATTGTGGGTCTTGATTTTTCCCTTTTTCACACAAAGTGTTGTCAATACTCAACCCATTTTGGACTCCATCCCTAATTCTACAATCCCAATGACATTACCATCAACCACTTCCACTGATGTTGAAACCATTATTGCTCATATTCCTGAGGAGAAACTGAGACAATTGGACAAAGCTTGCCCGTGTTCATTTCCGAATAACTTAATTCACTCATTTAATGAGATTTTTTATGCATTCATCAACCATTTTCAAGTGCACATCAGTCCCAAAAAACTCCATAACTGAATTGATGACCAGTGTAAATAAAAGAAGAATAAAAGGGTCACATACTTATAACACATTATGAGTTGCTTCACCCACAAATCAATCTTATCCTTCTTGATGTAGATGTTCAAAGAATGTTCATTGAGAATTTACAATCAGACACAAGGGATAGGATCTTGTTAATGGAATTTCCATCCTTCATACACTTTTGTACAACCCTTCGTGATTATCAAAATTCAATTAGTCAATATGAAGAGGCATCTTCATCAACTCATGTTGAAAATTCTGAATCCATACCTCAAAATAACTATCAACCATTTAAGCAACCAAACAAAAACTTTCTCAAAATAAACCCATCTCAAACAACCCACCATGTTGAACCTCAAGTTGATGAAGTAAAACCCCACACTAATTTAGTCCAAGGAATAGAAAATTCACTCCATTACCTGATTCCCTCCATTCAATTATGTTGCAACTTTTGAATAAGAACTTAATTTGTTTGCCTCCGATTGGACCTATGGACACAACCAACCCTCTACCTCCTAACTATAATCCAAATGCCTTTTTTCAATGCCATCACACAAGTGGACATGATACAGAATGATACATGCATCTTAAACATCAAGTACAAGACCTCATTGATTCCAATCACATCCAATTGGGTGGTGTTAATGATCAAGGGAATAATTTTGTTGCCTTGCCTAACCAAAATTTGCAAATTTTTACTAACCCAAAGCCCAATCATTCAACCAACTTTTTGAAATCTTGTGATGTTAAGAATGATATGATGAATGTTGACAAGAATGATGACACAAATAATGATAACAATGATAGTGAGGATGATCTACACAACATGGTCACTCTCATAGATGTTCAACCTTGTAAGGGCTAGACCACTTTGTTACCTAACATTTCTTTCACACATATTGATGCATTGATACATGCACTCGATGGTCCTCTCTATATAGCCAAACAAATCAATGACAAGCTCATAGCTGGGATACTTATTGATCCCATGTGTGCAAAGAATGTGATCACTAAGGAATTCTTGTTTGTGCATGAACTTTATCAAGATTCTAATGAAAAATTGAAAGCATGAATAAAAACTCATAATGGTTTTGTTTTCCCTATGATAGATTCGATCACTCTTACTCTAAAATTTGGACCAAGATAATTAGATGTCTCATTCTCCATCATCCCATCATCAAAACATTTTTTGTGAAGCTAGGCTACCCATGGTTACACTCCATGAATGTTGTCCCATTATTATTCGTAAGTGCATAAAGTTTCCCTTTGAAAATGAGATATTTACAATGCATCATAATGGGTTAATCCTTTGTCTTCCCATGGGAACTTTTCATTGGATTTATTTCTTCCTCAACCTATGGAACCTATTAAGCCTCATGAGGATTTCTTCTTTAGATCATACCAAAAGTTTAAAGAAAAGCATATAGCAGGATTATCCCTTACCAATATCCCCCTTGAGAATTATAAGTCCATGGTTGTTCCTCCCTCACTCATTATGAATTAACCTATGCTTGAACCAAAGAGCCTTCCAAATAACCAAGGAAATTATACTACAGTTCCCCACCCATCTCTTATAAAATACCAAGAGACAATAAAATGATCCCTTTTGTGCCACCTAAGATAAAACAAGTGTATAAAACTAAAGAGATAGTGGTTTTCCAACCCCCGATGATTCCTTTAGTTCCTCCCTTAAGGGAAGAAACCAAACCAATGGTTGATAAACCCACTCCTATACTTTCACAAGCTGAAAATCATGCAAGAAGAAACCAAAATGCTAAAGAGTGTAGGTTCATACATCGTGATATTTCTCATCAATTAAAAGAAAACAATAAAATGATGCATGATAATCCAACACTTATATAAAAAACTCAAGAAGAAATACAAATTTCACCAAAATCAGATATGGAACCAAAACAAGAAATGAAACAAGAAAATTCAACTACAATTGTCATAAAACCTCCCATCATGATTAATTTGGATGATGATGTTGAAATTTATAAAATTGATGAGGTGCATAATGAGCTTAATGTTTTATTTTCAAAGCAAATTAATTTAGATGGGGGAAACTGTGATGATCCTCCTAATGAGAGTGACCCACCACATGTTGAACCTAGAGATTCTCCTAGTATGACACTTTTAGTCCCTTTAGCTAGTTGTCCACCTTCCATTTATGATGAGCAATATTGGGATGCAGATGACCTTCTTTAGGTAAGCTTGCATGTGCATTACTCCTTTACATTTTTTTCATGTATTCTTTGTGTCTGCTTGCACATGATGTGATCCCTCATGTTATGTTTCTTGGTGTGTATTTATGTTTGTGAGTTTTCTTTGGATGACCCTTGTTGCTCCATTGGCACAAGGATACAAAGGAAACAAATTTTCCATAACATTCTTCTATTTGTATCTTCATTCTTCTATGTCATAAACTTTGTCTTGTGTTTTCCTTTTGGGGATAATGGAAAGCATTGAGAAATTTAGGTCTCTTCCATGTTGACCCTAAAACTTTTCTTCTTCTCTCTCCATGTGTCATTCCTCCTTTGTGATCGTTGTTCCACGAGTATTTGGGGAATTATGTCAATTCTGAGCTCTATTATATTACTATAGCAAAGACATATACTGACCTCGGATATGTGGATCCCTTAGTGATCTTTTCTATTTTTTTGTTGCATTTCATTTTGGGGACAACCCCTTGTCATGAGGTAGCTTTATTTGGAAGCATATCATTGGCATAGGGATTTCCAAATAGGCTCTCATGTCTCTATCATTTTTCTTTCTATTTTAAAGTAATTGATCAAAGCATGGTGTTTTGTAATTTCTTTAAAGTGGGGGCATACATTGGCATTTTCACATTGACATATTTTTCTTTCTTCACTTTGTTCACAAACGTTGAACCTAGTGCCACATTGGCATCGACATTTTTCTTCACTTAGTTCATGGGCATTAAACTTAGTGTATTGTTGTTATAACATATTGATCATTTTATGGCACCTTATCAGGGTTATCAAGGAGTATAACTCTTGGTTTGGTTGAAATGAGGCACACCTAATGAAAAGAGGTCCTCACTAGACCTTGTGTGTTTCTCATTTTACCACCTTATTATGAGTACACCTAGAGACCTAGTGTGTTTATCATCCTTGACTTGGGGGCTCACCTAGTGAAAAGTGGTTCTCACTAGCTCATGTGCCTTCCTATTTTTGATTCACCTAGCAAATATCAGACTTTTCTATTATGTGAGTTATGAACGTTTTTTGTATAGATCTTAGCATAATACAACTTGTTATTCCATACCCTCTATTTTGCATTTTATGTTAACATTGTATGTTAGTGTATTTTTTCTTGCTACATATCATATATGTGTGTGTTCCTTTGTGCCTATGTTGGTTTTCCAAGGGATCTTAGATCCAGGGGGCTTGGTCATCTCCCTTGATTCATCCCATCTCTTCAACATTTGGATAATTGAACCCCTCTTGACATATGTTTCTCTAATTTAGTGTGAGTCTGAGCATAAGTTCATACTCTCACTAAAGTGGGGGCTAAATGTAGTGTACAAAATTGTCACCCTTAACAATTTCACATTGTGTTTTGTCTCCCTAATTTATTGGACTTAATTAAGCTCCTAATTTTCCAAACTATGCATTTCAAGGCCTACTTTTTACCATTTTTTGAATGATTACAAGCATAGAATAAATGCATCCAATGGTTATTTTGCTCTTGACTAAGCGTGTCTTGGAAATTTGGGCCAGGACCCATTTACCCATGGGATAATGGGTCCCCATTCTTAGCTAGGACCCAAATTCAAATATGTTGTTGGCGACATTTGAACATCCAAAATTCTAATTTCAAGTTTTGACTATTGGAATCTAATTTTTCAAGAAATTAGAAAAAATGTATATAAATACCTAGTTACTTTATCATTTGAAATCTAACAAGATCTATGTAGCAAAAAGTGAACAACAAGAGAAATATAGAAAAAAATTGGCAAACTTATGATCAAGAGAAAATACTATTGTCAAGAGCAGCATTTCAAAGCTTTATTGCAACAATTCAAGATCCAACATAATGTCAAAGTTTATATGTGTTCATGTTGTCATTACTTTGTGAAGGATAACATATTTTTTTAGGTCTCCAAAGCACTCAAGTATTCAAGCAAGAAAGATCCAAATCCTATAGGAGATGTGCATGACTTTAGTCCTTCAAGGAAGACATTAAAGGGTGGTGAGTTACAACCATTGTCGAAGTGGAAACACTTACACAATGTTTGACTGAGGCAATCCACTAAGTAGCCCAACATCTCTTCTCTTTGTGAATGTGCAGGTTATAGGTTTGAGGAAGATCAAGGAAATTCATTCATTTTTGTATTGTTATCATCAAAGTTGTCAAGCCACAAAAAACTCACCTACAGAATTTACTGATGACATTATGACAATTCTACAACCAGGAATCAGGAGCTCAAATCTAGCATCAAAGGACTACAAAATGATTGGTTTTAGGAATCCTCATCAAAGATCCATTCACCCATGGGTGACTAAGTCTCTCTGCACATGCCAGATCCAAATTTTGGTGATAGGTACACATCACTCCACCTCCCCCAAATCCACCTACAAATTACTGTTTATATTTTTTCATCTTTGAGATAGTGCTTTTTTCATATTAGGTCATATAGTTTAATTATCTAATCATTCAAAATAATTTCCAATTCATTTCTAAGACTCAAAAGGATTAGAACTAAGCCTAATTGGCTCACCTTTGAGGTTGAAGGTCAATCTATGAACCTTGTTGATTTGCATCGGAAAAGTGGAATTGATCCTAAGTTCTTTGTACTTAAGACTTAGGATCACCCTTTCCCTATGTTTTTTAAACCTCAAAAATAGTAGTTGTATGAATGTATGATTTAGGAGATACAACAACAAATTTCCTACAAGTTTCATTCAGGGAAACCTTAGAGATCACAATCAAGGGATTAAATGAGGGAAAGGGATCTGTAATAAGGAGTCCTAGGGTGTGATTGAAGGCTAAAAGGGGGTTCACCACCAAGCTAGGGCTTGGAAAGACAAGAAATGTAAATGATATGCAAGACTTAAGTAAATGACCTAGAAATGAATTCAAATTAGAACAGTAAACTGAGAAAGTACAAAGGTGCACCTAGAAACATGAAGAGGCTTTAATGAAATTATGAAATCCTATAAAATTTGATTTCATTACCTACTGGGACTCATACGCTAGGCTAGGCAATTTAGTGCCAGATTAGGGTTTTTGGGCAGAAACTAGAATCTGGTAGTGACAAGTCTAAATCCTCTGAAACCCAGAAAAAATGCTATACCAGGACTCATATGCCAAAAGTGGCATATCAATCTCGCTCTACTTTTTTGAAAATTCAAGGTCTGAATCTGTTCTTCTATCTCTGTTCTTTCTTCCTAACTTCGTGTCTAGATCTAAACCTGTTAAAAAGCCTGCAAAATAGAATATTGTATTGACTTGCATATGGGGGGTTTTCCTCGGTCAAACCCCTAGTTTGGTAGTTAAACCTTGATAGAAATAATAGATCTTGGAAGTAAATGTGAGTGCAAGCCCTAATCTTAAGTGCATCTAAGATTAGGAGATCTAAAATACAATGAAACCCTATTCTAATGTGCTAGAATAACATGCATGAATGAAATATAGAGATGATAACTCACTTTGTGATATCTGTAATCACCTTAATAAGCCATAATAATGCATGTACCTTCCTTTAGGTAGAAAGTAGAATGATAATGGAGGATGGAATCACTTAGGAAACAAGTCATTAGGCTTGCTTTGATGGATAGTTGCATCTCTCCAACCTAGAATCCATCATGATTATCTATAGGTGACCATCATCAATCCTTGACAATGCTAGATCTTGAATGAAAGTGAGCTTGAAGACCTACAAAAAAACACTATTATGCTACTCCAAGACTTCAAATTTTCTTGTTACTTGCTCTTGAATGCTCTTGTGAAAGTATGCTTGAGTGCTCAAGTTGATATTATGAATGCTTAGGCTTTCTTAGGTGAAATAATGATTTGAAACCTTGTTTATATAGGCACTTCATCTAATTTACCATTTATTAGATCCCAAATTCCAACATCAACCAAAAATTTGAATTAAAAACCTTGATTTTCTACTCAAACCCTAAAAAGGGTCCACATGGGACTCATATGCCACTTGGGCATATGAGTCGCCCTAGATTTTTGGGGCGAGTAAATGTCAGGTTGTTAGAAAATTAAATGCCTTTGTTTATTTTGTTGGGATTTCAATTGAAATAAGCCTTGGGATCCAAAATAAAGGGTCTTAGGGGACTATTATTGATGATTTAAAGTGTCATGAATTTAGGGTACTAAAATAGGTCCAAATTAAATGTGAAATTGTACCATCTCCAAGAAGAGTGTACAATTTTCTACACTACATTTAGCCCCCACTTTAGCGCCCATATGACTCTATGTGCATATGCAAGCTAAATAAATTTGAATAGTAAAATTCATTTCATAAAAGGATACTCATATAGATTCATTTGCGAGCATGGGATATTGAAGCCCCCACTATAGCTATTTGCAAAACAACAATGTTAGGAATCACATTCTACAAAACCAATTCGTTAGTTGTTCCAAAAATCCTCTTAGCTACCTTCTTCACAAAATTAAATTCGAGGGTATATGTATGCCTCCCCTTGATTTTGCTTACTTTACAGAGGTGGAATCAAGGTAGTAGTCTAACCACATCAAATTTCGTAAGTCATATCATAGGGTATTTCCAAGTACTAAACCACATAATGATAGACATTTTATTAGAACGAGAGCATAATCATGAATCCAACGCAACAAACAGTGTCTAAAACAGAGTTCTCTAGCCCCTGATATGCAAGTTTGATGAAAAAGCACTTTTAACCGTAATATGCAAATGACCTAATTTAAACATAAATAAAAGTAAAAAGTGAAGTAATTTGTAATCATTTTGTCTTTTACCTTCTTGTATTTTGATTTTGATGGAGAGAGAGATAATGCCGAGCATTCAAGCATACGTGCCTCTGAGACTCAATAGCCTGCATGAGGAGGTAGCGCGAGGTGACCTTCAGCATCCTGTGAGTGGATTCTTCTCTACCTTAGCTTTGTTTTTACGCATTTCTAGGTAGATTTAGGACCCTAGAAGAAAAGGTCGCAAAGCGTCCATTTTTTTTGCAAAGTGTCCCTTTTTTTCACAAAGTTTCCCCTTTTTTCACGAAGTGTCCCACTTTTTTCCAAAGTGTCCCATTTCTTCGTGAAGTGTCCCAAAAGGGGAATAAAGTGTCTAGGACCCTTTAAAAAATACCTTATAGCAACTTTATCACACTTTTTGACTGTTGATGTATATATTTAAGATTTTTAAATGCTTATAGGACAATTTTTTTCCTTTTTGTTATAGATTCCTCCATGATCACGATAGCATCTTGACGACAGACTATTTTGTTGCTTACGAGACCTCATTACGACATTATCAGAGGAGGATACACATATTTTACAATCTACAGGGATATATTGGGTGTACCTCATGCCACCGATGAGATACCATGATGTCATGTTAATGGCATTAGCAGAGAGATGGGATGCAGATGCCTGCACATTTCGTCTACCGACAGGCGAGATGACGATCACTCTAGAGGATGTACATCGCATCCTTCGAGTTCCCATTCAAGGTGAGAGACTCCATTTTGTAGAGGATCATACATATAGGAAAATGAGGGAATATATATGGTACTAGACCTTGGAGGACCAGTTCAAGATGAGATCGTGGGGCCACGTATTGAGTTACAGTGGCTACTCTATGCACAATCGCCACTTTTGAGACGGATTATGACTTTCATCGTAGCACTAGTACTAGTCCCAGATGGTCGGGGAGCACACTTGGATGGAGGCCAAGTTCACATGATACAAGAGATGGAGCATCATAGGACCGTCTATGCATGTGTTCGCAACATGCTTGCACATATTTACTATGATCTTGGATGGTTTCCTTAGCACAAGGTCGAGAGCATGGTGTATTATACATTATTGCATGTTTGGTGCCTAGAGCATATCACATGCACTAGGCCGACAGGATTTTTGTCTATATGCACTCTAGGATATCCACATTCCTTCATTTATCCACTGAGATGAGCATGGCAGTATGGAGATTTACATTTCTGGAGAGTCATATTTAACCACCTGGATCAGGAGAAGATCTTATGGAGACGCTACCAACTAATACCATAGTGGCCAGATGAGACTCGACAATTGAGGAGGATTCAAAGGGATAGGTTTCTACTAGGGAGGCATGGTTACATAGTAAGACCATTCTACTATGATCGTGTCATGAGACAGTTTGGAAAAGTGCAGGTGCCACCAGTAGAACGACCATTTTATAGGTGACCAATGCAGAGTGCCCAAAGGCCAGGAGATATGAGATGATTGAAAATGGATGATGTTGTACCCAATGACTCAAATGACTCAAGTATTGACATGCCCCTGATCTCCAACACTGATGACATTGGTGCTACAAATGCATATGAGGAGTGGTGGGTCGCAGCACAACCAACTTCGGTATTTCCTATGTGTTGATGGTCAAAAGTAACACAACAATGTTAAACAAAATATTTCTACTCTATTTCTCCTGAAAAAGATAACTGATCTAAAACCACCTATCTTCCAAGGTCTCTATAGTTGGTTCTCAACTATGCTATCATCATTCAGTGGTCCATGCAAATATAATATTCAAGGGGCCTTTGTTGGTAGAACGATACAAACTGGATAATACAAAGTAATCTAACATGGGGGTTTTAAATAAACAGAAAAAGATGGATTAGAGCTTTAAAACAACGGGATGTGAACACAAATTTTTTTAATTTTAGACATGCAATTCCTATAATGAGCATTTCCTAATTAACTAAAATTGTAAAATGAAGTAATTCAAAAATTTCATGCAATCATATTCATTAACAATGCAGACTTAATGCTTGTAACACCATTCATCATCACTTTTTTTAGAATCAAATTTTCAGCAGAATTCACAGATCCATAAATAACAAGAAACATCATCCACAGATAACATAATAGATGGTTTTAAATTTAGAATCTTCTATTTATTTTCATCAATTAAGAGTCATTTATGCACAAAAAAATCCACTGGCATACGGAAAACCATTGTCTATCAACATTATCATTAAACTTCTAAAAATAAACTACTTGCATTAAAAGCTAGAAAAATTGTTCAATTGTCTTGCATAAAGCTGTAAAAATAAACTATATCTAGTTTTAGACATCTAATCTGACTTCAATTAGCTAACCTTTACAATGAGGAGAGAATTTTTACTTATAGAAAGAATTATCACTATTTTCTCCTATCAAAAATCAAGATCCACAAATTTGGGGCTCATATCCACAATCATAGGAGCACTTCCAGTTGATTCTGAGTCTTCTTTTTACTGAAATTCCTGAAGCTGGGAAGTGTCCCTTATGCCAATCTAGTCAAAACTTGACTGGGAGTCACTGACTGGTATACTACTAATCACTATGCCCAATCTTTGCCCTACAAAAATTGATCTGGAGCTATCCATTTGTCCAAAAACTGATCTGAAGGTGTTGTCCATAGGGCACCTGGAGATGGTTGAAACTATTTGACTTTTATCCCTTTTTCAAAAAATAGAATATTCCCTTGTCACTTAGCTACTTTTAGCTATTTTGGATGCCTTATGTTTGAAATAATCATCCATATTGTTAAAAATATGTTGTAAATTTTCCTCTTCTGGCACATCTACCCATTCCACCATGAACATCGCTCTTCCATACTCTTTGGTGGTGTTCGTATACATATCCTACAATTCGGAAACATTTTGAGAAGCGTCTTGTACATAAAATCTGATTTCCATAAGCTTATCCAGAAGAAGCCCTTTGTCATCTTCTCCTTTCTTAATCATTTCCTCCAATCTATTATTCCACTGATCTTTCATATCCTATAAAGAAATAAAACCAACACTTAGTGAAACCTCCATACCAATCACTTTAGCAATAATCCCCTTTACAAACTTTCTTTCATAAAACAAATCTTGTTGAGCCTATTGCAATATTCTTATGTGTTCCATGAGGACTTTTGTTTTGAAGATCAATATATTCATACATTTATCAAGATAACCAAAATATTGATCTTCCAAAATGGCATATTCAATCACATATGCCTTAGGTACCCTTTTCAATATTCTCAACTTCTTCATATCCCTTGCACATTTATCCTCTTCAAATCCTAGCAACTTAATATATTCTCCCAGGGACTTGACTAGATCACCTACCTCTTTATAACTTTTTGAACCAGCAGTGAAAAGTTCCTTTGTGTCCTTCTTAAGAAGGTCAATCCATTTCTCCATCATTTGTGATTTCCTCTTTATTTTAGTCAGCTCATCTACCATTTGAAGACTCATTAAGATAGGAACTTCTGATGGTGCTAGTTGTTCGGGAGTGGATGTAACCAATGCTTTCAAAAAACTTTTCATCTACCCTAGAAAAATTTTCATCCGCCCTACCTGAGCCTTGAGCTCATCCTTGGCCTACTTATCTTTGATCAGTCATGACTTGGTAGTGGTAGCCACAATTTCAATGAGATTTATCTGTTGATTTCTTGTCTGCTTACCCAGATTAATAGTGCTCACTTGATAATATGAAGCTTGCAACTCCTTGTCATCTTTATCAACCATTGGGATAGCTATGTCTGCTACCAAGTCTCCATCATCAGTGAGCCTTGTAGAGTGAATAGCATGGGGCTTCTTCTTAGGCTTCACTTTTTCCACTTCTTTGATCATTTCATCCCATGTCACCGGTTGAGCTTGAACTTGTTGTCTCTTTCTAAATTTAATTTAAGCCATGTAGGGGCACCTTGTTGAGTTGTTACCTATGGAGCACTAGGAGGTGTTAATGGTGGAGGTGTAGAAGAAATTATTTCTATTATCTACTTAGAAGAAGTCTTTTGTTGCTCCTCTTGTTCTTCCTAGAAACTCTCCTATTCCATTTTTTCATTTTGAGCTCTAATTTCTTCTATCTTTTTCATCTCTTCTTCTTTTTGTGCAACCTCTTCTTCATCCCTTAATCTTTGATGTTCTAACTCCATTGCACAGAGTTCCTCTTTTGTTGCCTTGTCTCACTCAGCTTTATCTTGTCATTCCAACTCTCATGCACGAGTCTCTTCCTCAACTCTCTTCTGGGCCTTTGTAGCCTCCTTTTCCCGAGCTAGCTCTTCATCTTTCTTTCTTTTCTCTTCTTCTTCATTGGCTAACTCTTCAGCCGCTTGTCTCTGAGCACTCTCTAGTATTTCCTTTTGTTAATCTTTTGTCAAAAAATCTCTCATTTGAGCTTCATCCCAAAGACTTACTTCCTTGAACCCAGTGTCTTCTTCTCCAACTTCTTCTTCATCTCTCTCAAGATATTCTTCCCATTCTTTCTTTTCTTGGGTAAGTGCACAAAGTTGAGTCCACGAAATGTGGAAGTTTTTCCCTTAGTCAAAAAAATGAAATCGACATTGCAAAAACGGGATCTTGTTTCACTTCGGGATCCCGAGCCTAAATCTTAAACAGGATCCCGCTTTTTAAAAATCGGGATCCTGTTTGTTAGAGGGTCCCGAACCGACGGATAGGGAACGAGATCTCGATTAGTACGAAACAGGATCTCGATTTATCAAAATCATAATCCCGTTTTGTAATAATCGAGATCTCATTTCGTAATGGCATTTTTTTTTTAAAACGAACAAACCTTCATTTTAGCAGTGCACAGGATCCTGAGTTTTGAGCGACAGTGACCAACAACAGTCTCCAAGTACCCGTCCACCCCCATTTTTTTGGATTTTTTCATTTTTTATTGAAATTGTGAATAGTAGAGTTGATTTTAGCATGTTTTTTTTAATTTATTTGACGTTTTAAGCATTTTATTTCCTGTTATTGTAGAAACAAGGAATTGTAGAAATAGATGAAAAAACGCAATGAAACCTAAAGATATTGAATAGAAATGAAAAAATGAACCTTCAATTGTATTTTAGAAACAAAATTTAGCTTTTGAAACCTAAATTGTTCAATCAAACCAAAAAAAATTGTATTTGAAAACCCTAATTAAAATGAAACAAAAAAATTGCATTTCAAAACCCTAGAAATTGAAATGAAATAAAAATTGCATTTAGAAACCCTAATCAAGTTTTTTGAAACCCTCAATTCAAATCAAACAAAAAATTGAATTTGAAAACCCTAGTTTGAAATAAAATGAAAAAATTGCATTAAAAACCCTAATTTCTTAGAAATTGAAACCCTAAATTGAATTGAAACAAAAAAATTGCTAAAACCCTAAATTGAAATTGAACAAATCATTTTGATTTTGAAAACCCTAATTTCGAGCTCAAGAAAATTCATTTGCATTGCTTAAATGTTTTAAATTTCATTTGCATTGTATGGAGAAAACGATATGTTAAACTTTAGTTTCAATGTTAAATTATAATTAGATTAGAAAACAATATGTTAAAGAATAGTTACAATTCATAAATTTTATCAATGTTTGTTTGCAAATTTAGTTAGCAAATTCATAAATCCAAGTGTACAATCGATTTCTAATTGTCACTTAATTAGATAGTATTCAACATTCATTTCTATTTTATGTTTTGATCTCTCTTAGTCATGCCTTGTTTCCATTTTTTTTTTGCATGTGTTGTCTGTTGTCTTTTGACAATCTTAACCCTCATTCTAGTCAATTACTTGTTAATTAGGCTTCTAGTTTAGTCTAAAATCTCAATTTTTGCACTAGTTACCTAGACACTAAAAGAATCTAAATATTTTTCTTTTCTTTCTTTTAGGTTCTTTCAATTCCAAACAATCAAAAATAAAATACTTGATTCAACATTAACTAATTTTATATTATACATTTTATATCATAAAATTCATTTAAGTGAGAAATATTAATGAAAAAAATGTTAAATAAAATAATCTTATATTCAATTAAAAAAATATCCAGTTAAAATATACATCAAACTCAATCTTAATAATACATAATTATGTGTTTCTATTACAGAAATAGTCAATCTATTCATAAAATAAAAAATATTCATAAACTAGGCACTAACTTACAAGTCCATTATTCCAAGGGCCACCCAAACTTCACCCTAAGTTCGCTAAACCCTAAAACTTGAACTCTAAAATCTAAACCCTTAATACTAAAGTATTCATTTTGTCCTAGGACCCTAAAATGAAATTCGGTTGCCTTAGGCAACTCCAAATTTTATTCCCTTAAGCCATGTCATTTTGTCATAGGACCTTACTACAAAGATCCCCTTAAGCCATCCAATTACCCTAAACCCTAAACTCTAAACTCTAAACCCTAAACCCTAAAGCCATCATTTTTTCTTAGGCTCTTAATGAAATTTGGTTGCCTTGGGCAACTTCACCAAATTTTAGTCACTTGAGCCATGCCATTTTGTCCTAGTACCTCACTAGACATGGATACCCTTAAGTCGTCCTATCACCCTAAACCATAAATTGATTTCTTAAGGGGTCCTAATATGACATTTCTTAAGGGGATCAAATAAGTTCTCAAAATTTGGTGAAGTTGCCCAAGGTAACCAAATTTAACAATAATAATATCGTGCAAGATTATAATATGAATGAGATGAATCATGATCTAGGTTGATTGATTTACGGTTTAGGGTGATAGGATGGCTTAAGGGGATCTATGTCTAGTAAGTTCCTAGGACAAAATGACATGGCTCAATTGAATAAAATTTGGTGAAGTTGCCTCAGACATTAATGAAATTTGGTTGCCTTGGGAATCTTCACCATATTTTATTCACTTAAAAGCCATGTCATTTTGTATTAGGACCTTACTACATAGATCCCCTTAAGGCATCCTATTACCCTAAAACCTAAATCCTAAACTCTAAACCGTAAACCCTATAGCATTCATAAATTATCCTATATTAATAGTTAATTGTATTTTCATTCAAGTAACATGCCTTAGACATAAATGAGGCTTGCATATTTTATCATTTGTATTCAATTAGGCCATTTATATTGAATGGTTTTAGGGTATTTCCTAAACATGTATCTTATATTTTGAAATTATAAATCTAACGCAGGTTCACTCATATCTTAGAGATCACATGGATCGACTCAATAATATTTGCAATCCACCTCCACGCCATCCATCTTTGCCACCTTCACCTCCACCTCCACCCACTCCACCTCATAACCCCCCACCTCCACCACCTAAAATTGATGGTGCTCATTTGCAAGCATGAATCAATTCCAATGTTAGAACCATCCAAGATCAAATCAACATTATTCAAAATGAATAATGTGTCGCACCACCTGTGAGGATGATTGCATCTAGGATGCAAACCATTGTTGATGTTGTCAGGGCTATGGATGGGATCTTAGATGAGCATTGACAATGGCTAGAGGAGAGAACTTTCGATTCTGAAAAGGAAAGCACAAAGCAATGAAGAGATGCAGTAGAGAGCCACAATAGTTTCTTAATTAAGAGAATGATCTTAAATAGTTATGAATTTATGAATTTGGTGAACGATGGATATTTTGTGTGATGAATTTATAAATTTTGTTGGATGGATATTTTTAGTGACGTGAATTTATGATTTTGGTTCTAGATGGACATTTTTAGTGACATGAATTTATGATTTTGGTTCTCGATGGATAGTTTTAGTGACATGAATTTATGAACTTATAATGATGAATTTATAATAGTATAGATTTTATGACTATCTACTAGATCATGATTTCTCCTGTTGGAAAATTGTACTATATGTGTGTGTGTGTGTGTTAGACATAAAATGATATTTTTGTGAATGTTTCAAGTTTATTATTTAGTATGTACACATGTATTAAAATTGCATATAGTTCTTAAATTTTGAAATTTGTATGTATGTATATAGTTTAGTTTAATGATATATGAATGCAAATTATGCATTGTATTTTTTATTTTAAATGTATGTGCATGTTAAATTTTGAATATTGTATGCACATGCTCAATTTCAATCAATGTATATGTGCATTTCAATTTTATATGATCTTAATATATGTATGCACATCCTATTTAAACAAATTTGCATGTGTGTTTCAAATTTAACTATTTCTTGTAATTTTTTAAGTTTGTATGTTAATTTTGTATAGTTTAATGCAGGTGCACACTTATATCTCATATCATGGATGATTTTAACATTGATGATATCATCAATCCACCACCTCCACCACCCCCTCCACCTCCCCCTCCACCTAATATGACATCTCCAACACTTGTTGCATCTAGCGAGGCTCGCTTGCGACCACGCATAAATGATGTTACATCCATACAAAATCAAATCAATGCTATGTAGAGTCAAGCATTGATTCCACCACATGTGAGATGTTTTGCATCTGCGATGCAAAACGTTGTGGATGCCATCAGGACCATTGATTATGATCTAGATAGGCATCAGCGAGACAAAGAAGAGAGGAGACAATTTTATGCTGATGGTCTCTCTTATAAAAAAATTTAAAACCTTAAAATAATGAAAGCCCACCTAGCCCCCTACTTTCTCGACCCCATTACTCGATAGCCCATTGCTCCCAACAAATCTAGAATATCCATGAGGTGGTGCATACATCCACAGACGAGTGCACATTTTTGGGATCAATGGTATATGGTTTTTGATTGTCCCCCACACGCTAATTGGGAGTGCCCATTGTATTTTTTGAGGAAATTGTATGTAGAGTTTTTTATGGGGGAAAAACCCAATTATTTTGATTTTAAATCATTTTAGGGTGTTGGTGGCGGCATGCCACAACAAAGGTTAGGGGAAAGGGTTGATCCCCAATGCCCCGTGCATGTACAACCCCTTGTTGTTGCTCCTGCTCCTCCCATTCTTGCAACTGTGCATCATTGAGTTGTGGTCTCGACATTAGGTTCCCTTACTACACTCGTAGGAGACCTTGATCAGCATGCTTCTGCGATAGTGGGTGGGAAGCATAGAGACGATGATGATGGAGGAGTGTTTTATGGAGCTAGTCTGAGTACCACTCCAGGAGTGTCGAGGCCCATCCCACATGTATGTACTAGTTTCCATTAGGTATGATATGGACCTGATCAAGCCACACCTAGTTTGGGTGGACATGGAGATTTTGGTGGTTCATCTGGTCACATCAATTCATTTGTAGAGTTTCTTACAGCAGACCATCACCCTGAGGACACTGCAACACAAGTATAAAGTTGCATCTACACATTCATTTTATAATAATTTGTTGAATGTATATATCAAAGAAAAGTTTGAAATACATTTTAACAATCAAACTATTTGGTTTACAGATGACACTAACAATGGGGCAATCATCTGTTCCATGAGTACATACATCGACACCAGTCCTACTCGGCAACCCTTATGGGGTATTTTGATTTCAATTTTTTAAATTATATATGAAATGATTTTAAACTTGAGTTTTAAATTTATAATTGAATCACATATATGTTTGAAATATTTATGTTGGTTTAGGCGAGTCAATTGGCTTCCACGTCAATTCCACCCGAGGGGTTGTCGAGCACTCCTCCATTATCGGGCATTGTAGATCAAGGGAAGGTACATTTATATTGTAAATTGTTTAGCTTACATTAGTATAGTTACAATTATGAATTTTGAATTCACTATATATGAAATGTTCATGTACACTTGTAAATATTATAAGTGTTAAATGTCTACATGTATGTCTAGGTTGATACCACAATGAGAATGGGCATCGGGCAAACATTTGATGTTGTGGCTACTCATGAGGCCTCTAATTTTCAGGTTGTTTAAAAAAAAATTACACAAAATGTGCAAACTTGAATATATATATATATATATTAACCTAATTCAAGTATACATGCTTTAATTTTGATCTTGTAGGACTTTGTTAGTGCGACTTTTAGCCCTGACCCAGACATAGTTACACCTTCAGGAGGACATACAAAGCAGGCTCCAGATCAAATGGTAATTTAAATTTTTTATTATAAAGTCAATTATAAATTATATATTCTGAATATATAACTTTAATTTTAAATTGAATATATATATATATAATATGAGCTAATACATGTTTTAAATTCTATTTCTTTTATAGCATGAGACACATCTTGTAGTTGAGCATGTACAAACAAGTCCTGGAGAAGAGGGTGCACAACCTTATAATACGCTACAATTAAAATATGATAAATTATAAATTAAATTGAATTAAATCATTTTTAATTGTAGACTTGTACATCTAATTTCAACTTTCTTTGTCTTGTTTGTGTAGATTGATTCAGAGAATTTAGAGGTTGCTTCAGGTGCACCCGAGCATCCAGACCCAGATATGATGGTAATTTAATTTTATGATGAATTATAAATTAAATTGTCATTAAATCATTTTTCATTTTCTTACATCTGATTTCATCTTTCTCTTGTACAGAGTGTTTCAGGTCATCCACATAGTCTACATGGCGTGAAGAGGTCTCTTGATTATAGAGACAATACATGACCTAGAAACTTGATTTTATGGGTTATATTTGTTTATTTCATGGACTATATTTATGGTTTCTCATGAACTCTGTTGGACTTTATATTTCATGGCTCAAATACTTAGTTGGACTTTAGTTCATGGGTTGTACTCTGATGGACTTTATTTCATGTGCTTAATATATTGGTTTCATGCACTTAATATATTTACATAAATTATGGACTTTATTATTGTTTGAAATTTTAATTTACACATGTACATTTATGCATTTTATGCTCATATTCAAGACATTAATATAGGGCATTAATGTGAAATTAAATATAAATATGAAATTAAAGTTGAAATTAATAGGGAATTTTAATATTTATACTTTACAAATTTAGTGATCTCATACATGATATACATGATATGTACATTCAATAATTAGTGATAATTAGTCAATGAACTTATTCAATTCACGTCAATCAATAATTAGTCAATAAATCATAATTTACAAACAAAAGCAATCCATTTATATACCACAAAGGATAAAATTTTAAGAAATAAACAATACCATACAAGATTAGAGAACAAAAGCATTAATAAATTCTATAAATAATAGCATCCAACACTAATTTATAAGTTTTCAAAACAAATAATGGCATCCAACACTAATTTATAAGCTGTCAAAACAAATAATGGCATCCAATACTAATTTATAAGTTGTCAAAACAAATAATGGCATCCAATACTAATTTATAAGCTGTCAAAACAAATAATGGCATCCAATACTAATTTATAAGCTGTCAAAACAAATAATGGCATCGAATACTAATTTATAAGTTGTCAAAACAAATAATAGCATCCAACACTAATTATAGGTTGTCTTAATGGGATGTCTTAAGGGGTCCTAATATGATATCTTAAGGGGATGCCTTAAGGGGTCATAATACGACGTCTTAAGGGGATTTCTTAAGGGGTCCTAATACGACGTCTTAAGGGGATGTCTTAAGGGGTCATAATACAACATCTTAAGGGGATGTCTTAAGGGGTCATAATACAATGTCTTAAGGGGATGTCTTAAGGGGTCTTAAGGGGATGTCTTAAGGGGTCATAATACAATGTCTTAAGGGGATGTCTTAAGGGGTCACAATACAATGTATTAAGGATATAATTGATTTAACAATAACGTATGCATGATATTTAGTGATTATATAATCAAATATAAAGTTTCAAAGTAGGAAAACATGCACATTTAACAAAAAAAAATATAGAATATCGATTTTGATACATAGAAGTACATAGAGTACATAATTGTGTATGTACATGTATTTGTAATTTGTACAAAATGTTTAATTTTGTAAGTATGTATGTACATATATGTCATCTCAAAACAATGTTTACAAAATTTGGATATGCCATCTCAAGAACATCTCAAACTCGTGCCCAGAATGTAGTAGGTCTTCACACCACCTGATATCAAAAAGGTACAAGCAATATCAATGAAATCATCAAAACATACATATTTTAATTTATATAAAACTATCTATATGTACACAACTCAAGTACTTGCATTTAAAAGTATTCCACACATGTGTATAGGTTGAATCCAAGCATCCTCTCATTATTTCAAAGTATGAGATCAATGCAATGATGGCTTAAGGATACAAAAAAGGATAATAAATCAATTTTAACTATTAATGTACAAGCAATTTCAATATGTAATCGAAACATGTATTTAAATATAATTTAACTAATAATTACCTATTTTTACCAAGTATTCCATGTTGTCTAGGTTGAATCTGCATGGACTAGATCCTTTTTCTGATTATGGCTTAAGGATCTATAAAAGGATAATTTAAATCAATTTCAACTAATAACACACTTGACCAATATTGAAACATGTATTTAATCTATTTAAAAGGACAATATAAAACTAAAACTATATTTACCTGTATTTACTTATTCTATTGTACCATCTGTATCCTCTCTTTTTTGCAATCCATCTATGGTTGTCTCATGCTCTTACATAGAAATTTTCCATAGCACTTTATTTGCAGGTCTACCACAATACTGATCTAGTTTTATATTTGTTGCCACCACCAAATGTGAATAATGTATAATCTTTTTATGTGTTTCCTAATCTTCGAATGCAAGTAGACCATTCTTCCTTGCCAGGTATTTTCGTAGCCAAGTGCCAACAACCACCACTGATCCTATTGGAAAGCATGAAAACCATCATCAAATAAGTTCTCAAAATTTTCTTAAGGGGATCAAAAACTTGTTATCAAAATTTGCTTAAGGGGATGTCTTAAGGGGATCACCGTACCTGTTGGATAATGATAGCCATCATCATCTTCTCGAGGTGCTATTAATTTATGTTTAGTCTCCACACAACGATCCAACCAATATTATGTTTGCTCTTCATTCCCCTCAGGTGCAACAACATCATACACATGTCCTGCAAACAAAAATTGATTTAATAACTTGTGCATATCCATATAAATAATTTAGTATTACAAAATAACTTAATAACGTGAAATAAAATGAAATAATTTGAATTAAATTACCTTCTTGTACAAGTTCTAAAACATGGTCATAGTCTTCATATGCAAACACTTGATCATTTTCTTCAATAGTTCTTTCATATTCATCATGTTCTTGTGCAATTGTCAACGATCTTTGCTCCCACTGTTCAACCCATTATGTATTTTCACATGCTTCCCAATCTCCTGAGATACAAAACTGGAAAAAACATGCAAGCTCCCTTGTCCAGATAGTCCATGTGCTTGTTGTCGAACTCCTAAATGAATGCCATTTAGTATATCCACTGATTGTCTCACAGTCAACTCTAGGTACAATGTTCTCTTCTTCAACCAACCAAAAGAATCGATGAACTGTAGAGTACTCACTCGAACTAGGTGCAGATAATCTTGTATTACACCAATCCACAATCCTGCGTGCATCTTTAAATTTTATGCATCCTCAAATTTTAATTGTTCTCTAGCAAGAATTCTTTTGACACATGCACCAGCTCCATCATGTTCTCCTTTACCATGCCCAGCTTCAAAAAAACTCCATATATGTTGGACATTAAGTTCCTTGTGAACCCTAATTAACCAATAGAACATTTGAGCATTCTTGAACTACCCCGTACAATTATCTAACCATATGAGGTGTTCTTTCATCTGGATTCCTCGTTCTCTTAAATTTCTATAAAATATACTGAAACAATATTGAACAAACTCTGATGAGTGTAATCAGTTGTCACTCAAATAAAAATGATACTCCCTTAAAACTTTTCTATCATCCTCAATGCTATCATCTACATGTCTATAAACAATATGGACAAAAATAGCTACTTGAACTGAATTATAATACTGTGATTGAATTTCCTCTTGTGGAGCTAGAGTATAATTTTCCGCAAAATCAACCACTGAAAGTATAGTACTAATTGGAAATGTGTTTCTATCTGCAAAATATTGGCCATCAAGCCATCAAGCATGTTGAGAGTGCATGACATATTTTGGTACAATCTTATTCTTAAATTCACTCATGAATGCATGCACACTAACTTTTTTTGTAACTAAATCACAACGCTTTCCTATTTTTCCATCTTTTAATGAATAGTGAACATTCTTAAATCTTTTAACATCTACTAAATGTTCAACACTTTCATGCATACAAATTCTTAAGAATGAAAAATTTCCACAGTCAATGCATTGTCCAAAAATATAAGAACTTAAATAAAACAATTTACCATTAGATCTTTCACAAAACAAACCTGAAATAAACTCCCTTATTGCTTCAGGTGGCATATTAATACCACATTCCTATATAATCATGTTAGTATGCAAGGTACAACGTATATATCGAAAAACATCATAAAAATAATGAAATTGAACATGCGTTTTACAACAACAAGATATTTTTTGCTTATTAATTTTTACATACCACAATTTACATTTTTCAAAATACCTTTGACTTATTTTAATATTACCAGGTAACACTAAATCACCACAAAATTTTCTATAAAATTCAGTTTGTGTTGTATCTAATAGGTGTTTTGGGTGAGGATCGTAAACTTTGGACCCCACCCTTAATTTTAAAACATCTCTAGCATTAGAAGAAACCCTAGTATTATCGTGTCAATATTTTTCAATCAAAGATTTAATTTCAACATTCAATTTCATATCAGACCTCGAGAGTCGACCATTAAAACTCCAACATTGGTTGATAGGATCATTTTCTATACTTTCTCCTCTTTTTGCCACTCTTAGCAATTTTTTAGGATGTATTTTTAAAACTTCACTAATATTGTTTACCATTCTTTTATTCAAAGTTTCTTTATTAACAATAGCAATTGTTATAGCTCTTCTTGTTGAATTTTTATCTTTAGATCGACTATTTTTCCCAATAGATTGAATGGCACTAGCAACAGTAGACATAACATGTTTTAATGATTGATCTTTTCTTTTTGGTTTAACAAAAAAGCCTAACCTTTTCATTATTTTCCTCATTTTTTGCATTCTCATCAATTGCATAATTAGTTGACATTGAATTGCAATTTTTTTACGATAAAATAATTTGTTGCATATTCTATTCGCATGTGTTCTTATTTGCCTCCAAGAAATTTGACCAAGAAGATTATCAAAAACACCACTTTCAAGTTTTAAAAAAGTATTTTCATTAAATTCAACATCACATTCTAGATTTTCATCTTCATCTTCATTTTCATTTTCATTTTCAACTTCAAAACGATTTACATTTTCATCTTCATTTTGATCAACAAAACGGTTTTCATTTTCATCAACAAAACGATTTTCATTTTCATTTACATCAACAAAACGGTTTTTGTTTTCATTTTCAACAAAATGATCATTCTCATTTTCATTTTCAATAAAAGGATCATTCTCATTTTCATTTTCAACAAATTCTATAAAAGTTTCATCTCTCTGAATATTATCAATGTCAGCATCGTTAAGTCTAGCATCTTGTAAAACTTCTACATACAAATTTACCATTTCACTAACATGTGGATTTGAAGACATACCTGGATTTGTGCATATTGAAACATTCTTCATAGCATTGAAAGAGGGATTGGAAGACATAGTAGGACTTGCTTGTATAATCATATTCTTCTCCAAATTGACTTCTTGCAAATTAGCTTCATCTACAACCATAGTCTCCTCAATGTTTTCATCTTCAATAGTTGTGGAATTGGATGCTCCTCCATCATTCATTGATTTAATTCTCATTCTTCTTTCTATTTGTCTTTGTCTCTCTTTTTTTGCTTCAATTTCTTCAGGAGTCAATGTCTTCCTTCTCTTATTACGAGATTTATCTCCCATGATTATAAATTCTCAAGCACAAATGAATGTCAATAATGAAATTCTTCAAAAAATTGAATCCAAACTGGAAGTTGAAGACCTATAAGGACAAAATTCTTCCTCTTGTGTTCCTCAAAACAAGTAGAAAACTAGCACAATTCCACTTTAAAAACTATTTTCTTCATGCCTCCTTTGAAAAAATCAATCCATATTGCAAGTTGAAGACCTTTTGTTCCTCCAAACAAGTACAAAACTAACACAATTCCACTTCAAAAATGGTTTACATGATGCCTCCTTTGAAAAAATTAATCAAAAATGCAAGTTGACCACCTGTAAAGACAATAGTTGATGAAAAATAGCCCAATTTTACTGCTCTCAGCCATACATGTGAAGTTGTAGACTTCACAGTAATTTTTGACAGTAAATTTAAATAAAACGGTTAAAAAAAAATGGGATCCTGTTTTATAATTGGGATCTTGTTCCTAATATTTAATGTGGGGACCATTGACAAAGGAAAGAGATCACGTTTATAGAGCGGGATCTCGTTTCCCTGTCAACGGTCATGTCATTTACTATTGGGAAACAAGATCCTGCTTTATGAAATAGGATCCCGCTTTATAAAACGGGATCCCGCTTTATAAAACGAGATCCCGCTTTATGAAACAGGATCCTGTTTCCAAAAATTTGAATTTGAATTTGCTTTGTGGTCAGGTTTCTGCCTTGTATTTTGGTTCGAGAAAAGCATTGGGAATCTGAACCTAGGCCTTCAACCTGGTTTGACCTACAAGTTGAAGGTCCTAACAATGTCAGAGAAAAATACCTAGTTTGGACATATGGTTGACGACTTTTTTTGCAGAATTTTTTGACAAAATTAAAACCCATTTTAGATGGAACAATACAGATTCCAAATATGTAATTTGTTTTTACAATTGGATTATTTTTTCTATTTTTCAATTAATTTCTGATGAAACTGGTCCATAAACTTTAAATATCATGGTTTTTTAATATTTTAATAACTTTTGATCAACATAACATTTTGATGAATGGATTGTATGAGAACAAACTTCAGACAATTCTTTTCAATTTAAAAAAAAATAAAAAAATGATAAGTTTAGGTTATCTTATGCGTGTCGTACACGACAATTTTTCAAAAT
The DNA here is from genome assembly GCA_007258455.2 of Sequoia sempervirens. NCBI lineage: Eukaryota > Viridiplantae > Streptophyta > Pinopsida > Cupressales > Cupressaceae > Sequoia > Sequoia sempervirens. Next base: position 18,609,273 of record VDFB02047397.1, on the reverse strand, counting down.
GACAAATATGCCTAATAAAAATTTAACAAAAAAAAATTCAATAAAAAATTACAAAAAATATTGTGAACAAGCTTCAGTGAGTCACAAATCTTTTCCCAAAAGGATTTAGAAAATTAAGATTATTTAGGTCAAAATATGGATGTTGTACACATGCATGGTATGGTAAAAAAAAAGTGACTTTTAAACAGTGGTTTTTAGAAACGCCTATTGAAACTCAATTTGTACAATCTAGGTATTGAAATAAATTACATATTTGAAAACTAGACTTCGAGTACTAAATTTTATGATTAGTGACTTTTTTGAAGATTTCATCTCTAAGTGCTTCAAATTTTAAGGTCAAATGTGTCAAATTCTGAAAATCAAGAAAAACACCACTTTTTTGCCAAAAAGTCGACTCAAGTTCTTGCCAGCACCCTCTTCCTGAAGTGAAGTTTCCTCAAAGTTCGAGGGCCCAGGTGACTCTGTCACATCAATTATGGGAGGCCCCTCTTCTTGAGAAATTGTTGTTTCCGTAGTTAATGGTGTAGTGGGAGAGGTATCCTTAGTTTGCAAAGGCACAGTAGAAGGACCTTCCTCAGTAGTTTCTTCCCCATGATACACAACAGCTATGGGTGTAGCACCAAGACCTGAAATAACCCCTGAAACAACAGCTTGATAATTACCTTAGCTTTTTCCAAAGCTTCAGTGACCATTGAAATTTCTTCCTCTGATGGAGCAGGTTCTTCTATGGCTGCAACAATTTTCTTTAATCTCTTGTACTACCTCGTTTCAGTGGAGGAAGTAGGTTCACTACTAGAATCCTTCTTCCTTGAAGCCTTAACTCTTGGCTACTTAAGATGGAGACTAATCCATTTCAGGCTTCTATCAACAACTACCTGTGAAACTTTACAAATATTGGTTTCCTCATCCATCCAATTGATTGGCTCCAAATCCTTGGTGGCCACTTTATCCATTTCATATTGGGGGTCAAGAGTGATCCCATCATCAGAAATGTTTTCTGGTATATCTTCTTTCACCCCAAAGTCCATTTGGGGAATAGTCAATCTTTCATATCCCCCCTTCTCACCTCAAACTGGTTTTGCAAGTTTTCCCAAAATTCTTCAAGAAGTGGCTGATGGAGGGGAAATTGTGAAGCATATATACCATTCATTTTCTTCTTAGGATCAAAGTCCTTCCTAAATGTATGATGTTTGAAATTCATGGACTGAAACTCCTTTGTTGTTGTCTTAGCTACTATGGAAGAGGAACAAGAATAAAACCCCAATTGTATTGGGAATGAGTGGCAGCCATCCTTGTGTTGTGCAAAAAACTTGGCATTCACCTCGGCTGCTTGACGAGTGAACTCCATCGAGACCCACCTATCACCACAACACCTTGGAAATTTTAAAGGGTGTTTATCATATCCAAACAATCTAAAATAGGTGGATTTGGGGTATTGGATAAACTAATATCCCCACTCTTCAATAAATTCCATTTCTTCCCGTGACAACCTGAAGCCAACATCTCTTGTGAGTTGATTAATGATAACATATAAAAATGCATCATTAACTCTTTTGAAGTGTCTTTTTGTTGCCTTCAGCTCTAGCTAGTCATAATGCTCCCATACTGTCTTCTGATCTAGACCATCATCCATTGATCCCACAACAATTAACCCCAAAAATTGTCCCATTCTTGCAGCACAATAGATCACATATGAAGATACATAGAATGTCTTGTTTTCTGTTACTTTCAATATTTGATCATGGATGTTGTTTGAAATTATTTGTCCCCCAGTCCAAATGTTGTTTTCCATCTATAATCAGTTGAATAAATGGGAACATCCAACTCTCAAAGGTACGAGAATCTTCTTTTCCAAATACTCTTGCCAACAATGTGATCATATCACCAATATCCTCTGAGAAATTGGGCCTCTTAGGCTTAGGTGGCATCTTCTTTAATGATTTATTCTTTTTTTTAAGCCACCTTTTGTTAATGGGCCTTTTGTTGCCATCCTCATCTACTGCCCACCGTTTGAGTGCATCAACTTCAAACATAATCTTAGGGTTAGGGTGAGGAGGAGGATCAAAAACCAATCTAATCATCATGGAGTTAAATCAATTATTATATTTCCTTGTGAATCAATGCACTGACTCTGAGTCATATTATAATTTTTGGCAACAGTTAATATGAACTCTAGACATTGCATAGTAATAGGGAAAGTAGCCACATGTGCTAACCCAAAGTCTGCAATTCTCTTTGCCCTTGGGGAAGCATTAGTTGAAAAAGTATCATCATGAAACTGCTTCAAATCAATGTGGCCCACCACTGTATCCATAATATTCATGACATCTAAACTAAACTTGGATGGTACTAGGGTCCCTTGGAACTTATACTTCATATTAATAGGAATTTGTTCGGGTTTCAGCTTTTTAACCTTTGCTCCCTTTGATGTTCCTTCACTAGCTACTTCTTCTGAATTAGCTACTTCTTCTTCTGAATTAGACATTTGTTAAAATCTAAATACTAACCATTATCAAAAAAAGAGAAGAAATGTGAGGGGATAGATTAGCACAATCATTCATATTAAATCCTCATCATTCAAGAATAATTCAAATTTTACAAGTTAATCTAGTGTTTCTGGGTTTCGGGTTCGAGATGAACCAAGAACTTGATCATTTTAAGCTTAACATCAAACTGTTTTGAAAGTCAGAATTGGGGAATACCTTGAACTTGACCCTAGTACAACAACCTTTCAATACTATCAGACATCGAGATCGAGCCTTGAATCAACACTATTCCAGCAATGGTGAAAAGGATTCAATTTCGTTCCATGATCCAATCCTGCAAAGTATTCAGAAATCAGGATCAGGTTAACACCAAGCACTGGTACTTATCAAATGGAGTCAATTGAGGATTCTCCCCGAATTCTGATCCCGATGAGTCATCGAAAGTTGGAATCAGGATATAGTTTAAGACTAGACTCAAAGGAGTGAACAAGTTTGAGTAATGTCTTGAGTTTTGATTCCAATCACATATTGGAAGTCGGCATCAGAAAATGGTTTAGAACTTGACCTTTAGAATGTAAGCAGGGATGGATCAACTCTGAGTTCTGATCTCGATGATGTGTCAGAAGTCGAGATCAAAATGACACCAAATGATGGAACCTAAAGCTATGTCAAGGGTTCGATGCCTGTCTGAAATTGGATCCCGATGGTAATGCGGGGACCAAAATCAGGACACAAGTTGATACATTGTCAAAAATATCAAACATTTTTGAAGTCACAACCCGAACTCCAATCTCGATGAAACATCAGAGGTCAAAATCGGGACAAAGTGAAGACTTGGACCCAAGCGGTGGAAAACAGCCACAATGTAGTTCTAAATCCTGATTTCAACAGACTTACAAGAATTGGGATCAAGGAAATCAACAAATATAAAGGAATTTAAATAAATCTAACAGTCTTTAAATGTTCCTTCAAGATCGGGATCAGAATATGGTTTGTAATGGTCCGAATTTTAAAATTTATCAAATTCAAAACAAACTCGACCAGACAGTATGAAAACCCTAGGAAAACTACGGCACGGTGGGAACATAAAACCCTAGCACAAAGAAAGAACAAAATGCACGAAAATAGAAAAACAAAGGAAACCCAAAACCAAGAAAAGCAAACGAACCAAAGGATTTGAAGAAAAATTAAAGCGCACCAAAAAGGGTGCCAAGAAAACAAGAAAAAAATGAAAATGGAAAAAAGAAAAGAAAGCATGAAACAAGAAATAGGAAACATGAACAAAAGCCAACATAGGAAAACCGAAATGAGAGGAAAACACAAGAAACAATACCTACCTCACAAAACACCATTGGAAATCCAACAATACGGCAGGAAATCTAAGCGCAACCTCAAACCCTAACCATTAGCGCCGCTCTAGTTTGCTTTGTTGAAGTTTACAAGTTAAAATGAGTGAAAATTGAGGAGTGGTGGGAATTAAAAATGATTTGTGCACGCGAACAGGTGTTAATTAATGTAGGTAAGTTGGGCCTTAGGATTGGGGCGAAGGTCATAAATGAGCCGCCATGAGAATGGAAGGTAATCAGAAATCAGGATAGGGAAGGGACACGGCACTGGAACCTTCAGTGAGTGCAAAGTTCCAGCGAAGGTCTGAAATCCGAACCCTGACAACAAAGACGGATGCAGGAATCGGGATCGAGATGGAACATGAAAGAAGAACTTTAGAAAATTTCATGGTTTCGATTCCAGTCTGATTTTTTATTATGAAAAAAAAAGACAAAGGGAGTCAGAAATCGGGATTGAAATCAAAACAAGAACAAGAACTTTGAAAAAGTTATTGGTTCCTGTTTTGGTATGATGTCCAATTCTGACACAAACAAAAACACACAAGGAAGAAAAGTGGAAGCTGTGATCAGAACAAAAACAAAAACTTACACTTTTAAGGGTGTAAGGTAATAGTTCTAATCTGATACTTGAATACGACAGAGCAAAGAAAACATAAGGCAAATGCGGGGATCGGGATCAGGATAAAAATAGGAACCGACACTTTTAAAAGTAATAAGTGGCGATGACAGTTTGAAACCCGAACCCGATAAACAAAATAAAACAAGGACTTAGGAGAAAAAAGACAACTTCTAAAGCCCGAACAAGAACACCAAAGATAAAAACAACAAAGGGGGACCCATTTTAACCAGAATAAAATGGGGTAGTTATGCAAGTCATAACACTATGGATTAGACTATAGGTTTTGTGCAGCCTCTTCTAGATCAAAGGGATGAGGAGGAGGAGGCAGGTGAGGATATAGGGATCAGGGCTGTAGACCTATTTGTAGATGAGCTAGAGGAGGACTATGATGAGGAGACAGACTCAGACTATGAAGAGGAGGAGGAGGAAAAGGAGGAGGACGAAGAGGAGGAGAGATGGTTGATGAGTGAGGGCGATAATACAGCGGATGAGGGTCCAGTTAGCCACAAGTAGAGAGATTCATCTCCCACTTTTGTTACTAGATCACAGCCAATAGTTGTAGCACACACTAGCACTTATGAGCAGGGAGAGGTTAGCACACCTTTTATCCCTCCTACACAACATGAGGTTTTTACAAAGCCGGCTGGAGATCTAGGTGAGGACACATTGTTTATGATTATGCTTATGTTCATAATTTTGATTTATATATATGTCATAATGTGTATTGATTATCTTTATGATTTCTATCTTGTAGGGTATGTGATAGATTTGCATGATCTCTACCGATAGGCAGCTGCAGAGATAGTACCTCATTTAGTCTTAGATCAGACTATCGACATAGACTATGTTCCACCACCTATTGTGGAGTAGCACCCAGAGTTGTTCGAGCCTTATGTTAGATTAAGAGCAACATACGAGGGCACTACAAGTCACACTGATCGAGTCAAGGCTGCATATGAGGAGCTTTGATCATCTCGAGATCCAATGGAGGTTGAGAGACTTCATGCAGAGATTTCTAGGCTATAGGAAGATAGAGACCACATAGAGCGAGAGCGCCTAGAGGTCGTCAGATGGGAGGCTATAGCTATTGAAAGAGAAAGGGGCCTAGAGTATGTACTATATTCTCTTATTAGTTCATGATCACATACTACCATCTCTCAATGGATGCGATCACTAGGTCCTGAGGGATCTAGTAGCCAGAGGCAACACTAGCATTATATACTTGATGATATGTACTAAAACTTTGTGATATATATATGATATTTTATGTTTGCTTGTTTATGCTTATGTGTTTAAGTTAGGTGGCAATGTTATTTATCAAATAATATTTGCAAGAATATTTAATAAATCTCCATGATCTAACATGTTTTATGTGATCTAATTAAAACTATTCTAGTTTCTTTTAGATGCAACATTATGATTAAGTATGTTATGTTAAATTAAATGCACCTATGATCTAATTAAAGAACATTAAATGCATATAAGGATCTAATCTAACACAACATAAAAGATGAACTTGAATAGTATGAAACCTAAAGTAACCACCTAAAATTAATTTAAATAATTATTTTAGTATTCAAGACACACAAATGATTGTTTGTCAAGAACAAGGAAATGCGAGAGAATATAGAATGTCATCTACTAACTCTAACACCACTGTTTTATCACTCACACTATTTAAGACAATTAGACATATTATTGGCACAAATGTGCGGCATTAATAGGTTCTTTAGGAGGTGTTCCATCCATTTCTATTAACATGTATGCTCTAGACCCATAACTTTCATCAATTATGTAAGGTCCTAACCAATTAGGGCTGAATTTTCTATTTTCAATTGAGGCAACATTGATGTTATGTTGATTCTCAAATAACACCAAATCAGCTTTAGTAAATGCATGAGGGATGATGTGATCATTGTAACTACGTTGGAATTTTCTGGAATAAGCTTGGAGATACTCAAGAGAGTTAATATGTCGTTCATCAAGCATTTCAAGCTGATGCAATCGTTGTTCTTTATAAGTATTGTCATCAATAAGTCCTTGAAGAGAAATTCTTAATGAAGGAATCTCTAACTCCTAGGGAATTATCACCTCAGTGCCATAGACAAGGTTATAAGGATTATTTGTTGATCATGATGTCACTTGCACACCAACGGTGTAAATAAATCCTCACAGATAGACCGCGAGAACCTATCTTTACTTGAAAAATTGCACCGGGAAAAACCTAAATCTTAGGCTCACTCATCTTAATCCCAAGGATCATTTATGTTAGGTCTTGACCATACTAGGTTTGTGTCAAGGTTCATTGTGATAATGATAATCACAAGGGGTAAATAATTTGTTGGGTTCTCAAAGGAATCATAGGGATAGGTAAAATATAATCTCAATCTGATCATTTAACAATTTCATGAAATCAACAAATTTGCAACAGCATTTCATGAATTTAAAATAACTTTCTTTCACTTAAGTAAATTTAGCTTTAAGCATTCAACATTATCATGGAATCAAAATATTTGCAATAAAATTTTCATTCATTCATCTCTTTTTTGGAACATTTTCTGAAATTTAAACATCTATTCTAATAAAGCATTAAAAGTACTAAAAAAGTAAAGTTTTTCCCAGGTATTATCCATGCATGCCTGAAGAATTAACCAAATCAGAGCAAACCATTCCATACATCACCAAATTGGTTGAAAGATAGGCACAAAATGATGTGAGCTTTTAAAGAGAGGGGGATTATTTGACACCGGATAGGTTTTTTATGCACCCTTAAACGACATAGCACACAGTCTTTTCTAGCAAGAACAAATAATCAGTTACATAAGATTTCATATCAAGAGATAGCTTTCAAATTAGCTTTGATATTGATTCGTTTCTATGTGCATACAAGTTTTTAATCTGGAATGGAACTGAAAATAGGAAAAAGAACAAAACTTAAATAAGTTTTGGTTCTCCGACATCCACAAATTTTGAACTTAAAATAAAACTAAAGCAGTAAATGGCCTTTTATAGGAACAAGGCCCAAAATTTTGAACTTATGTCCATTAAAAGAGAATCATAAAAATAAAATTGAAATGTGGCACGTGGCCAGTAATAGTGGTCATTAGAATCTTCTAGACAAAGTCAAAGCTTTGACTTCTTCATCAACATCAGTCTTCAACTCCAAGCTTCAATTCATAAGCACTTTGCAACAAATGAGACCACCAACATTCTTCTAGCTCCAGAATAAGTGACCTCCACCAGAACCGGGAACAAAACCTGCAAAAATCATTTCAACTATTTGTATCTGTTCTAAACCTTCAACATCTAGTATCTGGTTAACTATCCTTCTTCATTAACATCTGAGTTTGAAGACCCTTCTTCACCTTTCTTCTATTGATACTCTCAGAAAGCGATCAATACTTGATGCATATGCTCTTTTGAAATCCCTTGAATAACCTTCCAGCTATACTTAAGCCTAGTATAGTCTTTTGATATCTGAATAATACTTTCATTCCTTTGCAACTTCTTTGTCTCATATTTGAACATGGTGTTTCTGCACTTTATAATCTCATCAATAACTTCCAGATTTAATGCATGAACAAGGTCTTTATTTATTCTTTCAAGCCATTCCTTCAAAGCTTTTACTTCTTTGCTACCTTTCCCTAGAGTCCGGGGATCACAGCTTTGTTGTGCCAACATTTCAATAAAACCCTGATCTCTATCAATCAGCTTGTTGCATCTTTCAATGACCTTTTCAAATCTTTCTATACATTGTATCAAAGTGTCACTTTCCCAATTTACCTTTTTATTCCATTTCTCAAACATTGGAACCTCTTTTTTTGTGGTTATCTTGTCACTTACCAACACTTGTAAATTTTTTTGAATGAGAGCTTTCGGGTTTCGCCTCTCTGCGTCAATTTTTTCTTGGTGAAATCTACATTCTCCTTCTAGTCTCTTGGACTTTTCACACCAACAATATGCCTCCTTATGCTTCCCAATTGCATCTTTGATTAATTCCTCTCCTTGCCTCACCAAGTACTCCATCCACTCTTCAAATACACTTAGCTTATGGTGAAGTGCTTCGATAGCATACACCTGCTCCTTAGACATATCTACTAGATTTTGAGGCAATTCAGCCTATGCTTGATCAGATTGGGCTAATTACTTGATAAATTTTTCTAGGCGAGCAATCCATAATCCACTTTTCGCACCAATGATATGCCTCCTTATGCTTCCCAATTGCATATGTGATTAATTCCTCTCCTTGCCTCACCAAGTACTCCATTCACTCTTCAAATACACTTAGCTTATGGTGAAGTGTTGCAATAGCATACACCTACTCCTTAGACATATCTACTAGATTTTGAGGCAATTCAGCATGTGCTTGATTAGATTGGGCTAATTTCTTGATAAAGTTTTCTTCTATTTATTTTTCTACACCCTAGTGATAGTTGTCTCTAAATTCACTTTCATCTCTTCTAATTCCTATCCCCAAGATAAATGTCCAACATTAATACTTGTCACGTTGTAATCCCTAGGTGTCATCCCATGCTTGCTTTTATATAACACTAGGGTGGCTATATGGAGTGTTCTCCCTCCATCTGCATTCTTTTGTATAACATGTTTTTTCTTTGCTTTGCGCCTAGGTTTAGGGGTTTCCACTTCTTGCGTTAAGCTTCTTAGGTCTAGAGGAACTAGTTCCACCTCCAAAGGTGGAGCCATTTCCCTAACTAACCAATTAGGTGTTTCTTCATTATGTTTTGTCTCTGCAACATTTTTTTTCTTGATTATCAGCAGGTTCAGGAACTTATCTTAAACTATCAACTTTGCTTGTCAAGTCTCTTGGAATTAGAATATCTTTAGTACTCACTGGCATGGATTCTGAATTACCTCGATTTGACACTATCTCTTCAATATCGAGACCTATATTCTCTTGTCCAACCATCTACTCAACACCAATCCTTGGGGTATCAGTTTCTTGTTGTCCTGATACACCAAGATTCTCTTCATTTCTCACCCCACCATCCAAGGTTTATGAAGGCTCTACATTTTCAATTTCAACCCGGTCTTCCCCTGATTTCTTAGAAACCTATGGTTGCTCCACATCATTTTTACTACTTCCTTGTAGAATTTTGTCATCAACTGTATCTTGAATAATAATATTTCCAATGGGCTCCTAACTTGTAGTATCTTTTGTTCTTTCATCAAGCTTTTCAGGATTTCCCACCTCTGGGGCAAGTGTTCCTCTTATGAATTCTTCTTCTTCAATGTCTATAGGAATTGACCCAATATCTAGCACTTCTTCCACTACTGGCTATACCATGGATTTCTCCTCAGATAATTTTTCTTTTACTTGGTTCAACATGGCATTCCATTTCTCCCACTATTCTCTAATTTTTTCTTCATTTAACTCAGAACTTTCTTATTTAATCACAGTAGTCTTTCCCAACGTTTGTTTCATTGCAACCATATTAACTGAAGGGGGAGAGGTGAATAATTCTTCAACCCTTTGAGATGTAGACCTGGTCTAAGCACGAGTGTGTTTCCTCATTCTTGCCTCTTCATCACTCATAGCTTGTGTAGTCTAGAAAAATTTGTCCCTTTACATTTTCACACTTGTTTGGGCCCTTGTAAACTAAATGAACTTAATTGTGCCTTATTTAGGGTGTTTTAAAGTGTTTTCTGACACTTTCACACTAATATAGGGTTTAATTGATTAATGGGGCTTCCTTATCCCTTGTTTGGCATTATTTTGCATCCACAAGCCTTAATTAATGCATCTTTCCAAGGATAATCACAACATAAACCATATCCAATCATAATTCATATGATTTTGGATTGTATGGCCCAAATTTAGTGATCTGGGACTCATATTCCACCTTGGGTGTATGGGTCCCACCTAATTTTCAGGGCCTCGATCTAGATTTCACATAAAACTAAGTATTTCTCAAAAAATGTGCCCCAAAGCCTAGCCTAATGGGACTCATATGCCACTTCTGGCATATGAGTCCCATGTGGCTTAAACCTAAATTACTTTCAAATTATTAGCGAGATTTTATTCTCCTAGATCTTATGTCGGCTTGTAGTGTTGTAATTTTGAGGAATTTGGCATAAAAAAGTATAAATACAAGGTCATTTCACTCATTTTTCACCTAGCAAATTGAGTATTCATGCATTATAGCAAATTGGAGTTTACAAGAGTTTACAAGAGCATTCAAGAGCATTCAAGATCTAATTATTAGGTGTTCTAGAGCATTATTCAAGTATCAAGCATCATGTCAAAGTCATCATGCATCATGCTTGTTTTTGAGCTAACATTTGTGATGTAGAGTTTCATGATTCAAGCAAGGATTCAATTCAAGATCTACAACATTCAAGTAAGAATCAAGATCTACATCCATTGGAGCCATCTCATACATGTTTGTAGTATTTTGTTCCTAGGGTTTGGTGAGTTGCAACATTGTATACTTGTTCATTCATCATTCATTTATCTCTTTTGATTTCATTGCAAGGTTTGATTACCAAAACAGGGTTTGACCAAGGCAAACCCCTTTCTACTAACAAAATAACATTTTTCCCTCTCTTTAGTGTGTGAATTGCAGATCTAGGTTGAAGAAATATTAAAGAGAAAGATTAGAGAAAGGTTTTCAAAGTTGCAAAGTTATCCAAGTTGTTACCTTGTTTAGGAGATCATTAAAAGACATCTACAGAGTAGAATTCAGCAATCCAGATCTGAAAATTAGGTTGAGAAGATAGAGTAGAAGTTGAAGAGAAAATTTAGGTCTTGATCCTCCAAAAAATACAAGTAGGACTTATACGCCACTTCTTGCATATGAGTCCCAGTACATGTCGTTTTCTATATTTCTAAAGATCCAGACTTGCCATCATCAGATTCTTGTTTCAGCCCAAAAACCCTAGACTAGGATTGATATACCCAGCTTGGCATATGAGTCCTAGTGTTCCCTAAAGTCTAAATTTTCAAGATTTTGGAGTTTATTCTTTGCACATTCAGGTTTCCAGGTGCCCCTCTTTGCTTCTCCAATTTTCTATTAGTTTTTGCATTCACTTCTAGGTCATTTAGTGAAGCTTTGCATATCATTAGGTTTTGATATTAGGTCTTACATGTTACTTGTCTTTCCAATCCCTAGCTTGGTGGTGAACCCATTTTTAGTCTTTAATCATACCCTAGGAAAACCTTTAGCATATCTCCTTCCTTCATTCCATATGTGGATTGAGATCTCTAGGGTTTCCTTGAGTGAAACTAAGTGAAATAGTTCTAGTGGTCCATCTCCCAAAAAATTTAGCGAGCCACCTATTTCCTAGGTTTCATTTTGGTGAACCTACATTTAGAACATCTTATTTCTGATTTGGAGTGCATCATAATCCTAGATCTAGCTTGCATTAACTTTGCATTAGGTTTTGCATTAGTTAATTGGAATTCTAGGGTTTCTAAATCTTGCATTAGTGAAAGTGCATATAGGTTACATTTTTGCATCTTGTATCATTGAATTTCATCTAAAATTTGCATTTGCACTTATCTTAGATGTCATCCAAAATATAAAACATAACATTCACACAAGAATTTGTTAAAAATGGTGTCAAAAACCTAAACTGGGACTCATATGCCCCTTTGGGCGATTTAGTCCCAGTACGGGATATTTTGCCTAATTTTTGGGTATTTTATGGTGATTTCTATTCACTGTTTAAAACCTTGAAAAAACCTGATTGGGACTCACACACCCCTCTAGGCGATTCATTCCCATTTCATATTTTAAACTACAATTTCTAGAATTGAAAACTTTATTTCTTATTTTTTGTTTGTTGTTATTACATTCCTATTTCAGTTTGCAGAATTTTGGTTACATTCATATCATCGCATCTAGCTTAATTTCATTTGAATCAAAATTAGAGAATAGCATTTATCTTGTGTTTATTACATTCATAGATTACCCCATGCATGAGCTTTTCAACTTGGTGTCCTATTTCTAATACTATAGTGATATGAAGTTTGAGACTCGTGTCATCCCAATAGCACAATTGTCGTGGATCTTGGGTTATCTAGCTCTTTGACTACTAGTGTTGACACTAGTTCACTAGGTATGGGCCATATCTTTGACAACTCCTTACCTTCAATTAGTGGACAAATTTTGAAACAATGGTTGCTAGTATTCTGCAAGAAAACATAATCCAAATTCATGAAGACTTAGCAAACCTACAAAAAAAAAGTACCTAATGGATTTCAACCACCGCTATCCCTGTCATAGATAACATACATAACATGATTGAAAGTGAAGATGGAGTTGATCTTGTGAATAACATAGTTTATATTTTTGGGAAATTCCTTACCTCAACCACTAGTTGTGCTTTACCTTCAAACAATGTTCAAATTCAAGGAGGAACCCAATGCAACCTAATACTAATGTCATTCCTCCCTTAGGTATTTTTGCTTGTATTCCTAGTACCTTTGTGGAATCACACATCATATCTCCTACCACTTTACCTCCCATAAGCATTCCATTCACTTGTCCCTCAAACATGTATACACCTCCACCTTATTCACCTCCATCTTAAAATACAAACAATGATGTTGTTATAAACCAACTTTTACAAATTGTTTCATCCCTTCAAAAGCAAGTTTCCACCATAAACCAAAATCAAAATGGTCAACCTACATACTATGTCAAAAGCAACCCCTTATCCTTGGAGATATTGAGAACGTCGATGCCACAAGGTATAGAGGTGCCTAGATTTGAGAAATATGGGGGGAAAGGAGATCCTTATAACCATGTTTCTGCTTATACCGCCTTATGTAGTGACTTTATTCTTGAGGACAAGCTCTTGACTAAGATTTTCCCTAGATCCTTGAAGGATATTTCCTTAGAATGATTTCCCTCATTACCGAACAACTCAACTCATTCATTCAATGAACTTTTTGAGGCATTTATAAACCATTTCCAAGTGCATATGACTCCTAAGATGATCTTAGTTGATTTGATGAGATGTAAGCAAAAAGATGATGAAAAGATTATTGACTTTATTCCACGTTACTAATCGCCTTATTTCCAAATTGATGTAAAGATTCTCGACCCTCACCTTCAAAGTATGTTTATTGAGAACTTGCAAACTAAGATACAAGATAAGCTTACCATGATGAATTTTCCCTCCTTTGTACACTTATGTATTTCCCTTTGTGATTATCGAAACTTGGTTAGTGGTTACGACACAAAATCCACCTCTAGCTGTCCTGAGAAATCTGAATCCACAAACCAAAACAATTATCAACCTTTTAGAAAATAGAATAAAGGTTTCCTTCAACTTAATCCCCCTCAACAAACAACCCAAAATGTTGATTCCCAAGTATTTTTTATAAAGAAGACAACTCCTTTCACATTTGGGGATCCGGATAGGAAATGAACTCCCTTACCCAATACCCTCCATAACATAATGTCACAACTTTTAGAACAAAAAAATGATCAACTTGCCTCCCATTAAAAATCTTGATCCTAATAAGCCTTTACCTCCAAACTTCAGATCGAATTCCTATTTCCATTATCACAGACAAAATGGACATGACATGGAACATTGTAAGCGTCTTAAAAATCTTGTGCAAGACCTCATTGATTTTGATCATATTTCAATTGGAGGTGTTAATGATCAAGGAAATAAGTCAGTTGCCCCTCCTAACCAAAACTTTCAAATCTTTACCAACCCTATGCCTAATCATAATATTTCATTTGTCAAAGCTAGTGAAACTCCAAAGAATGATTTGATGAATGTTGACACAGATGATGAGAACATAGATACAATTCAACAAAGTCCTATGGATGCTATTGAAAAGGATTTAATTGCATTGATCAAAACTCAACCTCGTAAGGTCCGAACTAAAAAGCCTCTTGACATTTCTTTCTCATCTCAGGATATTATTCAAAATGCACCCGATGGTCCTTTTTGCATAGCTAGCCGAATCAATGATAAGCCCACTGATGGGATATTAATTGATCTCATCTATGGAGAGAATGTGATCATTGAAGAATCCTTACTTGTGCATGAACTCTATCAAGAAACATATGATAAACCAAAAGCATGGATAAAGACGCATAACGGTTTCGCTTTCCCTACGATGGGATTGATCACCCTTCCATTACAAATAAGACTGAAAAAAATATATGTCTCATTCTCCATCATCTCGACGTTGAACTAATTATGTGTGAAGCTTGGTTACCCATGGCTACGCTCCATAGAATCCATCCTGTTGGTTGTGCATAAATGCTTAAAGTTTCCATTTGACAATGAAATCCTTACTGTGCACCATAGTGGTTTTAACCCTTTGTCCTCCTGTGGAAACTTTTCATTAGATTTCTTTTGGCCTGAGCCTATGGAACCTATTAAACCTTGAGAAGACTTCTTTTTAAAATCCTATCAAAAATTTAAAGTGAAATGTGTAGCAAAACTATCCCTTACAAACATGCCCCGGCCCATGACCAAGCCTACTATCCTTGAAAAAACCATGATTGAACCAAAAGGCATTCCAAACAACCAAGACCAACCTAAGATAGATCATTTTCCTATCTCCTACAAAAGACCAAGAGACAACGAAAACACTCCTATCATGCCTCCTAAAATAAAATAATTTTACAAACCTAAAGAGAAAGTGGTTGCACAACCTTCCATGGTTCCTTCCATTCCTCCCCTTAGAGAAGAAAAGAAACCTATGGTTGATAAATATACTCCTACACAAATGCAACTTGAAAATTGAACTAAAAGAAACAAAAATGCTAGAGAGTGTAGGCGTAGACATCATGCCCTTGCTTGAAGGTTAAATGAAGAAGAAACAAACAAAGAAAATCAAAATCCGAACCTGACTGAAGCAATACACGATGAGTCTCTCCCTTCTCTGAAACAAAAAGATACTATACCGCAATAGGATCCAAATCCCTCTTTAGACATTATCATTCGACCTCCTATTGTGATTAATTTGGATGACGATGATGAGGTCGCTAAAATTGACGAGGAGGTGCATAATGAATTGAATACATTGTTTTCCTTTTCTATGATCTTAAACAACAATTCTCCTAAGAAGAGTGTTGAACTTGGTGACACCCCTAGTTTGGCACTTGTTGTTGTCCCTTTGGCTAGTTGTCTACCTTATGTATATGATGAACATGATTGGGATGCGAACGACTTGCTAATAGGTTGATTCGCATGTTCCTTACTAGTCTTTTGCATTGTTTCTTTTTCTTTTGTGTGACTGCATGCGCGTAATGTGACCCCTTGTGTTGTTATGTTTGATGTCTCTCTCTCTCTTTTTGGAATTCCTCTATTTGTACCTACATTCTTCGCTATGTCATAAATCATTTGTCTTGTGTTTTCCTTTTGGGGATGACGCAAGGTGTCGAGACATTCATGTCTCTTCCATGTTGACCCAAAAATATTTTTCTTTATCTTTCCTTTATCTTGTTTTTTTCCTTTTGGGGATGACGCAAGGCGTCGAGACATTCATGTCTCTTCCATGTTGACCTGAAAGGATTTTTCTTTGTTTTTGCTCTCTTTGTGTCATTATTCTTTTCTTTTTGCATTTCTCATGTTTCATGGTGTAGTTTTCTCACTTCATGCAATTTGTCTTTCGCTTTGTGGTGACATTGGTTGTGATGTCCTTCAAGAATGTGATCTCTCTTAGCATATTATATTCCTCTTAGTGGCTTGATGCGACACACTACATCCCCTAAGTTGTGAATGTTCTATTCTTCGATTGGTCCTCTCTTGGAGACATTAGGCACAATGTTCCCTAAGTTAAGACCTTACAAAAACTAAGCAAGACTCCTTTGGATGTTCCTTACATTATTTTTACATTATAATTTCGGTTATATGGCCACCTTGCATAATACACTTTGCTTGCCTGTGGATCCATCTTGTTTGTTCATGAGTATCAAGCATACGAAGCTTTGCTTGCCTCATAAAGTTTGAAGTTTATTGTTGTGTGGTTCCTTATCAAATTTATCATGAGGTATAGCTTTGGTCTAGTTGTAATGGAAGTCAAACTTAGGCATGAATTTCCCATAGCCACTTGCTTGTGTGTGTGAGCACATATCAGTCATGTGCATATGTGTTTCACCTATTTGGATACCCACCTAGTGTACAGCCTGAAGTACCATTGCCTCAGAGTGAGCATGCATTTTTTAGACAAACAACTTAGATCTGATCCACAACATGTGGGAAAAATGGTCAAAGCTTGATCCACCCCTTTTTCTATTTTATTTTTGTTTTTCTTTATGTCTTTGGCAATGTATACTTGTGCCTTGTTGCTCTTTATATCTTTTTCTTGTGTTTTTTTTTTGTGCCTATGTTGGTTTACCATAGGATCTTGATCTTGGGGGCTTGCACAACCCTCTTGATCATTGTCATCCTATCTTACTAGCATTAGTACATTTTGTTGAATACAGTGAATACTGAGATGGGGAGGTGAATCAGTATTCTGCTAACAAAATTAATTATTAACCATCCAATTATCAATCCACATCTAGCTGCAATATTGAACCAAAACATAAAAGAGATCGTAACACATTGACACCGGGATTTTTACGTGGAAAACCCAAAGTGGTAAAAACCATGGTGAGGATTAGCTCACAATATATTATAACTGATCATAATATATTACATGGCTCACTACCAGGACGCACTGTCCTTGAAAGGCTCATAGCCTAAATACAAAAGATGGCTTATAGCCAAGATACAAAAAGAGGTATGGCTCACTGCCAAAAGTGAACTAGTGAACTGCACCTACAAAGTGCATAAATCAGTTCCGGTTAAGCTCTAAAAACACCAAAATTCTACTTTGGTTGCATATATACAATAATTATTAGTTACTTCACACTATTTCATTTTTCACATTGCTCGCATACATATTCTATGTCTCTCTCTATTTTTTTTTCCATCATACACACAGATATACACAGTCATGTCTTCCATCATCAACTAGGTTGGCCTAATTGAATATGAACACACAAAATTCAAAATGACTTGTCGGCCCAATTCAAAATTCCTTTTGGCACACAGAACAAAACATGTCATCCACACATTAGGTCAGCTCGGACCTAATAAGGAACACACAAAGTACAAACGGTTCTCAACCTTGTCAGCCTAAAGAATACCAAACTTTTGTCACTTGGATTACATAGCCAGATCAACATAGATTGTTGAAAGCTCGTTTATACCTGTAACTGACACTCCTGAGTGTTGTGCCTATAACACACATGCCCCATTTGGAATGGGGACCCTCTCTCTTTCACTTTTTCTAGGTCATTTTTGCATTTATCTCATTTTGTGTGTCCCTATTTTGAGTCCTAAGTGGTCAATAAGTCCTAAGGCTACCATCTTGAGTTGACCAAGTTTCACTACCCTTGAAATTTTCAAGTCTTTTGCCTTCACAAAGTTCCTATGGCAGTTTTCCTTAAGCCCTTGAAATTTTCGTTCTCTTCGCCAATTTTCCAAACAGCAAATGCATGGCTACCACCTACCTCGCAGGCTCCGCCTTTCCCACCGCTGACTATTTTGAAACTTGCTCTCACCAACCCTACCGATCATTGTACTAGCATTAAATGTGGGAATTTAATGGCTAAAATCCTATAAATAGCGAAGTTGACATGTCATTTTCACCGACATTCTTTAAGAGCTTGTCAGAGTGCTTCCAGCCTTCACCACCTCTATGCCCGCATCGTAACAAGGATGAATCCGAGTGTTTCTTCATCACACTACATCAGGTCTACCGAGTTCATTTTCTGCCACCATCCCTGTCATGTGTTTTCCGTTATGTTTTGCAAAATTGTTGAAATCTTTAAAAGGAAAACCCTGAAACCAGGTAGAGAACTAAATATTCTCACAAAACCCATGTCTTAAAATTTGAAAATCCTTCAAAAATCGGCCATTTAGGGCCATGTAGAACGTAGCACCTTTGTCGTCATTCTTGAACCAGAGCATCCATGTCCTTGCGGCCTGCAACCTTCCCTTTGCTGTCTAAACTTTAGCTGAAACCCTTTGCGGGTCTACTTTAGCAGACTTCCGTGCATAGGCGACTTATCACTATTCGCTGCTTTAAGACAACCATCTTGAGCATGCCCTCAAGCTTGCGAGTCCCACTAGCTTCCAACCCGCCAAAATCATTCAACACTGAGACCCTTTGCGGGTCATTCTTAGTGGATTTCCTCACCCTCGTTGTCATCATTTTAAACGCCTAACATACACGACTGTG
Source organism: Sequoia sempervirens (assembly GCA_007258455.2). Lineage (NCBI taxonomy): Eukaryota > Viridiplantae > Streptophyta > Pinopsida > Cupressales > Cupressaceae > Sequoia > Sequoia sempervirens. Next base: position 18,590,595 of record VDFB02047397.1, on the reverse strand, counting down.
CTAGACATTCTACCCACCCTGCGGGGCCCGAACCTATCTCTATCATCCTGCTAACCAACGATCAATACTGGGATCCTTCATAGACCCGCCAATGCAGGTGGCCCGTTGTGGGCACTGCTTTCCGTCTGCTATTGCAAAACATCAGAATGGCCCCACCTGTCCATAGTGCGGACCTTGTTTCCTGCATTTCCCCTTCTGTCCTAGAAAGAAAAATGGCTAAGTAATATGATTTTGCAGGCCACCAACTGCGGGCCGCTGCCTGATCTCCACCGTATTCAAATGGCCATTCCCTAGTATCCACCCGCGGGTCCCCACCCACAACACTCTGAGGGACTTAAACTTTAAAGCTAAACCTGAACTGACTTTTACAGCTGTGGGTACCGCATTGCGGGTTGCCCATTGCGAGATGTCTTCCTATCACCCGCCCGAGAATGGCCATTCCTTAATTACCTTCCATGACTTCCCGCCCACAATCCCGTGAGAGACTAATTATTAATGGATGAGAATGACCTATCATCCACCTTGTAGATCCCAACCCTTTGCTGCCATCTGACTCTCCTTGAGTAAAGCATTTCATGTCGATTCTCTCCATGAGTTCGATGGTGCAGACCACCGCTTGTGGGACGTTGTCTCCAAACTGCCGACACCTAGCGGAATCCCACTGATCCTCACCTGCATTGCCCCAACGACTTGAACCTAACAAAATACCTGGAACCTCCCATGCCTCTTGTAAGTCCCACAAGGCGGGACTCTGACTACGGATCTTCACCTTGCCAACGCCATTTTCAAATGGTGGAGCTCCGAACTGCCTTGATGGCCTCTGCTCCCACAACCTTCAGACATACCTTTCTAAAGTGATCAACTAGCACCTCCCAGACTTCATGAATGATGAAATCACATGTCCCAAATGCCGTAACATCTTGTTGGGCCCCATTATGAGGTGGAAAATTGAATGTGGGTGGCTGCATGTGGGCCACCATGCCCTCTTCGCCGCCCACCTACTACTTCCTCGAAAATGGCTGCCAGCCTAGGGAAACCTGCATCTTTGGGCCCACAGTGCTCTGTATTCCCCAAATAAAAGGAAAACGGTGATTTTTAATGGATATTATGATCTTTGAAGGATGAATTACTTGATCTAACATCTATTTTGCAGGTTTTCACTAACTCTCCCCTCATTTTATACATGAATATGCTTATTGCTCCTTTACTTGCAGGATTTATGGAATCAGCTGCAGGACCATCGGGGGCATCCGCAAAGAGAGAAAAGGGGAAGAAGACTACCAAAGCTCGAAGAGGGAGGGAAGACAAAGATCAAATGAAATACTAGTTCCACGGGGTCGAGGTCACCTCAAGGGCACTACTGAGTGGGATACTGTTACAGATACCAACCTTGGATAGATCGACATAGATGAATTCAAACAAAGGGTCATCGTTAACCCCACCATAGAGAATTCCAAGAAAATCAGAAAAAGTGGTTTGGCCAAGGCAGTCGGTTTCTCACCTGCTCTTGTGGCTCTAGAACTGGTAATGGCTTGCAGAGAGGCCTATCAAGAAAATGCCAGAAGGATCATTGATTGTGACATAAAAGTGTTGCCTAACCTATCTACCAAGTCCATAAGGAGAACATTCCAAATTCCTACCTTTGACCCTATTGAGGAAACAAAAAAATAATATGCAGAAAGTATGTGGAAGGTTGACCCCCTCAAATGCAAAAATTTAATCAATCAATACTGGTTAAAAGAGAAGAGGGGCAGTGCTAACAAGGTGCCCTAGGAATTGTTCAGAAGTGATTTCTATGAGGACTATCATGACTTGGTCACCTTGTTGAGCAGGGTTGTGGGCATTCCTACTGTGGCTTTCTTCCAAGACTGGATGTTTTACTTCATAGAGGAGATAATCAAAGGAATGACTAAGTTTCACTGGGCAGGAATGATTAGCAATTGTTTGCATCAATAGTTCCTGGCGGTCAAGAAGACCTCCCAATTCTATATGACCTCTTATTTGGTCTATCTTCTAGCTGACCCGTTTCCATATAGAGGTCTATTTGTAGCAAAAAGCCCAACTCTAGGAAGAGAGCTTAAAGTATACGACAAGAATCCGCAGCTCCAATACCATAATTTCAAGAAAGACTACTGCAGGGTGGATGATGCCTTCATTGGGCACATTATCATACTTCTCGGCAGAGACTTTGAGAGGAGAGTCACGCATAGCACTTGTGCCTTCATTCACAGGTTTAGATTTATGTTCATACAATTTCCCAAATTCACCTACATCCGAACGGAGGGCTTCTCACAGAGGCCATATAAACTACCCCGGTATCCAAATGACTGGCTAATCGTACTGGAGGTCTCCCAGCAACTACAACATGCGCATACTCTCCTAAGTGATAAACACAAGCCAAGCATTCCTTACCCCCTCATTTTCGGCCAAGGAATGTGTGCAATTCTCGCATCCCAATGTGTGAAGTATTCAGAAAAGGATATAATCGAATACAATCTAAGTCTCCACACTTCCCGACCAAGGATGGATCCACATGGCAAGTTGAAGAAGATGGTCGGGAGAGAATACGCCCATTTTCACAACATTAAATATTTTTGGGCCAACTATCAGGATGACAAGGAGGTATGCATGAGGCACTATATGCATATGACTGCATACTTCATCAAAATAGTCAAACTATTCCCAGTACCGGATCATATTGTCGAAGATGAGAACACTGTTATAGATCTAAGGTACAATGTTGTTGCCAACCTATCATTTCCCTTAATAGACTGGAACAACGAAGAGGTCAACAACCTCAATATTCTAATGAAGCCAGCTGAGCACAGAAAAAGAGAATCAATCAATGCACAAATAGCTCAATTGAAGCTCCAAGGAGCTACTTTAACCTATGGTGAGCTCGAAGATGAGCTCAAGAGTGAAACAAACAGTGGGACTATTGCTGCCCCAGCTGGAGAAGCTCCAAAATCTCCTCTAGCCACTAGGTCAAGAAAAAGAAAAGAGGTGTTAGAACGCCAACCAAAACATAAATTATATTCGATGAAGGATTCAAAAGGTGAAACCTCCAAGAAGGAAGAGAAGTCAAACGGCTTCTCTGAGATGCCAACAATTCAAGAAGACCCATTGCATGAGGGATAAGAGGAAGAGGCTGCATAACCAAAGTCACCACCTGTCACCTCATCTATTGCCATCACCACCACTGTCGCTACCACTACTCCTCCAACAACCCAAGCATGTCCTGCTTCCTCCCCGCCCGTGGTGGACATCTCGGTTCACCTTGCCTCTATATCTCCAACTGCACCCATTAAGGTGCAAGATTCCTCCTTGGCCACAACCTCTCCTCTCTCATCCTCCTCAATGTCTCAATCAATTGCAGTTCCCCTGGCTTCCACGGTTACAATTCCCACTCTTGCTCTGCTAGAGGCCTTTGTCCAACATACGCAAAATATCCCTATGGATCTCTCTAGAGTACTAATGAACCCTATAGTACAGGTTGCTCTAGCTCAAGTTGTGGTTGGGCTCCCTATCTCTCCTCCGATAGAACTGCCAAACATGGATGCAACCATGCAGATCTCAGAAGATTTGGAGAGACAACAGAGGGAGGCCACCAAAGAAATAGATGATGAACCTGAGGATCCATTCAAGGATGAATTCCATGAGCATCTGGAACATCAAAACTTGGTCATTGATGAGGTAGTATGTGGAGAAGAAAAGTCACAGTCATCAGAGGAAGATGTTGAAGACCCTAGCACGAAGTAAATAGTAAAGTCCTTTGACCAAGAACTTGAGGAAGAGTTGTCCCAACAACTCAAAGATGTTAGAGAGGAAGTTGAAAGGAAGCCTTCTGAGGGAAATAAAGAAGATACTGATGATGATATGGAGGTATCTATGAATCCTCCAGTAAAAGGACAAGATGAAGGTCCCGAACAAGAATAAGAAGTACCTGCTAAAAAGAAGGAAGGAAAGAAAGAAACTGAATCCAAAGAAGAAGACAAGCCTGAAGAAGAGGCTGAAATAAAAAGAAGCCCTGAGCCAAAATGCCATGAAGAGTCTGAATGAGAGAAGCAAAAAGCATCTAAAGGGGAAGATAGCCCTAAAGAAAATATAGCTGCTACTGGGTCATAGGAGGCAATCAAGAACATGCCCAAGTGCACAAAGAATTGGGAGCTGATCACCAACAGATCAAAGAAATTATCCTTCCAATTGCTCCAATCAGATATCCTAGAATGGAACAAACTTGAGGCATTAATGGGAAAATTTGTGGAGTACGCCACTATCCAAAAATATCAAGGAAAGCTTGTCATTGATGATGAGTTTCTCACTGTGTAACTGCAGCCAAAAGGGCAATCAACTAGAAGACAAAAGTGCTACAGTAACAAGGCACTAGAGGACGAAATAAGGAAAAGACAAGAAATGTAATTTTAAATTGTAAAATATTGGGGGTAGGTGAAATCCTAATTTGTAGTGAATCCTGGCCACACAATGAGATTGAATCTTGGTCATTCATTTTTCTTTTTGAAAACTATAAATAGGGGGTCTCCTCTCATTTTCAAGAGAGAGTTGAGTTGCTGTAAAGACATGCTGCTGAAATTCTAATAGAAATTCATTGCTTTTGGTGGATTCTTGAGTTTCCTTCATGTTTCATGATTCATCTCCTCATATTAGATAGATTTGAGTAGATTTAGTTTGTTGTTCTATGCTTTTTACATGCTTTAGTAGTTTAGTAAATGTTGTTCATTGATGTTGAAGTATACTGTTGTGTTGATACCCTTCCTTGTTCATGATTTTTGTTGTTTTTTCATGATAAATAGCAGAATAAAGCTAGTCTAAACACATATTTATTGCTACACTTAAATTTCATCTTTTATTCATGCTTTATGGTGAATGAATAGTTGAAAATTTGTAGACCTTAGAAGATAGCACTAGTTTCATGATACTGTGTGTTGATTTGGTTGAGTGGAACTTAGTTTCAGGAAGGTTGTCCACTGTAGTATCCTCCATTGTCACTGTTCATTGGTAGTTATAGGTCTAGGAACTTCTTCCTTTCCCTTCCCTTTTGATTTTTCTTTGAAATAGTAGTTTAGGCAAAGTTCCAGCATCATTGTAAAATCAAATCTAATGATAAAAGTGGAGTTTTAGACTGATGTTTTGAACTTGTAGAAATTGCACATCATCTTCAAGATCTTAGGAACTTCATTCGAAGGACCAATCTCCCTCCAATTTAACATACGTAAGGTTGCCCTCTGATTACCAACAAATCACATGAACCAATTGAGACATTCCAAGCAAGTCATGACCTCACATCCGAGATACCTTGGGGTTGTGATTTGTAATTTATTGTAGATTTCTACCTTTCAAGAGAGGTGATGCACTTATGCATTACCTATGTTGAGAAGTGTTGAAACACCCATCAACAGAACTGGTGCTAGAAGGAGGACATTCTTTGTGCTAAGTTGGATTGAATCGGTTCATTCTCCCCTAAAAGATTCCACAGAGTTTTGAGATCCACACCAAATAAAGGGGAATTCCAAGAGTTATAGCCCCCTACCAAGGCTAAGAGAGCTAAAAGAGGGGAAGCAAGTTCATCCTCCTCATCCACTCCATCCACTTCACCTCCATCCTCACCTCTTCCTTTCAATCTTTCGTACCACACTCATCCTTCCTTTCCCACATCGACTTCCTCCACTCGGCCATCCCAAGATGCCTTCTAGTTGCTCCCTTCCCATAGCCAGGGCACTACCCCTACCCCATTCCTTCAAGTCCAAGGTGCAGTCCCAATTGTTGCTGCCCTTGTGCAGCCCCAAGTTATTATTGCTCAGCAACAAGGATAACCTCCACCTCCCCTCATGGCTTGGTTGGCTAACAACCCTTCTCCATTGTCCTTCAATGATTATCATGACATGCCAAAGAATCTGGAGGGCTTTTACACAAAGTTTCATCCTCGTGACCCACAGAGGATAGCATAGGAACACATCAAAATATTTCAAACAACATTGAAAGACATACAAATCGATCATGGGGATGTGGCTTGCTGACTCTTTCAATATTCCTTGGGGGAAGAGGCCTTCTACTGGTACATCAATTTTCCAACGGGGTCCATCATTTCTTGGGACCTATTGAAGAACTCCTTCTTGTAGAAGTACAAGATCCCAATCAACCCTTCAGAGTTATATCAACAATTCATGTCCGTTCACAAGGAGGTTAACTAACCAATCAGCTCCTTCAATGATCGGTTTCATCGGGCATACGTGAGGTTACAAGCTCCATACGTGCTTAATGATGCTCTAGCCCTGCCAGTCTATTATTCTTAACTAGACAACCTCACTATTACGTTGGTAAAAAGAATGCGCCCACCACCTGCAAGGTTGGTAGGCGCCTATACTGAGGCAGTCATAGCAAGCACTGACTTAGGGAAAAATATTTCTTGCCCGTTGCTGTCTTTGGGACCAATCGCTCGTCTAATGCAAGTCCAAGGACTCACTCAATCCTTGGCACATCAAACACCAATTTTGAATCAAGTTCCATAACTGCCCATGGTTCCTCATCTAGGACCGTCGATGAATCAGGCGCCCCTAGTGCCTCACTACTTGTAGCCGCAACAATAACAAGTCCACCCTCAACCATCACAAGTGCCAACATATCTACAAGGGCCTAAGTTCCTACCCGCTCAACAAAACCAACCAGTAGTGCAGCCGATCTTTCTCCAAAACCAAGCTTTGTGGCCAAACAATATGGAAAAAGATCAGATAGATGAACTGATAGAGATGATCTAGAAAATGTCAACCGAGATGATGCATTTAAGAAATCATAACAACCAGCTACAAGCTTCTCAATGCAGCATTCAAGCCAACCTCAACTGAGATAACAAAGATAACCATGATGCGGGTACCTCATCTGGGCAGAATTACGAAAGGGGGAAAAACTCCAACCAAAACTTTGAAAGGAGGCCTTCACAAAGACAAAACCGGACATGGAATACAAGTCCAAATAACGAAGGTGTTCCCACCCCCTTGATCAACCTACTGGTGCAGAGAAGACAACAAGCAGAGTATACTTGGCTGAGGCGGCTTTGTCCGGATGGTGTCGGATCCATAAAATAAATAGGCACTCTGAATTGGATTGCCCTGAATTTTAGATAGCTGCAGAAATCTTTCAAGTGGAGGTCCATAATGTTGTCGATAGTGTAGGCTGCAGGGACATAGTTCCATCGGAGCCCTATGATTCCTCCATGCTCGTGGTCAACCAAGCTCTGTTCCCTCGAAGTGAAAGTAATGAGCCTGAAAAGGAGGTCGTTCCCTCAAAGAACGAAGAAGTAAAAGAGGTAAGTAATGAAGAAACTTTATCTCAACTCTTTACTTCAGTAGATAATGGTCCAATAGATGAAGAAGAGTCACGTGAGGATGAAGTTCAAATGTTTCACGAAAGAGCAACCCCGTATAAATTAAGAAATAGGAAAGTAGCAGGGCCCTTCACGACCTCTATCCCACCTAATAACTTCAGCACCCCACCTGATCCCAATGCTAGCAACAATCTAGGTTACCCTCACATGCCCACTCAATACTTTAACAAGAACAAATAGCCAAATCAAATGCAAAACCAATCCACTAGTTCTTCCCAAGGAAAATCCGTTGAGGCTGAAATTGAGCAAATGGGAAAATATGTCGCTGAAGAATTCAAGAAGTTCAAAATAAGCCTGTCGGCCTTTGAGTTGCTTAAAGTCCCAGTAATTAGGAATTCTTTCTTTAGGGTGATTAATGGGACTTCCCCTTCCAAGTCAACACAAGAGATACCTGCCAAAAGGGTCTATTTTGATGAATCACAACATGAGCCTGTAATCCAACAAATCATGGGCCAGAAAAATGATGCCTCTTCAAATTAGAAAATAGGGAAGCAACCCGCCAAAGAAAAAACTCAAGTGCAAACCAAGGAAAAGATCAATGAAAAGGATAAAGTTGAAGTGGCTCAGGAAGACACGCCCTTGGGCTTGTTCCAGGGGAAGTTAGAAACACCACCCTTTCTCACTACCATCAGAATATTTGGGAAGAACCTACATAACTTCCTACTTGATTCAGGAGCATCAACCAATGTCATGCCTCTTGTTGTATGTAAAGCATTGGGAATAGTTTTGACTCCCTCCTAACAAAAGGTGACCCAACTAGATAAAATTGAGGTGAATATAGTTGGGGAAATTAATAGGATTCCTATGTAGATCTCTACTGACCCAAGATTGCAGCAAGTCATTGATATTCAAGTGGCGGATATCCCGAACACGTATGGCATAATACTGGGGCGAGATTTCACCAGGGCATTGAATGGTTATGCTGCAAATGACTTCTCCCACCTATGGTTGTCGTGGAAAGGACTGTCAAATCAAATCCGTATAGATCAGGAGCCACGCATGAAGTTTATGATTATGGAGTACAAAAAAACCAATGAAGTACTATTTGTTGAAACGGAGTTGGGTAATTATTTTCCTGTGGCATACCAAGAAGAATTAGAGCCCCAAGAAGAAGAGATGACTGAAGAGGTTCTCTTGGTGTTATGTAGCCCCCCTACAGATTTAGCTTACACACCCCAAAGCAAAGAAATGCTAGTTGAGTCAGACGATGATGAATCCTACGATGATGGTAATTTGGGATTATTGGATGGGTTCCAAGAGTTTATTGAAAAAATTGTGCAAAATCAACTTAGCCTAGGATTGAGGATGGATTTCCAAGAGCTCCTATTACCCAGTTGGTGTAGCGTTCATAACATTTCCCATTCATAATTCAAATGATACCTTTTTCAAACAGCAGTTGCTCATATTAGTGGACAAGTTTCACCGAAGAAGGAGCCTCAAACTGAACAGCCTGACACTAGCAGTGTTGAGTTTGTGCCCACCTTCGAAATTGCACATGCAAGCATGCAGCCAAGGAAAGATGAATGTTTAATCAGCCCTAAGTTAAAGAGCCCTCCAAGTTTTGGACATTATGCTTTGATGGATCTAAGTCCAAGCAAGGAGTTGGAGCTAGGTTTGAACTCATTAGCCCCACAAGTAAGACCTACTTCGCTGCTCATAGGCTTCAATTTTATTGTACAAATAATGTAGCGGAGTATGAAGCATTAGTCCATGGTATTTTAATGGCCCTTAGAAAGAAAGTAAAAATTTTGCAAGTCTTTGGTGACTCAGATTTAGTGGTAAAACAAGTTAGAAAATTGTATTCCTGCCATGACCAAAGGCTAGCAAACTACAGACATAGAGTTTGGGATCTTTTAGAGGGTCTAGATACATTTAATATTCAGTTGATCCCTCATTCTTAGAACCACGTTGTTGATGCCTTGGCTCAAGCACCCAACACTCTTCATCCTCTATCACTGTCTGGCCTCAAAAGGTTCACTATTGAGCTTACTTCCACCCCGTTCGTGCCAGACAACGTTACCAATTTCCAAGTATTCAATGATGACAAGCACATCTTAGACTTCATCACCAGCTTCGATGTGTTTGCAAACCAAATAATTGATGAGCCCAAGCCCGAAGAAGTTGAATTGCATATAGAAGGATTCATCAACCTCAAGATCAATACTATTCCTAGGGGTATGGTCCAACTTGAGCGGATATTTGATTTAGATCATATCAGAGACCAGGATGAGCAATCGAAGGACTCCATCAACAATCAGTGTGACACTCACAATCTCAGAATAGCCAAGGACATTAAGAACATGTTCATTGGCAAGGTGTGCACACCAAAAGAAAAGAAAGGGATCATTGAGCCCCTACGCAAGTATCATGATCTGGTCGCTTGGAGCTACAATGATTTAAAGACATATGACACATTGATTATCACACACACTATCCCTCTCAAGCCGGACGTGAGACCATTTCAGCAGCGACAACGTCCCATCAATGCATTATTGGAGCCCACCATCTACAAGGAAGTTCAAAATTTGTTGTCTGTTAGAATTATCTTTCCATTCAATCACTCCACGTGGTTAGCCAATTTCGTCCCGGTGAGGAAAAAGAATGGAGAAATCAGATTGTGTGTAGACTTCTGCAACCTGAATAGAGCTTTGAACAAGGACAATTATCCAATGCTCTCACTGGATGAGGTGCTACAGATCGTCAATGGATCCCAAATGATGTCTTTCCTAGATGGATACTCCCGGTATAACCAGGTAATGGTGCAATACAAGGATCGACACAAGACAGCGTTCACCACTAAGTGGGGAACCTTTGCATACAAAAGGATGTCATTTGGACTCATCAACATTGGCACTACTTTCCAACGTGTAATGGATATGGCCTTTAAGGATCTAGTTGGCAAGTGTATCATTATCTACATGGATGATCTCACAATTTTTTCAAAGAAGCGAGGCAATCACATCACTAATCTATGCAAGGTCTTTCAGAAATGTAGGGAATTTTGGATTCTCTAAACCCAAAGAAGTGCATCTTCGGAGTTATCGAAGGCAAGCTGCTCAAGACTATGATCTCAAAGAAAGGAATCTCAATATATCCCAAGTGTATTCAGTCCCTCCTGAAGATTCAGTTGCCAGGCAGTAAGAAAGAGTCGAAATCTTTCTTTGGAAAGATAAATTTCGTCAGAAAATTCATCACTAGCTTTGCCGAGATAGTCAAGCCACTTAATGCCATGTTGAAGCAGGATGCTAAATTCAAGTGGACGCTGAAAGCGAAGTAGGCCTTTGAGGAAATCAAGAAATTAATTACTTATGCACCTGTGTTGGTCAATCCGGACTACCTGAAACAATTCTACATCTACTCATTCACTTCAGACCATTCCTGTGCCAACATATTGACCCAAAAGGATGATGAAGGAAGTGAGCATCCCATTGCCTTTATGAGTGCTCCACTAAAAGATTTTGAGTTAAGATATCACAATGTGGAGAAGTAGGCTTACGCCTTAGTCAGGGGGGTCAAGAAGTTTAGATAGTACATCCTACAGAACAAGGTGTTTTCCATAGTACCTAACCCGGTAGTGAAAATGTTATTGATCCAGAATGAGTTGGGCAAAAGAAGAGAAAAATGGGTTACTTTGCTGCAAGAATATGATATGGAGATTCAGCCCATGAAGTTAGTAAGGGGGTAGGCCCTCACCCATACAATAGTTGAAACACTAGTTGAAGCAGGACCTAAGCTTACTATCCAGTAGTACCAACTTGAAGATGTCTCCCCTAGAGAATGGTATGACGACATCCTCTACTATTTGTTGCATAGCAAGTGCCTGCCTTGCCTACAAGGAATCCAGAAATGTGCTCTCCGGCTAAAGAGAAATAGCTAGATGCTGCGAGGGTCTATACTGTATAAGAGGAATCATGAAGGGATCTACCTTAGATGCCTTGGAAAAGAGGAGGCAACACGGGTGTTAAGAAAATTTCATGAAAAATTTGGTACCGGTCATGGATCTGGCCCTTCCACTGCCCATCAAATTTTGCAGGCTAGGTATTATTGGCCGAATGTATTCAAGGATGTACACAATCACATTACAAGCTACCATGTGTTCCAGACTGCTACAACCAGAGAACAAAATGTCACTATCCTGTTGCAACCAGTCCTAGAGGTAAGACCGTTCGCGTAGTGGTGTCTCGACTTCATTGGTCTGGTAAGCCCACCTTCCTCTGCAGGTCACAGGCACATTCTAACTGCCTCTGATTATTGTACTAGATGGATAGAAGCAATTGCATGTAGGAAATGTACAACTGAGGTATTCGTTAATTTTCTTGAAAGTTTTATTCTGAATCTCTTTTGTTGCCCATACGCCCTTGTTTGTGATAATGGCCCTGCCTTTTCCTCGCTCAAATTTGTTAGTTGGGCCTTTGATTATGGTATTTCCCTTAATTTTTCATCCAATTATTACCCTCAAGGAAACGATCTGGCTGAATCCACAAACAAGAACATGATCACTGTAATAAAGAAGTTGCTCGATAGGAATCCCAAAGATTGGCACAGTCAATTGCGTTTTTCCCTTTGGGCAGATCGTACACGCCACAAGGCCTCCCTAGGTGATTCATCATTCCATCTCGTTTATGGCTTGGAGCCTATTTTTTCCATGCACTTAAGGATACCTACCCTCTAGTTTATCAACGCCTTTTATGAAAAGGGGGACCGTCGAGAAGCCTGTTTAGCCAAACTACTCCACTTAGAAGAAGTCTATGAATGAGCTATTGAAAAAATTTCCAAACATCAGGGCGTAGTTAAAAGATGGTTCGATCGAAAAGCCAAAGTTAAGGCCTTTAGAATTGCTAATTTGGTCCTATGTTGGGACAAGGCCCATGAAAAGAAAGGGGGACATGAAAAATTCGATAAGCTCTAGCTTGGCCCCTTTCAAATTTTTGAAATTTTAGGGGATAATGCTTTTCACCTCAAGACATTAACTAGTAAAGATGTTTTGTTTCCTGTCAAAGGGAAGCACCTCAAGCATTACTTCCTTGCATGAGCTCTTCTGAGTTGGCCTTTGTAAATACCTGTATATAGGTTAGTATAGGTCTCCTTTGTTTTGTTGTTTCACCTTCCTTCAGTTTTGCTTGTTTTCCTGGCCATTTTGTCTTGCTGAGGGTGTTCCTTTGTTTCTGATGTGGCAATCGTGCTCGGTTTGAAGAACGGTTCACTTTGCTGACCACTCTTATGTGTTCTCTGGATAAATATTCACTCCCAACTATCGACCTCTAATTGCTTATGTGGGGTGGTTTCCTTATTTGAACTCTGGCTTGACCTAGAACGCGATCCTTAGTTGAATATTTTCACAATCATCTCAGATCATGCATGAAACACACTAAATTATTTCTGAAGAGTGGTACCGTGGTTGTTATGATGGCCCAGCAAGTGAAAAATCTTAGGTTCGCTCCAGTGACCACTGTGATTCCAAACCCACAGTAAGCTTTGATGCTTACGCAGTTGAACAAAAGAAAGAGCACTAAAAAGAAAATATCTAAAAAGAAAAGAAAGAAAGAAAGTAATGAATATAAGGCAACTATGTGGGTGTGTGAACAACTCTATCGGAGCTTTGGACGCTCGGCTGGTAGTAGAGCAATGTCTGTGGGGTCACAGCGACAACTTTGTTGGGGCTATGGACGCCTGACTAGTAGCGGAGTAATGTCCAGGTTACTTTTGGGGCTGGAAATTTTATGTAGCTTCCTTTGCCTAATTAATGGTCATTTGTTATAGTTTCTAAGGGAAAGGCAATGAATTCACCATACACACACACACTTTTGAGATGTTCCTATGATTTGATTTAGTTAAGGATCTCGTTCTCCTTCAAGCTCCTTAGTTCACTTATAGAAACTGGCCCCTGGTCTACGAAACCAAAGATTTTGGGTTTTGAATGAGTCTTTATCCTTAGAATGCTTGGGAGCATTCTCCCAGCAAAGTCACCATTTTTTGTGCCTATAGCACACATACCCCATTTGGAATGAGGACCCTCTCTCTTTTTCTTTTTCCAAGTCATTTTTGCCTTCGTCTCATTTTGGGTGTCCCCTATTTTGAGTCCTAAGTGGTCAATAAGTCCTAAGGCTACTATCTTGAGTTGACCAAGTTTCACTACCCTTGAAATTTTCAAGTCTTTTTCCTTCGCAGACTTCCTCTGGCAATTTTCCTTAAGTCCTTGAAATTGTCTTCTTTTGCCTGGTGCAGATCCGCCCTTGCGGGTTTCCTCATGTGAAATTTCATTTACCTTTCACCATCCACATGGCAGCCGAGTCGGTGCATCCACTTGCACTACGGGACCTGTGTTCTTCATCACCATTCTCTTCACTAATCTGCCAAACAGAAAACGTCTGGCTGTCGCCCGCTTCACAAGCTCTTCCTTTCCTGCTGCCAACTATTTTGAAACACATTCTCACCAACCCTACCAGCCACCATACTGGCATTAAATGCGATCATTTAATGGCTAAAATCCTATAAATAGAAAATTTGACATGTCATTTTCACCGACATTCTTTTTGAGCTTGTCAGAGTGCTTCCAGCCTTCACCGCCTCCACGCTCACATCGTGTCAAGGAAGAATCTAAATTTTTCTTCATCACACTACATCGGGTCTACCAGGTCAGTTTTCCACCACCGTCCCTGTCATGTTTTTTTCGTTAAGGTTTGCAAAATTGTTGAAATCTTTAAAAGGAAAACCCTGAAACCAGCTAGAGAACTAAATATTCGCACAAAACCCGTGTCTTAAAATTTGAAAATCCTTCAAAAATGAAAGGAAAGATAAGATGTGGAACAAACTCTCCTAATGCCAAAACTCAGAGAAGAATGCAGATATGACCTTAAATTTTTGCAATTACAGTTCAATAAGATATACATGAAAAGAATAACATAATTGAGAAATAAATCATATGCACAATTGGACACCAGATTTATGTGGGAAAACCCTTATGGTAGAAAAACCCACTACACCAAGTAAAGCCTCTTTGTATTACAATAAACAAAATTACATACAGAGATCAAACTTCACTTTCAGATTTCAAATTTACAGCAGCAACATTTCCTTGATCAACCTTGTACAATACATCATTATTACAATGCTCTTCTGCATACAATGACTTTCACACATAGAACATTCTTTGCTCAATCGGTTAATCCTTCCCAAAAGACTGAACTGTTCATCCCCTTCACAAGTGGTCTGTTCATTTCCCACAAGAGAACGGTCACAACAATTCAACTGCCAATCGGTTTGTATTATGTTTTTCTTATTGGTTCAAGACAGACCACATAGGACAATCGTTTGGTCAAACACTTCTCAAATGTATCTCTCATCGGTGAGGAAACAAAATGTGTCTCACCAATGCCAAACTATCCATTGACTGAGCCATTGACAAGACCAATGCTATCGGCAATATCCTGAGAAGACAGATTGATAGTTCAAGCCTCCACAATGTCCAAAAGGAAACCATTTATTGTTATCGCCAAGAGTCACTCTGAAGCAAACTATTGTCCAGACCTGCTATATCACTAAAGCTCATGTAGAACCTCCGTGTCACACCAATGAAGTTCCATATCGGTAAGAGTTACACTGATGTACACCATGTGTAAATCCATCGGCAAGAGATTTGCTATCGAGATGAGTCCTAGAAGTTGCACCGACAGTTAAAGTCACCCCGATATGTTCATTAGAAAAAGTCTCCTCGATATACATCATGTGAAAATCTATCGGCAAGACATCTACTGTCAGAATAGGTTTGGAATGTTACTCTAAAGGTTCTTGTCTCCCAGATGACATTTGTCGCCAATAGTCTCCGCGACGATCACCAGGGGCCAACCCACCAACATGACTTCTACCATCGAAACAAGTTAAGAATCTCACTCTGATAGCCCATGTCTTGCTGACAACTTTCATCGGCAAGATAGATCCAGGGTAATACTGATCTGATCCCTTCAATACTTTAGAACAAAGTTGCTCATCAACAAGACATTCCAGAGGTCTCACTGATTCTGCTCTTTCAGGAGTTCCGTGTCAATAAGCTTGAGGCACTTTTTCCAACAATCTCCCACTTGACGAAGATCTTACTGACACCTCCAGAGCATAGCGAAACTACTGAAATTCATGGACATCAAGGCCCATCGAACTGGCACACCACCTGTACTTGTCTATGCTCACTGGTTTTGTCAATGCATCTACAAAATTTTCCATAGTATCCACTTTTTCTAAAGAAACCTTTCCATCATCCACCATATCTCATACAAAGTGATACTGCACATCAATATGTTTCATCCTAGCATGGAAAATAGGATTTTTCACTAGACAAATAGCACTCTGACTGTCACAGTAAATTGTAATTTTCCCTGCATCAAACCCAATGTTAGAACAAAAACATTTTAACCAAATTGCTTCTTTACAGGCATGTGTTGCTGCCATGTAATTTGCCTCTGTAGTGGACAAAGTGACTATAGCCTACCACTTACTCATCCAACTAACTGCACCACCATTCATCATGAAAACATATCCACTGGTGGATCTTCTGCTGTCAATGTCCCCTACCCAATCAGAATCCACATACCCACAAATGCTGAGAGTCCTCTATGATTCAGCCAAATTTCCATGGTAACACAAAGCATATTCCAAAGTGCCCTTCAAATATCTAAACACTCTTTTCATAGCATCCCAATGTGTCCTAGGATTT
This sequence comes from Sequoia sempervirens, assembly GCA_007258455.2. NCBI lineage: Eukaryota > Viridiplantae > Streptophyta > Pinopsida > Cupressales > Cupressaceae > Sequoia > Sequoia sempervirens. Next base: position 18,574,489 of record VDFB02047397.1, on the reverse strand, counting down.
TCCATAAAATGACTAAGTACTTCCACTGCTTGGGAAATGTCAGGCCTTGTACAGACCATTGCATACATTAAACTTCCAACTGCACTAGCATAATGAACTCTGGTCATGTCTTCCATCTCAGTAGGAGATTTTGGACAATCTTCAATAGATAGCTTCGTTCCCTTCAAAACTAGGACAACTAGTTGCTTGCAATCAGTCATACAAAATCTCTCTAGAACAGTGTTAATATACTTACTCTAGTTGAGCCAAAGTTTTCTGCTCTTTTTATCCCTGGTTATTTCCATTCCCAGAATATACCTAGCTACACCAAGATCTTTCATTTTGAACTTTGCAGACAATTGAGATTGTAGATCAGAAACCATTAACTTACTATTTCCTATGAACAACATATCATCAACATAGAGAGCAATAATAAGAACACGATCATTTTCAGCTTTGAAGTACACACAATGATCATATTTTGATCTTACAAATCCCAATGACAAAACAAATGTGTCAAACTTTTGGTACCACATTCTAGGAGATTATTTTAATCCATACAGAGATTTTTTCAACTTGCAAACCAGATTTTATTTACCTTTTTCCACAAAGTGCTCAAGCTGAGACATAAATTTCTTCTTCAATATCACCATGAAGAAATGTTGTCTTCACATCCATCTGTTCAATCTCTAAGTCATACATTGTTGCAAGTGACAAAAGAAATCTGATAGACGTCAACTTAGCTACAGGAGAAAAAATTTCTCCATAATCAATTCCCTCTACCTAGGAATAACCCTTTCCAACCAACCTCGCCTTATACTTTTCAACACTACCATCCAGACCTATTTTCTTTTTAAATAAACATTTGCAACTAACAACTTTTCTTCCTTTAGGCAAGGGCACCAAACTCCAACTGTCATTCTTTTCTAACGATGCCATTTCATCATTCATGGCTTCCAACCAAGAGTTTGAATCAGGCATTCTAATTGCCTCTTTGACAGTCCTAGGCTCATCAGTGCTTGAAATTAAAGCATAGGCACAAGTAGAATCTAATATAGAGAACCCATACCTATAAGGTTGTTTTCTTTCATGTGTTGACCTTCTCATGAGCTGAGGTTGAGGTTGTTGTTCTTCTTCTTCAAAACTCTCAGAACTACTTGAGCTCTCCTCAATTTCAAGTACATTTTGAATTTTCAATTCCTCTTTATCTAGTGTCGGAGGAATTTCAACTACATCCTTTTTATTTTCTAATTTTGTCTCTGACTGCAGATCCAAAGTAGAAGGCTTCAACTCACGAAAAATAACACTTTTGTTGTACAAAACCTTCTTTGTATCAGGATTCCAAAGCTTGTATCCTTTTATGCCAACACTATAGCCAATAAACATACATTTAACAACCTTGTTCTCCAATTTAGATCTTTTTTCATTCAACACATATGCATATGCCTCACAGCCAAAGACTTGAATGTGTCTCAGAGAGGGCTTCTTTCCAGACCATGCTTCCAAAGATGTTTTCTCAACAAGAGCAGAATTTGGAGAATGATTTATTAAATAACATGTTGCAACTGCCTCAGCCCAGAAATTCTCCTCCAAGCCAGCACTGCTCAACATACTTCATGCTCTTTCCATCACTATCCTATTGAAACTTTCAGCAACTCCATTTTGTTGCGGAGTGTAGGATGTAGTTTTATGTCTTTTAATTCCATGATCTTTACAGTACCTTTCGAACTCATCAAAACAAAACTCACCACCATTTTCAGTCCTTAAACATTTTATTTTTCTTTCAGTCTGATTTTCCACAAGGTTTTTAAATTCCTTAAAATGACTGAATACTTCTGATTTAATTTTCAAAAAATAAACAAATGCCCTTCTTGAATTATCATCAATGAAAAATACATAATATCTTGACTATGACAAAGAAGGAATAATTACTGAACCAAAAACATTAGAATGAATGTAATCAAGTAAACCAGAAGATTTATGAGGACTAGAGTAAAATGAAACATAGTGTTGTTTACCATATATACAATGTTCACAAAATTTGAATTCAAGGTTACAGTCATCAAGCCCCTCAACCAGGTTTTTATTTTTCAAAGTTTTTAAACCTTTTTCTCCAATGTGGCCAAGCCTATGATGCCAAATTATAGTCTTTTTTGCTGGAAGTTTAACTTCCATAGAGTTTGCACTATCAGGAACTTTTTCCTCCTTCTCTCCACGAGTAGCCTTTTGTGACTTTATAGAGACACTGTTTCATTAAACAAGTGCGTCCAGCTTATACAAAATACCAATACGAGCACCCCTAGCCAACACCATTGAGCCTCTAGTTATTTTGCAGCCATTTTTAGAGAATGTGACTTGCACTCCAACATCATTCAGCTTACTAACAGAAAGTAAATTTCAAGCCAGGCCTAGTATATGCATTACATCATTGATTCCCTTAATTCTACCATCAGGGAACTAAATTCTAACTCTTCCACGGCCAACAATTTCTAGAGATGAATCACTTGCCAAATACACCCTTCCACCATCTTATTTTTCATACTTAGAGAACCAGCCTCTATGAGATGTCATGTGGAAAGATGCTCTAGAATCAATCAGCCAGACATCATCTAATGCCTGAGTTGCCAAGGCTACAATGAAGGCATCTGCATCACTTTGAGAAGAATCATTGTCGGAAGAGTTCTTCTTCTTCTTTTTCTCCTCTTTGCAATCCTTTCAGACATGACCAGGATACCCACAATTCAAGCACTTCACCTTGGACTTCTTTCGAGGAGACTTTGATCTCCCTTCTAATTTTGATCTGAACTTCTTGTCCTTCTTCTTTCCTTTTTCTTTCGATCTACCTCGAACAACAATAGCCTCCTTCGCCATCTCAAAATATTTTCTTCTCATCTCTTCTGATAACAAAGAAGCAACAACATCTTCCATCTTAAAAGTGGATGTCGTACTCCCAATAGCCATCACCAAGTGATCCCAAGAATCTGGCAAAGAACATAGCAATAGCATACAACGATCTTCTTCATCAATCTTCACACCCACAAATGCTAACTGAGCAATCAACATGTTGAAATCATTCAAATGATCAGTAACAGATGCTCCTTCCTACATTTTCAAAGAGTATAGCTTCTTCCTCAAGAACAAATTATTCACCAAGGACTTTCCCTGACAAATAGCTCCCAATCTTTTCCACAAAGAAGATGCAGTCTTTTCTTCATGAACGTTTAGAAGAACAGAGTCTACCAAACAAAGCATTATCAACCCCTTTGATTTTTGATCTATGAGGTCCCAATCCTCTTGCTTCATGCCTGAAGGTTTCATTCTAGACATAGCAAGCCAAAGATCATGATCAACCAACAGATCTTCCATTTTGAGTTTCCACAACTCAAAATTGCTACCATTGAATTTCTCAATTTCAATCTTTCCTGATGTGCTTGCCATCTTAATCTATAATTTAAATTACCAGACTTCTACAAGACTTCCACTAAATAGAATTGACACAAAAAACTCAACCTACCCACAAGGATAACACAACTGGCCAGGCTCTAATACCACTTGAAAGGAAAGATAAGATGCGGAACAAACTCTCCTAATGCCAAAACTCAAAGAAGAATGCAGATATGACATTAAATTTTTGCAATTACAGTTCAATAAGATATACATGAAAAGAATAACAGAATTGAGAAATAAATCATATACATAATTGGACACCAGATTTACATGGGAAAACCCTTACAGGAGAAAATCCCACCACACCAAGTAAAGCCTCTTTGTATTACAGTAAAGAAAATTACATACAGAGATCAAACTTCACTTCAGATGTCAAATTTACAGTAGCAACATTTCCCTGATCAACCTTGTACAATAAATCATTGTTACAATGCTCTTCTGCATACAATGACATTCACACACAGAACATTCTTTTCTCAATCGATCAATCCTTCCTAAAAGACCAAACTGTTCATCCCCTTCACAAGCGGTCTATTCATTTCCCACAAGAGAACGGTCGCAACAATTCAATTGCCAATCAGTTTGTATTCTACTTTTCTTATTGGTTCAAGACAGACCATGCAGGACAGTCGTTTGGTCAAATATATTGCTCATCGGTGAGGCAACATAATGTGTCTCACTGATGCCAAACTATCCATTGACTGAGCCATCGACAAGACCAATGCTATTGACAACATCCTAAGAAGAAATATCGATAGTTCAAGTCTCCCCAATGTCCAAAAGGAAACCATTTATTGTTATCACCAAGAGTCACTCTGAAGCAAACTATCGGCCAAACCTGCTATATCGTTGAAGCTCATATAGAACCTTCGTGTCACACCAACGAAGTTCCATATCGGAAAGAGTTACACCAACGTACACCATGTATAAATCCATCGGCGAGAGATCTGCTATCGAGATGAGTCCTAGAAGTTGCACCGACAGTTAAAGTCACCCTGATATGTTCATCGGTAGAAGTCTCCTTGATATACATCATGTGAAAATCTATCGGCAAGACATCTACTATCGGAATAGGTTTGGAATGTTACTTCGAAGGTTCCTATCTCCCTGATGACATTTGTCACCAAGAGTATCCCTGACGATCACCAGGAGCCAACCCATCAGCGAGACTTCTACCATGGAAACAAGTTAAGAATCTCACTCTAATAGCCCATGTCTTGCTGACGACTTCCGTTGGTAAGACAGGTCCAAGGTCATACCGATCTGATCCCTTCAATACTTTAGAACACAACTGCTCATCGGCAAGACATTCTAGAGGTCTCATTGATTCTGCTCTTTCAGGTGTTCCATGTCAATAAGCTTGAGGCACTTTTTTCAACAGAAAATCAGCCATTTAGGGCCATGTGGGACCTAGCACCTTGGCTGTGTTCTTGAACCAAAGCATCCATGTCCTTGCATCCCACAGCCTTCCCTCTATTGTCTAAACTTTAGCTAAACCCCTTTGCGGGTCCTCTTTAGCGGACTTTCGCGCACAAGAAGCTTATCACTATTCGCTAATTTAAGACAGCCATCTTGAGCATGCCCTCTGGCTTGCGGGTCCTGTTAGCTTCCAACCCACCGAAATAATTCAACACTGAGACCCTTTGTGGGTCATTCTTAGCGAATTTCCTCACCCTCATTTCCATTGTTTTAAATGTCTAACATGCACAGTCATCCTAGACTTTCCACCCGCCCTGCGGGGCCCGAACCCATCTTTGTCATCCTGTTGACCAACGATCTATACTACGATCCTTCGCAAACCTGCCAATGTGGGTCTCCCATTGCAAGGGGCCACTTTCCCTCTGCTATTGCAAAAAAATTGAATGGCCCCACCTATCTATAGTGTGGACCCTGTTTCCTGCATTTCCCCTTCGGTCCTAGAAAATGAAATAGCTAAGTAAAATGCTTTTGTGGGCCGCCAAACATGGGTCGCTGCCCAATCTCCACCATCTTCAAACAACCATTCCCTAGCATCCACCCATGGGTCCCCGCCCACAACACTCTAAGGGACTTAAAATTTAAAGCTAAACATCAACCGAATTTTAGACCTATGGGTATCGTATTGCGGGTCGCCCACTGCGGGATGTCATCCTATTACCGCCGCCTGAGAACGGTCATTCCTCAATGACCTTTTGTGGCTTCCCACTAGCAATCCCGTGAGAGACTAAGTATTAACGAATGAGAATGACTTTTCATTTTCCTTGTGGAACCTAACCCATATGTTGTTGTCAGACTCTCCTTGATTAAAACATTTCATGTCGATGCTCTCTGCAGATTCGACGATGCGAACCACCGCTTGTGGGCCGTCGTCCAGTCCCCGCCGTCTCCAAACTACCAATACCTAGTGAAATCCCATCGATCCTCACCCGCATTGCCCCAATGGCTTGAACCTAAAAAACTACCCAGAACCACCCAAGCCTCTTGCAGGTCCTGCAAGGTGGGACTCTATCTATGGATCTCCACCATGCCAATGTTGTTTTCAAATGGTGAAGCTCCAAAGTGCCTTGATGGACTCTTCTCCCACAACCTCCAGACATGCCTGTCTAAAGTGATCAACTAGCACCTCCCGGACTTCATAAATGATGAACCCACATGTCCCATATGCCTTAGCATCTTGGTGGGCCCCATTATGAGACAAAAAATTGAATGTGGGTGGCTGCATGTGGGCCATTGTGCCATCTTCGCTACCTACCTGCTGCTTCCTCCAAAATGGCTGATAGCCGAGGGAAACCCGCATCCCTGGGGCCGTAGTGCTCTGTCTTCCCCAAACAAAAGGAAAATGATTATTTTTAATGGATATTATGATCTTTGAAGGATGAATTACTTGATCTAACATCTATTTTGTATGTTTTCACTAACACTCCCCTCATTTTATACATGAATATGCTTACTACGCCTTTTCTTGCACGATTTATGGAATCAGCTGCAGGACCATCGGGGGAGTCCGTAGAGAAAGAAAAAGGGAAGAAGACTACCAAAGCTTTGAGAGGGGAGGAAGACAAAGATCAAATGAAATACCAATTCCACGAGGTTGAGGTCACCTCTAAGGTCACCATCAAGTGGGATACTTTTACAGATACCAACCTTGGATAGATCAACATAGATGAATTCAAACAAAGGGTCGTCGTCAACCCCACCACAGAGAATTCCAAGAAAATCAAAAAAAGTGGTTTAGCTAAGGCAGCTGGTTTCTCACCCGCTCTTGTGGCTCCATAACCGGTAATGGCTTGCATAGAGGCCTATCAAGAAAATACCAGAAGGATCATTGATCATGATGGAAAAGTGTTGGCTAACCTATCAGCCAAGTCCATAGGGAGAAAATTCCACATTCCTACCATTGACCCTATGGAGGAAATGAAAAAATAATATGCAGAAATAATGTGGAAGGTTGACCCCCTCAAGTGCAAAAAGTTAATCAATAAATACTAGTTAAAAGAGAAGAGGGGAAGTACTAACAAGGTGCCCTAGGAATTGTTCAGAAGTGATTTCTATGAGGATTATCATGACTTGGTCACCTTGTTGAGCAGAGTTATGGGAATTCCTACTACGGCCTACTTCCAGGACTGGATGTTTTACTTCATAGAGGAGATAATCAGAGGAATAGGTAAATTTCACTGGGTAGGAATTATTAGCAATTGTTTGCATCAGCAGTTCCTAGCAGTCAAGAGGACCTCCCAAATCTATATGACCTCTTATTTGGTCAATCTTCTGACTGACCCCTTTCCATACAGAGGTCTATTTGTAGCACAAAGCCCAACTCCGGGAAGAGAGCTAAATGTATATGGCAGGCATCCGCAACTCCAATACCAGAATTTCAAGAAAGACTACCGCAGGGTGAATGATGCCTTCATTGGGCACATTATCAGACTTCTCAACGAAGACTTTGAGAGGATAGTCACACATAACGCATGTACCTTCATTCACAGGTTCGGATTTCTGTTCATACAATTTCCCAAATTCACCTACATCTGAACGGAGGGCTTCTCTAAGAGGCCATATAAGCTACCTCAGTATCCAAATGACCGACTAATCATTCTAGAGGTCTCCCAACAACTACAACATGCAAATACTCTACTAAGCAATAAACATAGGCTAGGCTAATCATCGAATACAATCTAAGTCTCCACACTTCCCAGTAAAGAATGGATCCATACATGGCAAGTTGAAGAAGATGGTCACGAGAGAATATGCCCATTTGCACAACATTGAAGATTTTTGGGCCAACTATTGGGATGACAAGGAGGTACGCATGAGGAACTATATGCATATGACTGCATACTTCATCAAAACGGTCAAACTATTCCTAGTACTGGATCAGATAGTCAAAGATGAGAACACTGTTATAAATTTGAGGTACGATGTTTTTACCAACCTAACATTTCCCCTAATAGACTGGAATGAAGAAGACGTCAAAGGCCTTGATATTCTGATGAAGCCAGTTGAGCACAGAACAAGAGAATGGATCAATGCACAAAGAGCTCAGTTGAAGCACCAAGAAGATGAGCTTGAGAGTGAAACAAACAGTGGGACTGCTATTGCCCCAACTAGAGAAGCTCCAAAATCTCCTCCGGCCACCAGGTCAATGAAAATAAAATAGGTGTCAGAACACCAACCAAAACATAAAGTATATTTGAGGAAGGCTTCAAAAGGTGAAACCTCCAAGAAGGAAAATAATTCAGGCGGCCTCTCTGAGATGCCAAAAATTCAAGAAGACCCATTGCATGAGGGAGAAGAGGAAGAGGCTGAGCAACCAAAGTCACCACCTGCCACCTCATTGATTTCCATGACTTCCACTGTCACTTCCACTACTCCTCCTCCAACAACCCAAGCATTACCTGATTCCTCCCCACCCGTGGGGGACATCTCGGTTCACCTTGCCTCTACCTTGCCGACTGCACCCATTATGGTGTAAGATTCCTCCTCGGCCACAACCTACCCTCTCTCATCCTCCTCAATGTCTCCATCAACTACAGTTCCCCTGGATTCCACAATTACAATGCCCACTCTCGCTCTTCCAGAGGCCTTTGCCCGATATATGCAAAATATACCTATGGATCTCTCTAGATTATTGATGAACCCTACAGTATAGGCCGCTCTAGCTCAAGTTGTGGCTAGTCTCCCTGTCCCTCCTTTGATAGAACCTCCAAAGATGGAGGAAAACATGCAGATCTTGGAAGAGCTAGAGAGACAACAGAGGGAAGCCGCCAAAGAAATAGATGATGAACTTGATGATCCATTCATGGATGACTACCATGAGCATCCAGAACATCAAAACTTGGTCATTGATGAGGTAGTATATGGAGAAGAAAGGTCACAGTCCTTAGAGGAATATGTTGAAGACCCTAGCACCAAGTACATAGTAGAGTCCTCTGACCAAGAACTTGAGGAAGAGTTGTCCCAACAACTCAAGGATGTTGGAGAGGAAGTTGAAAGGTAGCCTTCCAAGGGAAATAAAAAAGAGACTGATGATGATATGGAGGTATCTACGGAGCCTTGAGTAAAAGGACAAGATGAAGGTCCTAAACAAGAAAAAGAAGTACCTCCCGAAAAGGAGGAAGGAAAGAAAGAAACTGAAGCCAAAGAAGAAGAAGAAAATCCTGAAGAAGAGGCTGAAATGAAAAGAATCCTTGAGCTAGAACACCATGAAGAGTCTAAACGAGAGGAGGAAATAGCATTTGAATGGGAAGATAGCCCTAAAGAAAACATAGATGCTACTAGGTCACAGGAGGGAAAGTCTATTAATCTGAGACTCGAATGAAGAGGAAGAAGAAGAGAAAATAGAGCAAGAAGCCTCAGACCACAAGGAAAGGGAAATCCAGCATTCCCAAAGAGAAGAAGGTGATCATGAATCACCAAAGGAGGGATCTCAAATGCCAGAATGGTTAGAGAAACAACAATAGAAGAAGACTCCCACTCTCATGGATCCCAAGGAAAGGCTAGAGGCCATCTTTGCACGAGCCCAAATAGGCACAAAGAAGGAAAAGAAGTTGAGGTTCTGATCCTACATAACCATGGATGCCTCTAGATCAAGAATGGTGCAAATTGCCACTTCGATCATAAGTGAAGGGGAAGAGGTAAGTTATAATATCTCTACCATTGACCTGGGCACAGCTACAAGAGAGAAAAAGATCTTAGTGAACTTGCAGCAATTGGACATCATCTTCAAGATCTTAGGAACTCCACTCAAAGGACCAATCTCCCTCCAACTTAACATACGTAAGGATACCCTGTGATTACCAGCAAATCACATGAACCAATTGAGACATTCCAAGCAAGTCGTGACCTAACACCCAAGAGACCTTGGGGTAGTGATCTGTAATTTATTGCAGATTTCTGCCTTCCAAGAGAGGTGATGCACTTATGCATTACCTATGTTGAGAAGTGTTGAAACACCCATCAACACTGAGCAACATGTCAAAAACTCAAAGAGTTTCCATTTCCTGAGAAGATTTTTGGACCAAAATATTGGATCAGCATAGACACACAATTTACTTAGCCAGTTACCAAACAATGTTGGCATGAATGACAATAAACCCAGAGGTCACCTTCTTCATTCTTCCAACAATCTCCCCCTTTGTCATTGATGGAAACATATGCCAAAAATGAGATATGCTTCAAAACAAAATATTGTGCTCAACTCCCCCTAACATATGTATAAACACATCGCATAACATTCTTTATACATATTCTTCTCCTCTACTCCTCTTCTCCCTCTTTGACATCAATAACAAAGGACCGAGAAAATAAAAAAAATTCAGATCAGGAACTGGGAGCACCTTGTAACTCCTTGAGAATCGCTTCCCAAGCTAGCTTTCCATCGTCCAAGATTCCTTTTTCCCTATTAATATTTTTATGCAGAGATTCTAATTCCACTAGGAATTCTTCTCCTTCTTCCGAGTGGATGGAGCAATGTTCATCTTCTCTTTTTTTTTTACTTCCATCAATGCATTTGATATAGAGACATGTATGGACATGACCAGGTCACCAAGCTAGGCATACCATCTCATAGCATCTTCCTTCTACCTCTGCAAGATGAAAATTTTACTTTGAAGATCTGCAATAGAAACCCACCTAACATAGTTTCTATCATCTGCAATCTTATAATCTATGGAAGCATCTATAATTTGAGACTCAATCGAGTCCATTAAGTCCTTGAATTCATGTAGTAAACAAATAGCAACTAGGCTTCCTCATCACATTCTCTTACCTCTTTCAAGGTTTGCAAAACCTTTTTCATGTGCAATTGTACACTTTTCTTGCAGAAACAAAAGTATTTTCTCTAGCATACTCAACTCCACTTCTTTTACAATTTGTACCTTGAGGTTAGATGTGTACTCTTTGAATAAATCAACTATAAGCCTCAAATTTTCAATCAAAGCTAAAGACTTATCTGATGTAACATCGGGGGATGTCTCTTGTATAGCTTTGATGACTTCATTTATCAACTCATTTCCCTTTTGATAAGACTTCATAGCTTCTTGTATGATAGAGCTAATAAAAGTGCCACTTAGTTTTATTCTGTCACTGGCTGTAATCTTTGTCAAGTCCACATAACCTGGCTGTGATTGCAGTTTGACTAGCTATGGTGGAAGCATAGGTTGAAATACAATTTTCCTTGAAAAAAGACCTTTAAGGGTACTTCCGAATGATTCTTTGGATGGCTTTGATGGTTCAGGGCCTTTGGAAATTTCTCCTTTTCTCTTCTCAGTTGGGATGGCTTCCTTGTTTTCCTCTTTCTTATTTTCTTCTTCTTTTTCTTCTTTTTCTTCTTTTTTTTCTTTTTCTTTTTCTTCTTCTTCTTCGAATGACTTTCCAGAGGACTTATCTCTATTTTCTTTCTCCCTCCTATCCTCATCATCCTTGTCATTATTCTTATTTTTGTCCTTACTCCCTTCACTCTCATATTTGTTTTTCTCTTCCTTGTTTCCGGTAGATTTTTTATGTTCTTCTCTCTTATAACCAAAATGATCTTTATGTTGATCATCAGAGCTTTTGCTAGTAGTTTCTTCTATTTCAATTAGAGGTGTAGGGGTCTCTAAAGCACCAAGTGTCTCATCAACAGTATCCAAGACTGGATTATCCATTTCTTCTACAATAGTAGCATGTTCCTGTGCTGGAGCAGTGTGGAACGAAGAACTGGTTCTTGCCCCATAGCTCCTTGCTAATTTCTTGATTACATCCTGAGTATCTTTCCTCACTTTTTCCATATAATCATCTTCCTTAGTCATTAGCATGTTAACTCTCTTCTTGGCTCTAAAAAATGTAGAAAATTCTTTCAGCAGATTTACACCTTCTATCTCTGAAAAAGTGGAACTGATGGATTTTAAGGCTTTACTTCTCATTTTGTCTTCAACATTTAAAGCCTATTGCCTTCTAAGTACTAACTCTTTCCACAATTTTTCAATAACTTTTGACTGTATGGTATCCATGTTTTTATTACAAATGACTATGTACTGAACAAATGCATTTATGATAGTTTCTTTCCCTTCATCATTGACCTTATCATATAGCTCAGTAGTTGGCATAAGGTCATTATCAATCATATTGTTAACCAAGCCTCCTAGATCTAAGGCTAGTTGATCACCTACCAGAGGAGATCCAAGCATGTCCTTCACAAGTTCAGATGATCCTTCTTCATTCTTCTTTTTATGTACATGAACTCAGTAAGTATCCTCCTCTTCCTTTGATTCCTCATCTATAGAGACAACAACTCTAATTTTGGCTCCTTCACCAGAGGTACTACCCTTTTTGTTTCTTTTCAGCTATTTCTCTCCTTCTAAGCCAAGTTCAATCTCTTCCTCAACAGCATCACTCAAACTTCTTTTCTTGATAGCCTTTTGTTTCACTCTTCTTCCTGAAGCAATAGATGGTGCATCTAGAGGTATGTCCTTCTTCTTAGATGCCCTGGTACTGGGACCAGTAGGGGCAGCAATATCAATAGATGCATGAACACTTTGTTCCTTCTTCTTTCCTTTCACAATATTAGCAGCACTGGAGGTGGCAATGCTAGAGATGGGTGCTGATGTAGCACCAGAAGATAGCCTTCCTAATTTTTTGGGTCCAAAGGGCTATTCAACATATTTGGATTTCCTTTCATCAAGCGCCTCCTTCAACTATTCTATATCATCCTTAGAGTATGTTTGACCTTGGAAGAAGGCTTCAACCTTCTTTCTTCTTTTAGATGCAGTAGCCTCCAGATGTATTTTAGTAGATTTCTCCTCATATGTACCATGCCTAGGTAGAGAGGGGTCCTTAGGGCTGTCCAACAGAATCTCAATGTAGCTCTCTGCCATTTGTTCTTCAATCTCATATCCCAATGGTTCAATCCATCAAATTCTAGGTTCTACATCCTCAATGATGCATTCATTTGTAGATACAATAAATTTTATCTCCTTTTCATACTTCTTCACCAAACTCCTTGGAATTTGTTCTCTTTCATGCATTTCATTCTAAAACACTGCAAAGAAAGAAGTTAGGGTATTGTTTTGTGCCCTAAAATCTCCTAGACTATGCAGATGATCAAAAATTTGATGAGCAACCAGCCTGGTGTTATCCCATATTATGTCCTTTCTTCCTGGTAACTCCTTCAGGAAATAGAATAACAAACAAACAACTAAAGTGCCAAATTTGAAAACATGCTTCTTCGCCTTTGTCATACTCAAGTTCTCCATAAGTTGCAACCTCAGCAACTCACAAAGATCAAAATTATTTCCATTCTCCACCATTTCATAAGCAGTGTGAATTGTCGTAGCCGATACTGAATTTACTTGATTAGTGAAATAGATTTTATGCCCAGTCATCATGGCAGCATACTTGACAACAGAGTTTACAATAGACTTTGTGGTTAAAGCTCTTCTGTCAAACTTAGCACTAGTCAGCCTCGTGACTTCATCATTTTTCACCACTTTTAGAACTAGAATGGTACCCGTATCACAGAGACCAGTCACAACTTGAATTTCCTCCTTGTTAATAATCCCTAGTTCATTTTCCCACACAAATTTGCTATGAACCCTACTGAGGCCATTCTGAAAAAATTCGCCTCACTCTCATTAGAAAAGTTCAAAAACCAGTTCCAAATGTTCAGCTTCATTCGAACTAGGTTTTCATATTTTGCCTTAAGCAGTAGATCATCTCCAGTCAACTCATTGTCCCACAAATCCTTCAGCTCTTGTTGATTGAATTCTTCTAACTTCCCATGAATGTATGTTTTTGGGTCTTCGGTGGGTAGCACATGGCTTGGAATGTGCGAGAATGCACCCAAGGGGTAATTTTCATGCACTTTCCATGAACATCTTCTAAATCTAGGTTAGGGTCTCTCAAATATTTCTACAATCATAGGTTTGGCCATATTCCCCACACAATCTTGAATAAGCTTAACAAAAGCTTCCTTCAACTTCAAAATCCATAGAATTCAGATAACAAAGAATAACTTTTCTGCTTGTCAAGAACCAGGGTTTCGATGTATGATGCTTTGAATCCTCTTCAATCTCACTTCAGCTTGCACTACTTCTTCCAAATTACGCAAATGTGCTTTTCCTTAACTTAGTCTCTTGCTCTATCACTTACGAATTTTTCCCTAATTCTTATTTATTTCTTTTTAGCTTTAAAGTTGCCAACCACTTTATGAAACACACTGTAAACCAAGAAAAGTTTTGCACTTCTCTGAATCTACCTATTTTCTGCCGAAAATTTCTTCAATACCTTCAAAATGATGACTTACATCACATATCCTTGTGTCACAGCTTGACACCTTATATATCGGGGGATTTTTATATTTTTCTGTAACTGCTCCCCCTAAAACCAATACCGGGTTTAGTTCTTGGAAGAGGTATCTGCATCGGATGCAGACACAGGAGTATTTGATTCATCATTTTTCTCAAGTTCTTCCTTCTTCCATTTTTTTCCATTTCTTTCCATACTTCAGAAGGATCTACTTTGTTCATAGACTTGTTCTTTTGTTCTGGATTGGGTTTCTTCCTAATTTTTCTTCTACAAAATTTTGAGATATGTCCCGGTTTGTTGTAGGTATAGCACACAACATATCTTTGATCAAACTGATTTACATTCATCCTTGATCTACATTGATTAGCCTTGTGTCGCATGTGTAACAATAGCCTTGAAAAGATTGAATCCTTCTACTAGCATTAAATCTGTTCATCATCATCTGGCTTCTACATTTGGTAGCTCTATGACCAAATTTATTGCATGAGAAACAAAATCCATTAAAGGATGGATACCTTTGAGCATTAGGCTATCAAATAGGAATCCTTCTGGCATTGCTCCTTTGATTCTTGATTTGATGAGTATTGCCTTGAGATTTCCTTTGATTGTCCACTTTGTCAGAAATAGGTTTTGTCTTTGAGCTTTTTCCTTCTTCAAGTCCTATACCACCTTTATCCTTAGAGGGTTTCTGAGAATTAATCAACTCATTGAGCCTTGTACAGCTAGTTTTAAATCTTTCTTCATGAGCTTTTGCTTTTTCCAGATTAGCTCTTAGAGTTACCACTTCTTGTTCAAGCTTTGTACATTCATCAATTTTGTTTTGAATCTTAGCTTTCTGAAATTCCTCAATTCATTTCTTCTCTTCTACTTGCACCTTTAGTCCGGAAATGTCTTCATTAGCCCTTTTCAACTAATCACTGACTTCCCTATGCCTTGAAATTTTTTATCTGCTCTCCTAGCTTCCTGATGCATTCATTTGCTTCTTTCAAGTTTCCTTTCAGATTTTCCTTATCATCTTCAATTTTATCTAATTCTTCAAGAGTAGCATTGATTTCCTCATATACAATTTTTTCTTCTAGAGGAGCAAGATAGCTTTTGTTAGCCATGTATTCAAATTTCGGGACCTTCCTCAAGCTGTAAGACTTTTTCAGAGGAACCAAGCTCTGATACAAATTGTTGAATACACTGAATACTGAGAGGGGGGGTGAATCAGTATTCTGCTAACAAAATTAATTATTAACCATCCAATTATCAATCCACATCTAGCTGCAATATTGAACCAAAACATAAAAGAGATCATAACACATTGACACCAGGATTTTTCCTTGGAAAACACAAAGTGGGAAAAACCACAATGAGGATTAGCTCACAATATATTATAACTAATCATAAGATATTATAGGGTTCACTGCCAGGACGCACTATCCTTGAAAGGCTCACATCCTGAATACAAAAGATGACTTATAACCAAGATACAAAAAGAGGTATGGCTCACTACCAAAAGTGAACTGGTGAAGTGCACCTACAAAGTGTAGAAATCAGTTCTGATTAAGCTTTGAATATGCCAAAATTCTACTCTTGTTGCAGATATACAAATATTATCAGTTACTTCACAATATTTCATTTTTCGCATTGCTCGCATACATATTCTATGTCTCTCTCTATTATTTTGTCCATCACACACACGCATATATACACAATCATCTCTTCCATCATCAATTAGGTCAACCTAATTGAGTATCAACACACAAAATTCAAAATGACTTGTCGGCCCAATTTAAAATTCCTTTTGGTGCACAGAACAAAATGTGTCATCCACACATTAGGTTAGCCTAGACCTAATAAGGAACACACAAAGTACAAACAATTATCAACCTTGTCGGCCAAAAGAATACCAAACTTTTGTTACTTGGATTACACATTTGGATCAATAAAGATTGTTGAAAGCTCGTTTATGCCCGTAACTGACACTCCTGAGAAACACGTCAAAAACTCAGAGTTTCCTTTTCCTGAGAAGATTTTTGGACCAAAATATTGAATCAGCACAGACATGCAGTTTACTTAGTCAGTTACCAAACAATGTTGGCACCAATGACAACAAACCTGGAGGTCACCTTTTTCATTCTTCCAACACATTTGGACCCCTCTTGATGTAAATTCATCTACTTTAGTGCAATTTTGAAGCAAGTTCCTCCTCTCACTAAAGTGGGGGCTAAATGTAGTGTAGAAAAATGTATCCCTTTACATTTTCACACTTGTTTGGGCCATTATAAACTAAATGAACTTAATTGTGCCTTTTTTAGGGTGTTGTAAAGTTTTTTCTAACACTTTCACACTATTCTAGGGTTTCATTAATTAATGGGGCTTCTTTATGCCTTATTTAGCCTTATTTTGCATCCACAAGCCTTAATTAATACATCTTTCCGAAGATAAACCTGACATAAACCAGCATTCAATCATAATCCATGTGATTTTGGATTGTATGGCCCAGTTTAGTGATCTGGGACTCATACACCACCTTGGGTGTATGGGTCCCACCTAAATTTTGGGGCCCCGATCTAGATTTCACATAAAACTAAGCATTTCTTGAAAAATGTGTCCCAAAGCCTAGCCTAATGGGACTCATATGCCACTTCTATCATATGAGTCTCGTGTGGATTAAACCTAAATTAATTTAAAATTCTTGGTGGGATTTTATTCTCCTAGTTTTGATGTCGGCTTGTAGTGTTGTAATTTTGAGGAATTTGGCATAAACAAGTATAAATACAAGGTTATTTCACTCATTTTTCACCTAGCAACTTGAGTATTCATGCATTATAGAAAATTTTAGTTTACAAGAGCACTCAAGAGCATTCAATAGCTTATATCAAGTGTTCTAGAGGATTATTCAAGTATCAAGTATCATGTCAAATTCATCATGCATCATGTTTGTTTTTGAGCTCACATTTGTGATGCATGGTTTCATGATTCAAGCAAGCATTCCATTCAAGATCTACAAAATTCAAGCAAGAGTCAAGATCTACATCCATTGGAGCCATCTCATACATGTTTATAGCATTTTGTTCCTAGGGTTTGGTGAGTTGCAACATTGTATACTTGTCCATTCATCATTCCTTTATCTCTTTTGATTTCATTACAAGGTTTTGATTACCAAAATGGGGTTTGATCAAGGCAAACCCCTTTCTACTAACAAAACAACATTTTTCCCTCTCTTTAGTGTGTGACTTGCAGATCTAGGTTGAAGACATATTGAAGAAAAAGATTGGAGAAAGGTTGTCAAATTTGTAAAGTTATCCAAGTTGTCACCTTGTTTAGGAGATCATTAAAAGACATCTACAAAGCAGAATTCAGCAATCCAAATCCAGAAATCAGGTTAATAAGATAGATTAGAAGTTGAAGAGAAAATTCAGGTCTTGATCCTCTAAAAAATCCAAGTAGTACTGATATGCCACTTCTGGCATATGAGTCCTAGTACAGGTCATTTTCTAGGTTTCTAAAGATCTAGACTTACCATCATCATATTCATATTTCAAACCAAAAACCCTAGACTGCGACTGATACACCCAGCCTAGCATATGAGTCCTAGTGTACCCTAAAGTTTGCATTTTCAATATTTTAGGGTTTATTTCAAGCACATTCAGGTTTCCACATGCCCCTCTTTGCTTCTCTAATTTTCTATTATGTTTTTCATTCATTTCTAGGTCATTTAGTGAAGCTTTGCATATCATTAGGTTTTGATATTAGGTCTTACATGTTACTTGTCTTTCCAATCCCTAGCTTGGTGGTGAACCCCTTTTTAGTCTTTAATCATACCCTAGTACAACCTTTAGTAGATCTCCTTCCTTCATTCCATCCATGGATTGAGATCTCTAGGGTTTCCTTGAGTGAAACTAAGTGAAATAGGTCTAGTGCTCCATATCCCAAAAGATTTAGAGAGCCACCTATTTCCTAGGTTTCAATTTGACCTTTCAACTTTGTTGTGGAAGAAAATTTTTCCTTAGGCTTTACCATTTCCTTGTCCTTACTGGCCATAGCTTCTTTGCGTTGGCTAGCTAGTGTAGTCGAATTTTTTTGGCTTGGAGCCTCAGGATTTTTCTCCTCATCTTGTCTAGCTACCTCTACTTTCTTAACTTTCCTCTTCTTTTTAACAGGCTCCTCATACCCAAATTCACCTTCTACTCTTTGTTTGTTCTTTATATTAGGTAGGTATGTGAGCTTTATCCTAGCTTTCCTTAATGGTTTCTTATAGTCATCAATCCAACATTGATTGTATGCCAACACTTGCTTTGAAATTTCTTCAAAAGTTACTATTTCTTCTCTTTCATAGTCTGGGTCTAGGATAGGTTCATCATAAATATTCTTTAAATTATAAACTGGATTCAACACCTCTCCATCATCTGTATCCAACTGCTCTAGAATATCATGGATTTTCAGAATATTTGTCGATTGTAATGACAACCTTTGATATGATCTCTTCCTTACTTGGTGCTTGTCATCACAATTGAGCCAAAAATCTTATAGATGATGGACATGAGCATATTTTTAAGCTATCTTCTTGGCAATATTTCCCTCAGGATCATAATTCTTTATCAGGAGTGTAAAGAACTCTAAATTATACATCTTCAATTCCTCCTCGCACAAGTCATCCTGCTTAGCCGCATTACATTTGTATTCCCCATTGTGATGGGAAATTTTATAGAAAATTTTGTGTGTTACTTTGAAAAGAGCATGGGAAGGCTTCATCTGTCTCACCAATTCCAATAATAACATCTTGTATGTTGGATATCTATGTAACATGAAGGGATATCCTTTGAATCCTTCCACCCTAATGTAGGTGAAAGTGAGAAATTGAATGTACCAACCCCCAACCTATTGAATAATACTTTGTGCTTTTAGGGACAACCTTTTGGCTTTGTCACCCTCCATTATTCTCACTAACTTCATAGAGAACACATCATTAACCCTCTTGTAGTCCTCTAGGTATCTGTGGATGGTGATCTGGGGTAGGTGAGCATATATCAAATTATTCCTTGGTTCTCTACCCAGGGTACCAATTATGTTCAATTCTTGAATATTTTCCCTTAGGGAACAAGAATAAATAATATAGGAAGACATAGAAAACCATTGGGACTCCTGGAACGCCTTTATCTTTTCGTGTAATCTGTCACTAATAAAACTTCCCCAATGAATTTATATGAGACCTTCCATCATTTTGGCTATAAGGACAAACATCCATGGCTCAAACTTACTAGTGTCCCTTAGTCCAAAAATCCTACTTAATAGAGTTATGCTTTCTTGAACATCCTAGTTAAACACAGACCTTGGAATTGGTTTCATTTTCTTTGTAATTTCTTCCTCACACCATTTTGTGTTCGTAGTTTTTATATGATTCTCCTCTACACTCAAATATATTTTGTCCTGGGTTTTCATATCCATCGGGCTCATCTGGTGAGATGTGAGAAGTCTGAATGTATATACAATTCCTTTCAGTACAGAGAGGTCTGCATAGATTCTCCATTCTTTCTCAACAACCCTCTTGTCTAGGTCATAACAATTTAAACATTCCATTACCAATTCAGGAGCCTCTATTATTGGGGGAAACCCTCCTACTAAATTTAACCCACCTGCTATAACATTCTTTGAACACTAAGAAGCATTTTCCTACTAGACCCGTGTAATAAACTCAGTATCACAAAACCACCTTAGATGAGTGTTGGTAATTGTCCCACCAACTAGTGCAACTTGTGAAGCAATGTATTTGAATTCCTCATCTGGTGTCCTTCTAGAAGCGCTCATATTTTCTAGGAATTCCTACATTATTAGCAGATGTGTGCCTTGTGTGCCAGTTAGGGTTAGACTTAACCACTCATTTTTCAATAATTCATAAAAACTTTTAGTCTTCAATTAGGTTAAAAAAAATTCAAAATAATCAGCATTTTCATTACCAAACCAGATGAAATACCATTTATCCTGATACATTCCTATATAGAACAACTGACAAGATTTTAGCTATTTGAAAGCATAACTGGTTTTACTAATGATACGATTTTCTTTCAGAATGTGAGCTCAAAACCCTTGGTAACTTTATTCTTTGGCTTCTCGAGGTTTACCTTTCTTTGCATGACACACTTTGGATTTAAATTCTTCAATGTACTTACAATTAAGTAGTATGGCACAAGGTAGAGTGTTGTGAAATTAATTGCATGCTCGAGGTGGTGCCAAGTACATGTGCAATTTGCTACCTTCATTAATTACCTATTACAATGCATTAATTTTTTGAATAAAGGTGCAATCATGGCAGATTAGGGTTCAAATCACAAACACCTTGGTTTCTGTGCAAGGCCCACTATTAGAGAAGAAACGGCGTAGAAGGTTTACGTGGAACACTTATGTGGCACTTCAATTCTTACGAGGCAGAGGATTTATAAGCAAATCCACTTTAGATACTTAACAATTCTGATCAAAAGAGGATTGAGACCTCCGGTACCAAATCTTGAAAAGGTTTCCAAGAACCAAGACTTGACCTACCGGGTTCATGAGAACCGGATGCAAAGAGACCCAGAACCGGGTTGTAAGGAGACCAAATTGATTTAAAACATATTTGCAATAGAACCTCCAATTTTTGGTCTCCAGATAAAGAAAGAAAAATCCACCCCTGGGCCAACTAGCAAAGAAAGGGAATGCACGCATCGAGATGATTCATCTGGGTGATGACTCACCGGACCTAACATACTACTCGGGTGGAAAGTGAAAACTTTTCGAAGATACAATATCCACAATGCAACCACATCAACTTTGGGACCTCGAGGGTCCGGTAAATTGATAAGACTAGGGAAAAGAGTTGGCAACTGTCTATGTCTAGTAAAGATGAGGATTTAGGTAGGGGCTAGGAAAGCTGAATCAAAGAGTTTCATTTTACTATTTCCTCCAAAAGCAGTACACCAAAGCAAGCAAAAGCAAGGAAGGGAAAAGGAAAGCAGCAAAAAAGGGGGTCCACATTTTTCCAAGGAGCAAAATGGGGTGTGTTGTGAAACTACACAACAGTATTCTCAGTTGATGTTATGATACTAGTACGATAAGCCAATAATGTGTATGTCAATTGTGTGTGCCAATCCCTATTGTGTTTGCTTACTATTTTCCTTAAGATTTGTTCTAGAGTCTTATTAGTTGATTCGGCTTGACCATTAGATTGTAGGTAGTAGGGTGTTGAAAAATGATGTCGGATGTTAAATGTTTCTAATAAATTCTTCACGTCATTATTCTTAAATGGTTTCCCATTGTCCAAAACTAATGCAGAAGGAAGTCCAAAGTGAGCAATAATGTGTTCCAATATGAAACGACATATTACATCAGCAATTGTTGAACAAAGGGGAATGGCTTCCACCCATTTTGTGAAATAATCTATTGTGGTAATTATAAAGGTATGTCTGACAGAAGGAGGTGAAATATTTCCAATAAGATCCAGACCCCATACTAAGAATGGCCAAATAGGAGCTTGGGCACAAAGCTCAGAAGTAGGAGCGTGAATCAAATTGTTGTATTCTTGACACTTGTGATATTTCTTAACGTATTCCAAGCAATATTTTTCCATATGTCTCCAATAGTATCCTATGCGGATTAGCTTTTGAACTAATGATCTTCCTCCAAAATGGCCTCCACAAGCACCTGCATGAGCTTCTTCAAGTGCTATGGGGATTTTGATTGTTTAAGGCATTTAAGTAAAAGACCATCAAAGGACCTTCGATATAACACGTCAGCAAGGATTATATATCTAGATGCATTTTCAAAGGATGTCTCGAGTATTCTTAGTTGTCGACTCAAGAAAGGTACCTTCTTTTACATAATTAAATATCAATGTATACCATTCACTAGAGCTTTTCGTGATGGTTGATAGCACTTCTTCGACCGTATTTTCTATTGATGGTTTCATAATTGTATGGACAATAAATGTGAAATATTTTGAAGGATCTTGAGGGGATATAAGGGAAGCCGCACTTTCCATTGCATCTGCATGCCGATTATCTTTTCGTGGGATGTTATCAATGGTGTACAAATCAAAGGTGTTTAACAGAGTCATCATGAGATCCTTATATTTTTATAATTTTTTCATGCTTTGCTTGATATGTTTCATTTATTTTCTTAATGACTAATTGTGAATCACCAAATATCTTAATGTCTCAGACTCCCAGAGTTAAAGCGACATATTTTATCCAGCAATTAATGCTTCATACTTTGATGTGTTGTTTGTGCATAGGAATTTTAAGCGATAGGACAAGGGAATAGGCTTTCCTATAGGTGGGACTATTATAATCCCTACATTGTAGCTTGTTCTACACTTAGAGCCGTCAAAGTATAACTCCCATGTACTAGTTTCAATAATCAACACATTATCATTGGGGAATGAATCATTATTAGGTAATTCTAGGGGAGAAGGGGCGTCAAATAATTGTTTGGTCAAGGATTTTCCTTTAATTTCCTTTTGTGAGACAAAATTAAGGTCAAACTCAGTTAACAACATAACCCACTTAGCTAAATATCCTGATAAATTTGTTTTAGCAAAAAGATGTTTTAAAGGATCAAATCTTGTCATCACATGTATTTTAGAATTTAGTAAGTAATGTATCAATTTACTAGTAGCGAATACAAGAGCCAAATATTTTTTTTCTATTGTTGTGTATCGTGTTTCATAATCAATCAAATTTCAGCTAATGTAATAAATAGGATGTTCTTTACCATTTTCATTTTGTTGAGCCAACAATGTTGCGAGAGCATGGACCGATGTTGTTGTGTAAAGGATGAATGGTTTTTCTTGTATAGCAGGTTGTAGAATAGGTGGATTGGAAAGATAATCTTTCAAACTCTCAAAAGCTTGTTTGCAATCCTCATTCCAATTAAACTGAACCTCTTTCATAAGAAGATGCGGAAAAGGTAATGTTCGGTCTGCTAGGGATGCTGCAAAATGACAGATAGCCTGAATTCTTCCTTGTAAAGTGTGTAATTGTGAAATGTTTCTAGGAGGTGGCATGTTAACTATAGCATCAATTTTCTTTGTGTCCACCTCAATGCCTCTATGAGATACTATAAAACCTAAAAGTTGTCCACTATCTACACCAAAGACACACTTTTTCAGATTTAATCTCATGTTATATGTTATCTTAGGATTCATCTTTCATATCTTTTGTCTAATTGGTTTAGCATTTTTGGCAAGGACTATGTTGTGTGTCACTATCTTAGCATCAATTCCTGACATATCCAAATAAGTCCAAGCAAAAAGTTCGGGAAAGTCATGAAGTAGAGTTGCATGGTCTTCTTGTTCATCATCATCAAGGCACTTTCTTATTTTAATCACTTTCTCCTCATTGTTAATATCCATCGGTATGTCAATTGTATCTCCCAAAAGTGCACTTTTTTCCGGAAATTCAAGGTTCCATTCTTCGTTGCCTTTATCAATCTCCTTCCTTTCCTTTTCTTTGTCTTCTTTATTAGCACTAATCACAACACATGTAAGCCATTTATTTTTAGGAGGAGTGAATGGTTTATCATAGACTCCTAACATTTCTTTCAAGGCTTCATCATCTTCAAAGTATTCTAGTGAGTCTTCACAAGTTGTATCGATCAATTTAGGATGCTTCAAGGTGAGTTGTTTTAGGGTTACACATGATGGTGTTTATGTTTAAAGAGGGTATTTTAGCTGCTTGTGTTATCTTAGAAGGGAAATATCCCAAACCACTTTTTTCTTCTTGTGTGTTAGGCTCTATAGGAACATAGATGCCTTGTTCTTTCCTTCCACATCCTTTTCCACTATAGACAAGTTGTTTCATAAGCTCATAACATTTTCCATAAAGTTTCTCCATTTCTTTCGGGTTTGGTGGTTGTTGATAATATATCTCATCAAAGTTTGTTGTATAGCTTGTGTCTTCTTCTAGAGTAGATGAGGTAGATGCTTGTGAATTTTCTTCTGAATTTTGCATTGACATTACCATTGGTTGCTTCTTCTTTTTTGGTTTATTTTGTTGTAATTTTGTATTCTCCCATAAATGTTGGTGTGAACTCTAAGGAACCCCAATCATCTTCCAATAACTTCGACACTTTTTCCATCTCTTTTTCTCTTCTTTCATAGGTTCTATGTTCAAGGTTGGAATTAATGTGTTCAGAGGATTTTTCTTTCCCTTTTCAACTTGTAAGCAACTCTTAGGCTTGGGATCTATTCCAACTTGGTATAATTTATTGTTATAGGCATATTTCATGATACAGTGAAGAGTTGAAGGCACCGCATGCATCTCATGAATCCAAGGTCTTCCTAAAAGAATATTTTATGACAGATCATGGGGAATAACATGAATAGGAGTTAGTAAGGTATCCTTTCCAACTGTAATAGGAAAATTAATCACACCAAGCGGTTGCTTTCCTACATTGTCAAATCCTCAAATCGATAAGGAATCGGGTTCAATCCTTGATTTATCTGCACCAAGTCTATCCAAAAGGTTCACACTCCACACATTAAGAGTAGAGCCATGGTCAACAAGGGTTATTTTTATTCCCATCCTATTGAACCATGAATGCATCATTTTTCTTTCTCATCTCCAAGGGAGGTAGCTCGTTTTGATGAAAATTAATGTCTACGTTAACTGCATTCATTCCTTGAATTAGATTTACTACATCACTTGCATTTGTATTAGAGGGAGTCACAACTTGTTGTAAGGTTGTTTGAAGCATAGTATGATAGTTAGGTCAATTTTGAATTAGGTCTCATAGGGATATCTTTGTAGGAGTATTCTTAAGTTGTTCAACAAGATCATACTCCTTCCCACTATATGAAGGAAAACGGGGAGCACTAGGCAAGATGGGTTGAGGAAAAGGTGAGGATGTTGAAGATGTTTGTCTTGGTTGTGGATTGTTTCTAGTACTATATGTATGAGCAATGGTATTATAACTTGATTGTTGTGAAACATTATTCCTAGGTGGTTCAAGGGTGAAAATGGGTTTTTTTTGAGTTTGAGGTTTGCGTGAAGGTGGGTAAAGGATGAGTTGAGGTTGAATCACATTAACTTTTCTTTTTTTTGGTTTGTTGTAACAAGCCTTAGTGGATGAACCTTACGAGATGAAATCCTCAAGGGATTCATCTAACATGTCAAATCCATCACTACTAAAAGGCTTGAGGGTTAGGTTAACTTGGAAAAAGAGATTTGACATACTCAAATAACTATGCTTTCTCCAAGTGGTTCATCAGTTTATAGGTGTTTTTGGTTTTATTTTCTAATGAATGCCAAGTGTAATCTATTTTTATTAATCTATGAACTAATGTTAAAAATGAAAAGTATAGTAATGTAAATTTATCCACAATTGAAATGACTCTAAATTAAGCTTGATCTAATGAAATTCATGAAATAGAAACTCAGTAAACTGAAACAGAAATCTAACAACAGCAAACTAAAACACAGAAACAAGGTTTTTGATGTTGTAAATTGCAATTTCAGATCTGACACAAAACTAAATCACCCAGAGGGGCATATGAGTCCTAGTCAAGGTTTTTTAGGGGTTCAAATGTTGATAAATAGTCAACACAAAATACCTAGAAACCTAGAAAAAACACCTGTACTTAGACTAAATCGCCTAGAGGGGTGTATGAGTCTCAGATTAGGGTTTTTGCACAAATTTTAGAAAATTATGATTGAATTTTAGGTTCTCTAGTTTGAATAATGTCTAGACTAAATGCATTTATAGATTTTAAGTGAAATTAAATGATGCAAGATGCAAAAATGCACCTATATGCACTTTCACTGATGCAAGATTTAGAAACCCTAGATGTAAATTAACTAATGCAAGACCTAATGCAAAGTTAATGCAAGCTAGATCTAGGACTATGATGCAATCCAAATAATAAATAAAGGTGTTCTAAAGGCTAGGTTCACCAAAATGAAACCTTGAAAATAGTCGTTGTATGAATGTATGATTTAGGAGATACAACAACCAATTTCCTACAAGTTTCATTCAAGGAGACCTTAGAGATCTCAATCAAGGGATGAAATGAGGGAAAGATATTTGCAATAAGCTTTCCTAGGGTGTGATTGAAGGCTAAAATGGGGTTCACCACCAAGCTAGGGCTTGGAAAGACAAGAAATGTAAATGATATGCAAGTCTTAAGTAAATGACCTAGAAATGAATTCAAATTAGAACAGTAAACTGAGAAAGTATAGAGGTGCACCTGGAAACCTAAAGAGGATTGAATGAAGTTCTGAAATCTTCAAAAATCTTATTTCAATGCCTACTTAGACTCATATTCCAAGCTAGGTGATTTAGTCCTAGATTAGGGTTTTTGGGCAGAAACTAGAATCTAGCAGTGACAAGTCTGAATCCTCTAAAACTCAAAAAATCTGCTATACCAGGACTCATACGCCATAAGTGGTGTATCAGTCTTGTTCTATTTTTTTGAAAATTTAAGGTCTAAATCTATTCTTCCATCTCTGCTCTTTCTTCTTTACTTCGTGTCTAGATCTGAACCTGTTAAAAAGCCTGGAAAACATAATATTGTATTGATTTGCTTATGGGGGGTTTACCTCATTCAAACCCCTAGTTTGGTAGTTAAACCTTGATAGAAATGATATATATTGTAAGTAAATGTGATTGCAAGCCCTAATCTTAAGTGCATCTAAGATTAGGAGATCTAAAATGCAATGAAACCCTATTCTAATGTGCTATAATAAGATGCATGAGTGAAATATAGAGATGATGACTCACTTTGGGAGATCTTTAATCACCTTAATAAGCCATAATATCCCATGTACCTTCCTTTAGGTAGAAATTAGAATGATAATGGAGGATGGAATAACTTAGGAAACAAGTCATTCGGCTTGGTTTGATGGCTAGTTGTATCTCTCCAACCTAGAATCCATCATGATTCTCCATAGGCATCCATCATCAATCCTTGACAATGCTAGATCTTGAATGAAAGTGAGCTTGAATACCTGTAACAAACACTATTATGCTGCTCCAAGACTTCAACTTTGCTTGTTACTTGCTCTTGAATACTCTTGTGAAAGTATGCTTGAGTGCTCAAGTTGGTATTATGAATGCTTAGGCTTTCTTAGATGAAATAATGATTTGAAACCTTATTTATATAGGTACTTCATCTAATTTATTGTTTATTAGATCCCAAATGCCAACATCGACCAAAAATTTAAATTAAAAACCTTGATTTCTTGCTCAAACCCTAAAAAGGGGCCACACGAGACTCATATGCCACTTGTGGCATATGGGTCCCACCTAGGAAGACTCATACGCCCAAGGTGGCATATGGGTCCCACCTAGGGGGACTCATACACCCAAGGTGGTGTATGAATCCCACCATAGCTTTTTGGGGTGAGTAAATGTCGGGTTGTTATAAAATTGAATGCCTTTGTTGATTTTGTTAAGATTTCAACTTAAATAAGCCTTGGAATCTGAAATAAAGGGTCTTAGGGGCCTATTATTGATGATTTAAAGTGTCATGAATGCAACGGTACTAAAATAGGTCCAAATTAAGTGTGAAACTGTACCATCTCCAAGAAGAGCGTACAATTTTCTACACTATTGTTTCAAACTTGTAGGTGGTTGAGAAGTGGGATCTCCTCTTTGATATCTCTACCTGATCCAAAAATATGAAGATCTCTAGGGATAATATGGTTTAGAGATTTTTCGTACAAGGGATGGATGGAATTTAATTTTGATGGGGTGACCAAAGGTAACCTTGGTCCAACAGGAAGTGGGGGAGTTTTAAGAGATGAGAAATGTATGTTTATTTCAGTGGTGGCACTCCATTTGGGCATTCATACCAACCACTTTATTGAAATTGTGGCTGCCTACAACGGTCTCAAGTTAGCCTATGTCAAGGGTTATAAGAAAGTATGGCTGGAGAGGAACTCTCTAAGCATAATCAAGTGTCTTAAAGGTGAACATACTCCTAGATGGTCGACCGATACCTTCATTATAGACTCCATAAATATGATTCTCTTTTGATGATATAATGATTTCACATATTTACTGTGAGGGTAATAAGCTCGCGAATGTGTTTGCTAATGAGGGTGTAAAATATGAATCATTCAAAAAAATGGGAGGAGTGCACCTCCATACCTATTGAAGCTCATACCATTATCAACTATGAGAATCAACATGGATTTTAAGGACTGATGGGACATGGGAGTAATGAGTGTCGGACACCTTGCATACTTTTTGGGTGTAAGGGTGTTTCCTTCCCTTTTATCCTTTAGTGGGTCTCGAGGAATAGTATTTATGGTTTGTTTTGTGGGGACCTGACGAAATTCAAAGTTGTAGCTATGGGAGGTGAGAGGAGTTGAGTGGAGCCCATGTCCTATGATGGGGTCCACTAGAACCATAGGTGTGGAGGATTGCGGAGGAGGGTGGCCTTGCTCTCTACTTGGAGAAGCTTCATGGCCATGACTTGAAGGCTACAAAGCTCTTTATTAAAGGTTGGAAAAATAGAGTCTTGAGTGTGCATGTAAAGGAAATAGCTATCAATGAGGAGGTGTTTGTCAGAATTATAGGGCTCCTGATGCATGGTAGGAAATTTTCTAGAGATAAAAAGTTGAATGATGAAGCCATGAATCAATTCTTCAAGGGTAACGAGCATAGTAAGTTGGTGAAGCTTTCCTCTTGGGGATACGACTACTTGTCCTTCAAACCTATCTAGGAAGAGGTAACCAAGGTCATAATGTGATATATTACATTGTATGGAAGGTTCACAATAATATGTGGTGTGCATTTCATTTTCCTTAACCACTTTCATCATAAAATATTGGTCTCATTTCCTTATTTTATTTTAGCTTATTTGGATCATGCTACTGAGTGACACTTCAAAAATCATAAATTTCCTATTCTACATGAAGGGTTAATCCTTCTCATTATGGAATTTTGTAAAGATCAAACCTCAAATTTGGAACCTAAGGAGAAGTATAATACAAAGAGAAAACAAAAACCTATGGTGGTGCACTACTCGGATATGAGTTTTGGCACCAGTGATGATGAGGAAGATGAGGAATGGAAAGAGGAAGATGAGGGTCAAGATTATGTGGAAGTGTTCTCTATGCAACCTTTGGAGAACAAGGACCCCAAGAAAAGGAAGAATTCAAGTAAGAAGAATTCCCCTAAAAAGAAAGTGAAGAGACCAATTTCATGGTTTGAGGGATCCTAAAAAAAGGAGGAGAATGATGGGGACAATACTCACTTGAAGGGGAAGAAAATATTAAAAACTAAATGGGATGTGTCTTATAAGGGTAAGGAGAAGGTTGATGATAAAATGGTTGCAGTTGGCCCTTCACCGAAGAAAGGCAATGAGAAGGTTAACTAGGGTGTTGTTGATTTCCCTTATTTGTCGAAGGACTTTGCATATCTCCATGCAAATGGAGAAGATATTTATGATGTTATAGGGTTATCTAGGGAAGGGGTTAAGAAACATTTTAAGCTCTCAAAATGGTTCTTCCTCAAAATTAACAAAATTAATATCAAAATTTGAGCCCTTCAGGAGAAATGCATCAACGAGGAAATGGATTAGCTAGGTTTTGGGAACATGGATGTGAAGAATAGGATTGAAGGTTTGGAGAGCTGTATAAAAAATTTACAAATAGATTTTGAGAAACGTATGACTAACGTGGAAGATACAAGATACAAATAAAAATCTAGAAAAAATTTACTAAAGATTAGTCATTATTCTATAAAAATAATGCTAAGGGGATCAAAATTCTTATAGAAAAGCTCAAAGAATTGAGAGAAGAGAAAATAACTAAAGTGATCCTTGAGGAGACTAGAAAGGAAGAGCATACCAAAAAGGATAAAGGTAAGAAGAAAATGTAGATTGAGACTAAGGGGCCTAGCTCTAGGACTTAGGGGAGAAAGAAAAAAATCCTTTGAGGAGGAAAAGAAAGAGTTGTTGAACCTGACTAATCTTCATCGAAACTTTTATAATCAGGAGCTGGAAGTGGCAGACACTTTAAGAATATACAATAGTTTCTTGTGGTTGTTTTTTTATCTTTTAGTTTGTTGTTGGTTGGATGTTTTATGGCTATGCTTTACCTTGTGGTAGCATTTTGTTTTTAAGGGTTTTAGGTCCCTCCAAAACCTATTTTTCATGTTAATCAATAATAATAATAATAAATTATAGATATATTTTACGTGCATACATGTATCTACATTAAAAATAAACTTATCTCATTGTATTTGTCAATTAATAATGTATGTAAAATACATCATTTAATAGGAAAAAAATATATAGACCTATCTCATTATCAATTAATAGTTGAAGTGAAAGTTCCTATCATATTCACTCTAATTTCTAACCATTAGTTCTTAAATATTATAAAGTAAGATAGAAATTTTGAGTTTGAAAAAACTCTAAGAAGCACACACTCTAAGATATTTTATGAAAGCCAAATATTTAATTATAGATAGGTATGTGTGTAAAATTTGTGCAAGTGATTGTTAATGGATTACAAAATGTGGTGATTGTAATGCCTTTGACCCAAACATGGTTTTCAAGCACTTTCTTATTAGAGATGAACTTGGTTTGGAGTTCTTTAGCTACATAGGAAAACCTTATGTTCTATAAATATTATCATCAGATTGTATAAGTACTTTATATCATTTTAAGACAAATCAAATAATCAAATAATCAATTTTAGATGTATAAATAAAAATATCTAAACATGCCATAAAGGATAATTTTAAGGAAATATCTTGACAAATTCTCAACTTGAAAATATGACACAAGAAGTCCATGCCTACTAACCACTAAATTTCTAGCAATATATCATTTCACTTGTGTATATTTATAGTGGGCATATTGTACAAATATAGTTCCTTGGAGAGTGTACAAGAATATTGATGCAAGGTATTCTTCATCTCCTCGAAGAAAAATCAAGATAAATTGAATGTATGTGGGATGATCCCTTTTCAACATCTATCTCCACAACATACCATTATTGGTAGGATGAAATCATTGCTTCAAATTTTTAATAGATGTAAAAATCTAGATTATAATTAGGTAATAAACAATTTTCTCTCTTGTGACTTTTATATTAAACTAAGAATTTTTCCTAGCTACCTATTGAATGTGGTATTTCAACAATATAGTTTTAATTACCTCACAATAGAATAGCATTATTTACAATCTATTATTTTTAGATATTCAAAATAAAAATTGTCTAGACAAGAAAGTACCTTGATTGTGACAAGACTTTTAATCTACTTTCATGAATTACAACTCTCACATTTTGGATAGGTAGGGAGGATGCTAGCAAAGGTTGTGGAATTTGGCTTCACATCTACTAATTGCAATTGCTTGAAAGTTTCTAAAGGATTTTCAAAAAATATGTTGTGCACAACCTAAAACCATTGTAGTCTATGAGGACATGTCTCTTTGAGACATTGTTTACATGGTTCACATGCCTTGCCTATGCTTCCAAACTTTACATACATGTCTACCAAGTCAACTACACACATGTCTATTAGTGCAGTTATAACTATTAATATTTGACAAGAATTACCCCTCCTTCATACCTTGATGGGTATCTACACTTGTTCTAAAGTTCCTATTTAGGTAGATGGAAAGTGAGGATGAAATTTTCTAAAGCCTTTTCAAAAGATCCATTTTGTGCATATCCTACAAGCATGGCATTCTATAAGACCATATTTCTTTGAGGCATTCCATCAAACATTTCCCATACCTTATCTATGCTTCCAAATTTTGCATACATGTCTACTAGGACATTTCTAGCTATAATATTTGACAAAATTCCCCTTCCATTATGCTATGATGGATATCCATACCCTATTCCAAAGCTCCCATTTTAGTACAAGGAGGGAGGATGCTAGCAAAGGTTGTGGAATTTGTCTTTCCACCTATCAATTACATTTGCTTGAAATTTTTTGAGGCCTTATCAATAAATCCATTTTGTGGATATGTAATCATCGCATTCCATATGATGAAATCTCTTTGAAGAATTAAGGAAAGTGTTCATTTAACTTGTCTTCAATTCCACATTTTCCATACATGCTTACCAGGGTAGTCACAACTAGTAGGTCCTCTATAGACAATGTGGTGGCTAGTGTTATAGAGAAACATGCTCCTCTTTTGTAGTCCCTACTTCTCCTAGTTTTCTAACTTTCTAGTTAAGAATAAAGCAACTCTTAACTCAAAAGCATATGTTGCAAAATGATGAAGCAACACACACAAAAAATGGAAATAAAATGATAAATGTTTATGCATGAACGAGAAGAAAGAAAAATACCCAAATAGTTTATATGGGATTTCCATGCACAAATTGGTTGGTGGGATATCAAGAGAAAGTGAAGCCCTATGACAACTTGGTGGGATGGAAAGCTTAACACATAAATGTTATCATTGCGTTTCCTATGTCAAAAAATACCCTTCTTAGGAATTTGAAAGCTGCATAGGGCGACTTTAATGTATTGTATGACATCTTTCTATCTTTCTCCCTCTCTCTCACCACCATGGACCAACTATAATCATTAAATAGGCAAGGGACTCTTTGCATTGCTCATCTACCCAACACCTAATAAGTATCATCATTTTATAGACAAGGCACTCTTTGCGTTACTCGTCTACTCAAAATTTGAATAACCATCAACATTATATGGATAAGGCACCTTTGCATTTATCATCTATCCAAAATATGAATACCTATCATCATACAAACAAGACACTCTTTTGCACAACTCACTTGTCCAAAATTAGAACAACAATAGTCATTATATAAACAAAGCACTCATTTGCATTACTCATCTATCCAAAACTCAAAAGTATGTTAGACAAGATCTTTACTATTACCATATGAAAAACTCGTATATTTACTTTATATTGCCCACCCAACATTTTTATATTATATTTATTAATTGAAGTTTAGAATATAACATTGTATTTTAAATTTCAGTCAATTGCCCATTTTGTTGACCATTTCTGTTTGTAATTTAGACGTTAACGGCAAAGATCATCCACAGAATTTCAGCACCTCCCAACATCAAATCTTATACGGAAGTTGGCAGAGGGGAACGTCATTTTGGCGTAATAAAAAAAAAGTATGTGAACAAATCCATTGAATGCCACGAACCCTTCAACTTCTCATAAGTCAGCGTGAGCAAAATGATGAAGTTTCGTTGAAGAATCATTTGCAATATTTGTCAATTATTAAGACGTCTATTGGCATTTACTTTGTTTATTCCAAAAAATTATGTAGTTGACTTGACTTTGAGATTCAGTAAAATAAAAAATTCGCATCGCCCACGTTTTCCACGTCATCGCTGACTTTATTTTATCGTTTGACGCGCCTTTCCTCCCTTCCTTCCACCGACTACCTACTAATAACATATATTGATTACATGGGTGGACTGGAATTTTGCATTGTTTAGTTTATATTTTTGTATTTTTCATGGAATGTGCTCTTGCTCTCCTCTTTTAATGCATTTGTAATGTTAAAGTATACATATCCATGCTGATTCTCATTGCATGGTTTGAGAGAATGTCTTAATGTAATTACATATTAACAAATTATGACACAATCTTGTGTAAGTTGGGATCATTCCTCTATTCCTTCACATATCCCTATTTGCACAATTCTACCATATTCGATTACACCTTATCTATTTTTGCACATCTTCCCATGCACCTAATAACTATTGCACTCTCCATATCCAAACATTTATTCCCCTCATAAACCTTGTTACTCATTTGTCTTATGTCAATCGTATGGGTATGAGATCAATCTTGTGTCTATAGATTTAATCCCTAAAATTTTAAAATTAAAACTTAAAGTTGTCTAGTTTTCACCCATTTCAATAGCCATTGTGAGCCAATTAAACATATGTTTTGCATACATTTTTAATTTCCTTGTATTTAAAATTATTTAATTGCATTCATTTACCATCCACAAATATTATCAATGATCACTCACATTAAAGGAGAAAATCATGCCAGTAACACTTATATTAATGAACTAAAATGAATCAAAATCTAAGTAATCATTCTATAACACTTGCATATATGAAGATTGTTGTCCTCAATTATTTCTATGTCCCTATGTGAATCATATCAAGGGATTCAATTTAGGAGAACAATACCCTTGCAATCCTATGATCTCCCTAGGTGTTAATGAGGCAAATCAAACAATAGAATTGTGCAACCAAGAGGATTATGTTTGCATCTTTGAAATGACTTAGATCCACATATTTCGCCAAAAAATAATGATAAGTCAATGCAAAATTCTAGTAGAAAGCACATATAGAATACATATTTTTTGCACTAGATTATTAGTCTATGCCACATCAAATTTGATACCTCACACCAATCAAAGTTCTAAGTTCACTCCTCCATTGCAATTATTTTCCTAAAATAATATTTAATTCTAGCAACTTTGATTTATTTAATCCAAGCTAATTTATGCATGTTTTAATATATGAGCCTCGATTAAGCCTAAAGAATTCCCAGCTTCCTTCACATTTTTGTGAACCCCTACAACCCTACACCATTATAGGGTTTATACCTTCACTATTTTAGGGTATTTAGATTTTTATTCTTTAATTATATTACCTTTATAAGATCTTGTTAAGGTTTGTGTATCTTTCATTGTTATTCCATTGATATTTGTATTCTTCATATGTTTAAGCTTCATTATTTTCTCTCCTTTGCCCGCCCAACTCACCCTTAGCTACCTCATTAGGGTGTCATTTTCAAATCTATTATATCATTAATATT
This sequence comes from Sequoia sempervirens, assembly GCA_007258455.2. Taxonomy (NCBI): domain Eukaryota; kingdom Viridiplantae; phylum Streptophyta; class Pinopsida; order Cupressales; family Cupressaceae; genus Sequoia; species Sequoia sempervirens. Next base: position 18,539,544 of record VDFB02047397.1, on the reverse strand, counting down.
TTTATATATAGATCTAAATGTGAATTCTTGAGCTCTAGATTCATTTATTTTATTTATGCCACAAGCTACTTTTGATCCTAATATTTCATCATTGATTACTCATTTAAACCCTAATATGGCTACCTAATCTATCAACGAGACTAAGATCTATTATGATTCTCATGTTGAGAATAACTTAGTGGATAATCAATATTATGATCATTATGCTCATGTGGCCAACTTGTCACAACCCTCTTTCTAAAACATCTAAAAAAAATAACTCTTGATTATCAAGTTAAGCTGGTTTGACAATAATTATTATTTTTGTTTTATTATTATGGAATTAAAACTTAAGGGGAAAAAAATTAAAATTTATAAATTAAATTATTTAGAAAATCAAATGGATGCTTTGAAAAATAAATAAAATTTATGATGCAAAATTTAATTATGGAAATATGAATCCTTTACAAATTAAGAATGAAATAATTAATATATTTTATTTTATTTAAAAGTTTTCATATTTCTCTACTTCAGCCTTCTACTTTTATTTCCAGTCAACACCTCGTCTCCTATCACTTAACTCCATTTCATTTTAGAATTTAATTCTTTCCTTTATCAATTAACTACTCTTTCTTTTGGAAACTTCATTTTAAAACTATGCATAAAGAGGGAAACCTCGTGTGCACCATTATCTATCTTTTTAAACTAAAAAAATCATTATTATCCTCTCATGACTTAGAATGGAAACTTTCTTCTTTGCTGCCTCGATCTTGACCATTGATTTTTACCATCAATCCTCGACCATCGAACCCAACACTAAATAACTCTAAAACTAACCCTAGTCTAATAGCTTGCAAGGGAAAAGGAGATGGAAAAATGAAAAAAATAAAGGGATGGTGATACACCTAGATTAATGGTGTTTCTTCTTTCTCACTTTAGCATGAAAAGTTAATTAAACTACTAGAGAAACACACATAGTTCTCTGCTACCCAATATATAAGAGGTATATATAAAGGTTAGTGTTTTATGGGTACTAAGAGGGAGTAAGAGAATTGGCGAATAACACCTACAAAAAAACTTAAAATAAAATAAAAACTTGGAAAATGATAAGAATTCATTCAAATGTGAAGGTAAAAGGGTTTCACACAACACATCAAAAGTGAAAAGAGGTGAAATAGTAGTTTTATTAATCTAAAGGCATGGAGCCTCTTTTACAAAGTAAGTTGTAGAGTTGCAAATCTCTTCAAAAAAAAACCAAAGAAGAGCAACCCCCTTAAAATGAATAGCCAAATGTAATTATTGACCACAAAGGCATAGGAGAGATACATAAACATGGTAGGGAGGGAAACCCTAGCTATAGTCCTGCCAATGATATCTAAACATGTGTCCACCCAAAAATTAAGCTAGAGGTAAGAGAAAATGGCCCTAACACCCATGTCATACCTCTATATTTATGAATATGTGGATGAAGTGTAGAAACCTCCATGAAATCCACTATAAATTTGACATTATGCATGGGTGTCACTTTTCCCTTTGGAATCCATAGAAATTTATTTTAAAACCTTTCTAGAGTCTATGTGGATTGATATATGGTAGTTGAGAGAGTCATCATGGTATTAATGATGTTTCCTAGGAGTTATCCCTCCATTTTGACCTTTTGTGGAAATTTGACCCTCATTTGGGTATGTTATTTTTCCATCATTTTAGTTGAAAGGCATAAATCTAGTCGGGATATGAATATATCCCATCATCCCTAAAAATTTCATATCATTTTATAGACCCCCTGAACTCTGCTAAACCTCCCTATTGCCTTTGGTCTTCATCAAGTCCTACATCTTTGGTTTTGTAGAGAGATAAACTTCATGTAGACATTAGCAAAACTTTGGCTAGGAGGTGTATCTATTTGAGCATCCTTAAAAATTTCCACAAGGTCCTTTTTCCTCTATTCTCCATGAAACCTCCTCTTGCAAGATACCATCCTCCATCAAGGCAATTGGATCTTAGACCTCCATCAGGTCTATGTGGATCTTGGACCTCCATCAAGTCCACACAAATCTTGGAACTCTATAAAGCCATGTAATAATTTAATTGGCATTGCATCCATGTGGATCTTGGACCTCCATCAATCCATGTGTGAACCTAATCAACATTGGGTCCATATGGATCTTGAACCTACATTAATTTTATTGTTAGGAATTGCATGCAAAAGATATCAATTAAATGCAAATAAGATTAAATAGAGGAATGAAAAATACACAAAAATAATAACAGCAAGAGACAATTTTAATGTGGTTCACCCAAACTTGAGCTACATCCACCAACAGAGAGTCCAATATTATTATCCAGCAAATTGAACTGATTACAACCAGCAATCCTTGCAACTCAATACTGCTGCAAATGCTACAATACAATATCAACAGATACCCTAACCCTTAGCCATTTTATCAAGACTTATGTCGGTTACAAAATAGGGGTTTTTTTATGTTGGCTAATAGAAAAATAACTTGTGACACCTTTATAAAATAATAAAATTCATTTGAGGTTTCGAGGGCAGCGAGGGCACTGCCCCTCGACCCCACCTTGTATCATGACAAGGAGAACGCCAGCGGAATTTCCCCTGGACCCCGCAAGGGGCGCTACCCCTTGACCCCATCTTGGGGGAACTGCCCCCAAATCCCCGTTAAATAATTTGGGGGGAAACCACGCCGATAAAAGTGGGGAAAATTTAACCTTCGAGTTTGATTAGGCTCCATATAACATCTATGTGGGAAGTTGATCTCCTTCTAAACTATTTGGAGCTAGGGCCTTTATCTAAATTCTGTCAAAACTTGAATATATGTGTTCAAGTTAAGGAAAAAAAATATTTCATTAAAATACTATATCTAGTATAAACATTATGAAAATTTGTGAATGATGAGGCCTTGAGAAATTATTTAAATATATATGTAAGGATATAATTATAAATATATATACATACTATATATGAATATGGTTAATATTAAGAATAACGCTTCTAAACTCTACATATATTTATGTATATATACTTATATATGTGCATATACATATACATAGATACACACACACACATATACATATGTATAAGTATATTCTCACTATGATAAATAATAACTTTAAAATTAGGAAGATTCCTCTAATTGACGCACACATTGAGTGATCAATGCTAAAACACATTATACACTTAAGGAGAATTTTTAGAGGCTATTTTATAAATGACAACACAAATACAAGATAAAATGATGAGACAAACCACCTTCTACAATCATTTAGACCATACTTAGTGCATCTCTTCTAAATAAGATTCTTATGTGCTTTTGTATTTTTTCCTACAATAAAAAGTAAACTAAGACTAGTTTGCAAGTAATCTAAATTAATTTATGATTAGTATCATGTGAAAAGTAATCAATTGAATGATCAAACATGTTACCATACTCGACAAAGTTTCCTATCCAACACAATTGACAATAATAGTCAATTAACAAGAACATCTTTTAAAGGAATTTGAATGCACAAAAGATGCTTCCTACATTAATCTAAGAAGGGGAGAGTTAAAAAAAATCTTTTAAATACCTTAAATAGTTATAGTTACAAACAAATGCACATTTTAAATATAAAGAACATATAGACAGTGTATTTACCATAATATAGTGATTACATGGGAAAACCGTTTTGGGAAAAACCCACACTCCAAATACACAACTCAACTTATATTATCAACAATAAAAAAAATTACAATACAATCTTAGAGCAATGCTCTTCAAGATTCTCACACTACGACAATAATGTAGAGAAATTTTGGCAACAAACAACATGCCAACAATCTTCAACTTGTCATATTGAAAATACACTAAGGCATCAAGTATTTATAGCCTTCAACATGAAGAGAGGGTGCTAATACTTTCCAAAACCAAAACCCACGCCCAGGGTGTGAACATGAGTTCATTATGATATGTTGTCATAATTAAAACCCATATAAATTTAGGATTTTGCTATTTCCAACACTTGTCTCATTGAAATTAGCAACCATGAAATATGCAATGAGCCTCATGTAAATGTCTTGCCTATGTAGGCACCTTCATCACATGGATCTCACCTATCATATTTATCTTACAATTTGTCATACATGACTCTTCCACCATCATGATTAGTCATAAATTGACATAGCAAGTTGTCATAGCCTGTTACATAGTAACTTATGACAAATGCCACAATATTAGGCACAAATTTAGATCCTCCAAAGTGGACACCTAACTCCACTAAAATAGCTTACAAATTTCACATGTAACCTTCCATATAGGATGTCAGCTCACTGGTAGGTCCCAAAAAGAGACAACAATTTTGGCAAGTAATTAACTTAGGAAATAAATAATTAACATAAAATAATAAAAAATTAAATGCTAGGACTCTAAGGTTGAGACACCCTAATCCCAATAATATTAGATAATCCAAGTCCTTAATTAAAACTAAATATGCTAAAATAAAAATGTAGAAAGGAAGGCACAAGAAAATTCCATGCATACGATTTTATTCAAACCTCATTAACAAATTTTCATATGATTTGATTCAAAACTCATCACTTAAGGCATAACTAACAATAATATATATACCTTGATCACTGTTGTTTCTAGATTAGATTGTGTGAGAATTTTTGCATCACACCTCCCCCCCTCCTCCCTCTCTTATTAATTTGTTTTTGGTCTAAAACTAACCATTTTTAGTCTCCTTTATCTATTTATTATACTAATGATGGATCATGGAGTGTGATATGATTTTTTTTTATTATAGATACAAAAAAATTCACACAATCTAATCCAAAAATAATACTAATCAACATTATTGATTGTGGAAAACTGATATCATTATATCTACCTTTCTAGGATAAGTTCAATGATAGCACTCAACCCATCAAGAAGATACACCATACATATGGTATAAACAAATAGAAAATTAAAATAAGGTTTCAACTATCCTCCACGAATGTTATATTTCAACACACAACCACTTGGAATATATACCAAGGGACAACTACAAGTCACATACAACACATGCAACCAAATTAAAACCCTACACTGATTATTCATATATCATGCAAGGTGTATCTAATAAAACATATATTAGGTTATATTCCTTCTAAGTTATTTATAGAACCAACCAAGAACATTCATTCACATGACCAAAGGCGTAATGAAAATCATTCACATCACATGCTTTAAGAAGCATAGATATAATATCCATGATAATTTATCATGATTACTCCAAGTTAACTATATATCAATACTTATGACATCAAAGGCTCAAGTTTACCATAAAATATAATGTTTCACATTACTTATTCAAATAAGTATCCTTATGGACATAGATTCAATCAATATATCAAGAAAATAATATTAAATACAAGGATGGTATCATCAAATAACACATATGTGGAATAGAAAATGATCTAAAATATCAACTACCTAGGCATAAAAAGGACTGGCAACGGATAAACAAACACTAGCCAACTATTTATTACCCATAGGTGGGTCAAACACAATTTATCCTTGACCACCATCTACTACTATATGGAAAACATTGAACAAAATTTTCCTAGCTTCAATTATTACATGGTCCAATGTCGTGTTATTCTACCAAATTTGAGAAGGAAAGTTAGCATGTAGGAAGGGTCCATTAAACATATATAAGAACCACATGCATGCATAATAAGATCTCCTAATGTTACACCATATATTTGATATCAAATTTAATTCCTCAAGTTTTCACCCAAGACAATAAAACAATGAATAGATGAATAATATTTTTTTATAATACAAATATGATATTAATGTCACATTACATGCCTAAGCACAAAAAACATTGTGATGTAGCACAAAACTCAAAGCATGCAATACCAATACACAAAAATATTGGCACAAGAAGAAGACTCACTCAATCATGGGTTAAAGTAATGATAATGACAAGTTACAAGGAGGTAGAGTTATTTTTAACTTTGATGATCAAGTCCAAGACAACAATCTCCATCACTCAAAAAATTAGGAGTATAATGATATTATCATTTCATCTCAATCCTTAAATGCATTGATACAACACAACAACACATCAACAAGGATGTTTAATGGACTTCATAATCCAACTATCACACAATCAAACTATTGGATGCTAGAGAGACTTGAGACATCTCCCAAGTACACTCTATGCTAGTTATCTAACACTAGGAATTACTCCCAAAAATGAGAAAAAACTCTAAAAATTCATGAAAGTACCACCCACACTTAGATGTTTGGAAAGAAAGGTAGTCACTAGGGAAAAAAATCTAATTTAGGTAATTTCCTTAAAATGGTGTAAGAATAACTTGCTATTAAATATGTTGCAATGAAAATGAGGTTCATAAATTCAAAAGAGCTATGATATTACAACTATTGGAATTATTCACACTAAGTAGAGAAATTTTTTAACTCTTAGGGGATATGTAGAAGAGGCCAAGCTACATAGAGAAATTATGACATAAGAGGATCATATGTCACTCATAATGGTAGTCTAGGTCACCCTTGGGATTTCTAAGGTCACACCTAGCCTTCTAAAGGTTTACCCTAGTAAAATAGGTTACCCCCAAATCACCCCTAATACTAGGATAGGTTTACCAATTGAATATAAAATGGTCTTCCTAGAGGCCTATAAATTAATCTTGAAGCACAAAAAGGGTCCTTACAAGCATACACGAATCCCAAAAAATAAAAACTAGCTTACCATAACACAAGAAAATATACGAAGGCATAAAGTCCCATAATAAGTGAAGGGCTAGGCCTAGGCAAGCCTAAAGAAATCTATGAAAAATATGGCATATCTTTCTCATTTCAATTATTGATTGAAAATAGTTTAACTCATCCATATACAATGTGCCTAAGGTTCATGTAAAGAAGATAAGGTAGTATAACAACTTCCTACACTAATATTGAGAGGAGGATAATGTAAAACTTTATAGATATTTACAATAGATACATAAACTTAAACATAAATAAGCATAAATATCATGCATACCACAACACAGTGATTTACGTGGGGAAAATCCTTTCAGGAGAAAAACCCTACACTCCAAAAGCCACTTGATATATTATTCAGAAATAAAAAAGATTACAATATACTTGCAAAGCAAGCTTCTCAAAAGAGTATCACCAACCAGAGATCCAGAGGCAACACGAATGCTATCAGACTCTTAGAATACATCACAATACACAGTCGTAATACACCACCCTCATAAAATAGGGTTTCCTTCTAGGGCAAGTCAAGCCAACAAAATATCTAACATTAGATCTGAGACCTAATGATGAACGGTCTGAGATTACAATAATCAAATATACATAAAATTTAGATTTTAGGGACGTTGCCCCCTAGCCCTTGTTGGGGGGATGATCCCCCTAGACCCCTCGTGAGGGGGTACCCTTCACCCCCAACACTTACCTATCAACAATACCTTATATAATTACAAGGTTGAGACACATTTTACCAACAATTCATTTAGTCACATTAAACATTCATTAATCTACAAATTTAATTTTAACTAAAATCAATTTACCATTCATAAGAATTGACATCATACACCAAATATGACAAGCCTAAAAGAGTAATGTAACTCCTAAAATAATGTCAATTACACAACACCATTACATCTATTATATATACTCATATAATTGAAATTATAAACAAATCATTACTTCAAGTTTAATTTCAACTTCATAAGAAAATTTAGATCTATTTATTATGTTATCAAGATTTCTCTAAACATGCTAAATACTTCACAAGGAATAAGAAAAAGTAACTCAAATAATGATAACACATATTACAATAAAATTAATCTCATCCCAAACATGGATGGTTCTAAATATAAATAATAGAATTTAGTAACATCCAATTAGTCACTCTAATCTAATATCACAAGAACCCACTTACACGTGCATTTTCTACCAAAATATGAAAAAAAGGTTACCATTATAAATTCACATATTAAAATACAAAGATTGAAATAGTTTGATATCAAATACAGGCTTAATACAATGATAAAATTATTACAACCTTTACAAAATTTCAAGAAATAATACAAAATATGAAAACAACATGTTAAGGTGTTACTAAAAGGTCACTTCCCATCACATGTTTCATTCACTTTTTAAAAATTACCCTTAATACCATTTATAGCACATTATAAATGATACTTTGTATCTCAACAAATTAAATACATGCTTTTCTTTTTTATGTCAATGTGCTATGTGGACTCTTTCAATAAGATTGTATTATTTTACTCATATGCTTGAATTTTAATGAGATGCACTAATTTGTTTAGGGTTTCATGTATTCTAATTTTATTGAAATGGGTTTCATTTTTCATGCATCTAAAAACTAATGCAAATGTGTAGGGTGAGTGGAAACTACCACCTATTAGACCCAACTACATTGTTTTTGTAGGGGATGAATCTAAATGAATTGACTTCATCAAAATTACTTTCCATCAATGTGGCATAAGAAACACACTTAATAGTTAGAAACTACTCTAGTAAATATATCATGTATAATATAGTTGAAGATAAGAAAAAATGTAAGGGAATAAACTCAAAGATTCTAAAGTGTATAATGGAACTTTTAACCTTGTTTCTTCTTTTCTCCTTTGATTGAGAAAATGTAGAGTGCACCCAATTCTCCACTTGGTATGCTCCTTGTGATGTGTTGATGTTGGAATATAGTTGCTCAGAAAACCAACATTACAAAATGATTGAAAATATCATAGATCAATAAAGTGGAAACATAAGGATATGATAAAGGTGGATAATTAGAAAATGGGACAAAATACAATTAGGATATGAATATATGTCTAAAATAGGATGGAGAGCCTCCAATTTATAGATTTTATGACGAAGATCAAGGGCCAAGATTAGATGTTGATGGAGGGCTATGATTTTAGGAAGATGAAGGAAAGGATGGAAGGATTAGCCTTGTGACAAGTATCATATGAATAATACAAGAGGATTAATGAGTTTAAGATCTAGGCATGCTCACACATGCATGAGCAATATGGCATGTGCAAGAGGTAGGGTGGATACACGTGTGAGAAAGATAGTGAACCTAGGTTAATAAGACAAATTTGAGGTGAAGCCTTTAGAGGATTTCAACCTTACAATCTTACATGCTCACACATGTGTGAGAAAGGAGTGGGGTGAGTAGGCATGGCCACACATGTGTGAGCATTGAGAGGGATTTTATACATGTTAGATGATGATGATTTTAGATTTTAATCCATGTAAATTGATCAATGAATATGATTTAAAACTAGTGGATTGAGGGAGATTATGGAATTATTTATATTGGAGGAAGTGTTAATGAATATTAATTAGCTTAAATCGACTAATTAAGTAGGTATTAGTTAACTTATTTGGTTGAAGGATTTGGGGGATAAGATTAAAATTAAATAAATAAATGTAAATTTATTTTATTAAGGGTGAGGGATAAAGGTAAAGATTGAATTAATTAATTAAATAAATAATGATTATTTATTTAATTAATGGCTAGGATAGGGTAAATTCAAATATGTTTGAGTATGGGTAAATTTAGGTTTCTACATTTTATCTCTCTTTGATATGGCATTGAAACTAGAAGAAGTGGCATCATAACAAAGAAGATTAAAAAATATTGTCTTAGAAATGTATGAGGAATAGTGGCAAGATTTCCTAGTCAATGGAAGGGTGAGGAGGGATGAGGAGGAGGGAGTTTGGTATGCCCCTTGTGAGGACAGGTGGGATCAAAGAACAATGGTGTGGTTTCAAAATGATGTGAGGATTAGAGGATGAAGGTCAAAATAATAGAGGAGAAGATGGATGGAAGGAGCTAGGGATAATGGAGAGATGGATGGAGAGGAAGGAAGAATGATGATAGTTATGTTGTAATAGTGTAAATAACCTTGATTTGATATGTTTCTTAACATTATATACTAAGGTATAAGGAACTAGGATGACATGTGCCAAGCACATGAGATAAATGTCAAATAAAAATATATTCCTTATGAAACCATGATATGAAATACCATGATGCCCTTGTGGTGATTTGGTGTAAAGATCATGATAAATGCAAGTCATGAAAATATACACAACCAACAAGCAAGCATGCACACAAGGGGAAAAAAACAATATTTTCCCCTAGTCAAGACAAAAATTGATTGATTGATTGATGAATTGATGATGATGAGGATACTAATGTTAGCAATAAGGATAATGCATATCCCAAGGATTATGCTGTTAATTATACAAAAAACACAAGGATTGGGAAATGATGTATCCCTATGATGATTATTGGATTAAAGTTGACCAATGGATTATTGGTTGATTTGGGATTAAAAGTGATGGAATATTTTGGATGATGGGCTAGATCACATAATTGGGTTGTATGGATTAGGATTGATTGCATTTAGTATTGTATTTCTTGGGGATGTTTCGATTAGAGGGATAGAGAGAGGATAAATGTATTGGATGGGAATGGGCCACTTGGAGGGTTAGGGAGAAGGGAATATAGTAGAGATGATGGTTAGGATAATGATGGATGAGAACTAATGACAAGGGAGAACTAAGGCTTGGGACAAGGATGGGAGGATGGAAGGATGGATAGGATAAGGGGATTGAGTGGATGGATGGTGATAGGAGATATAAGAATATTAAAATTAGGATAGGAGAATGGAGCTTCAAGGATTATGTTATAAAGGAATGAGATTACCCACACTAGATATATAGTGTTGTTGAGAATGGAAGGTGGTAAATGATACATGACATAGGAGGAGGATGTGGAAGAGGGGTGAATAGTAGAGAAAGTAAGGTTTTTATTTTCCAAAGCATGGATGGATATTTTTCCCCTAGCCTTTATCAAGATAAAAGATGAAAAGGGAGGATGACTTGAATAGGATGGAAGAAAGGAGATAGAAGAACAAATATGGGATGAGGGAGATGGAATGAAGTGGATGAATATTACCCCAAAGTGTAAAATTAAAGAGTATGGGGGATTATTCATGATGCTTATTTACCATGTTTTAATAATGATACTTACCCAAGGTTTCATGAGAACTAGTTTTTGATCGCTGGACAAATTATTTCTTTTTAATTTTAATTTATTATTTTTTCTTTAAATTTTGGATGGAGAAGGATGAGGATAGTGGAGAGGTGAAAGATATTGTATGGGTGATAAGGAGACAAAGGAAGGACTAAAGCATCTAGTTCCCTAGATGGTATACCTTGAAGAGGTGCTACAATGGTCCATGGCGATTGAACATTTTTTAATAGATATTGGTAGAATGATAAAAAGTGGGGCGAAATGGATGGGGAGATGGAGGGGGATAAGGATTTTATGTAAAATCTTGGAGTAATGGGATGTGATGGAGAATGGATGTTGGATGGGTTGTTGGAAGACTTATGAATGAGTGGAAAGGATTTTTTTTAGAACTAGTATTGGTATACGCCTTGAGGGGTGGTGGAGTTGTGGAGTAGAAGTGGATTTTGAATTTTGATATTTAGATGGAGGAGTAGAGATGGATTTTAGGATTGGAGAAATATTTTAGAGTAGATTTGGATGTTGACTTAGACTGTACACTTTGGGATGTGTTGCCTCTTTTATTTTCTTTATAATCCACATGGTTTGATTTATTTATTTTTATGGGCCTTTTTGGATGTTCAAATTTATCTCATTTTTGGATTGGATTTTTCTTTTCTTTAGCATGTCATTTTGATGGGGCATGGTGATCCTTGGATTTGTGTGGATTTTTTTGTATGTATTTTAGATTTGGAATCAAAATTTCTTTTGATTAAAATGGTATGGGTGTGTGAGGATGGATGATGTTGCTATTTTATGGATTAGGCAATGGAGGGAGGATGTGGGAAGGAATTCAAGGATGCATTCCTTTGTTGATATCGATTGTGGATTTGAGGTGATTGATGCATAAGATGTGAGGATTTTAAGAGAGGAATGATAGGGGTGAAGGATTGAGGGATGTAAGGACCCAAGATAGATGGGGAGGATGAAGTATTTGCTTTGGGGACATAAGAGCCCAAAACATATTCACGAGATGGGGGAGGGGGGTGTTTGGATATATATGGGGGATTTAGGATTTGGGTAGAATACAAACATCAAGAGAATGAGCTATGTATCCAAGGCCATTTGAATTTGTATTTTCTTTGATATGAAGGGATTCTAAGATGCCTTGCTCATGGATACCTAACCCTTTATCTTGATAATGCATGTGTTTGACAAATTTGATTGTCAATGGGATACTTTTTATTTTGGAAGAAAGATGTGAGTCCATCTTGATGGGTGTAGGAGGTAGAAGAGATTATAGGTTCTTTAATAAAATTATATTAGATGAAGGTGGAAGAACTAAGTTGATATGTTTGTGGTTCATGGATAAGTTGGATAAGGGTGATGGGATCTTGAGAATAATTGGGATCATGAGGGGGTTAAGAGGGATATTGAGATATTGATATGGATTAATATAATGAGATGGAGTGGAATGAATTATTTGATCTTGATTTGGAGGGGAATTTAAGGTTACGTGCTTTGGAGTAAGGGATTTACATAGTTGGATGTGTTTGGAGGAGATGAGGGAGGATGCAATATGAGTGTTAGAAATGAGTGTGTGGATGGATTCTAGGAGTGGTGCACATGGGTGGGAGAAGGATTTATTATGTTTATATATGGGGGATTTTATGGACTTGATGGATTGGAGGTATTTGGTAGACTTGGGAGAGGGGTGATGAGAGGATGAAGTTGGATGAGTAATATGATAGTATTGCACAACTATACTTGTGCATAGGGTTTGAAGCTCCTTTACTAATATTCCTTGGAGGGAATAATTAAATAATTATGATGAAGAGGATTTGTAGGATTGTGATGATTTTGGGGATGATAAAGTGGGATAAGGATTAGAGGCTTCAATATATAAGGTTTGAGGGGAACTTTGGATGGAGGGTCAATTTCCCTTGTCAAAGGAAGGGGAAGGATGAGAAAAAGGAGATTAATTGGGATTTTATGGAGATGGGGATGATTGGTATTTGTTGTTAATACTTATGAGGTACCTAACCATGACCTATTTATCTTGGTTAAAGCAATAGACAAGGATGTAATCTAGGAAGTCTTTGTGATGGAGAGTGGAAATAATGGTTTCTTGGGCTTGAGGGATAGTGGATAGGGGATGGGAGATGTTGTATAAGGATGGGGAGATTTTTTATTGGCCCAAAAGACTCCCCTTATCATCATAGGGATTGATTCAGGTTGGTCAAAACATCATCACCATCAAAGCTAGGAGGGGAGGTATATAATGGAGACATAATGTTGGATGAGATTAGGATAAAATAAAATGGATTATAAGATAATGGGTTTGGAGGAATGTGATTAAATGGTTGGATTAGATTAGATTAGATTAAAATTAAAATAGATGGTTAGAATTGGAACAAATGAAAAAAAAAAAAATTAATTTGATTAGATTTTATTAAGGTTGGTTGGATTAGATTATAAGGGAAAGATTAAGATGAGGAAGGGATGCATAACATTTGATGTAAAATTTGGGGTGTGAATATTATGTATGATGATGTTTGGATGAAGGATTTGAGATAGTGGATAAAGTTGGTTGGGGATTGAATAAAGAAAATAATTAATGTAGGATTATAAAATGTGGTATTGGTTTAAGATGGGTATTTGTATTATGAATTTGATTAGAAAAATTGGGATGGATGATTGATTAAGACTTGGATGAAGGATTTAATTTTATATTGGAAGAAACAGTTGATGAATAAATGAGATGAGGGTTAGAATACGAAGATGTTGGATTTGATTATGGGATAGTTTTTGGAAGATGAGACTTTGAGATTACTTTTGGATATAAGAATTGAGATTAGAAGAATGGGATGGTGGATGATTATGAAAGTTGTATTTTGATTTTGAAGGAGGATGGAAATTAGGATAATATATTAGAAGTGGATTGGATATTAGAGGATTTGGGAAAGGATTAAGATGATTGGTGAAAGTAGTTTTGAGTTTAAGAGGGGATAGGTTACGCTCTAGTATGTGGATGAATAGATGAGGAGGAGGACATCAAAACACAAAAATACTAAACTATGAAATCATTAATTCATGAATGCATTTATTTATATATGCTTTGATCCATGTATGCATTGATCCATGAATGTTATAATTCACTAATGTGCTTATCTACAAGGAAATGGTACTAAACCAAAATGGAGTAAAACTTAGATTTTGAATGTGGTATATATTTTATTTTGGTATGAAGGACCAAATTAGAAAAATTTGGGTGATTTGAATGGATGAGGGGTTAGATTTAAGGAATGAATTAGAGGTATGAAAAAGGGATTTCAAGGAAAATATTGGATTGTTGATTTAGGATGAAGGTTTATTTTCTTGGCTAAGGGGTGGATTTGAAAGTATACAAAACAAACAAATTATATTTCGAGGGGCACATAGGTTGTTAGTTATGTATTGGTTTTGCAAAATAAGACATGTTTATACTATCTATGAAGAGTGTGGGTAGCTAGGGAATGCAAGGTCATGTACCACCTGTGCATCCCTTAGCTTGGAGGATTAAACCTTATCCAAAATGATTTCTACCTATTCCACTTGAAAGTATGTAATGAGTAACTTGTCAAGCCTAACTAGTATCTAATGTACCACAAATGAGATGAATAAAAGGTCTTAATCTAGGATGAACAAGGTTATTGGGGAGTCCTCTAAATACCTTAAGAGCACATGAGGCCAAATTTGAAGTTGAACCTTGGAAAATTTCTAAACAACCATGAAGATAGGGTAACCAACTCCCCACTTTCATTTCTCCAAGGTATTTAATGTTCTTGGGAACTTAACCAAGATTGACAAGATTCCCCTTTCAAGAGGGGTGTCTTTGATTCACCTCTCACTCTTTATACTCCTTTGGAACATGGGAGTTACGATCATACCCTAGGGTGAGAAAATCCCATGGAAAGACCCCTAGAAGAAATTATCCAAGAGCATACACATGTTGAGTTCTTTGGGATAAAAAGAAAAGAAAATAGATTAAGTGATACTTTTGATCCTCAAGATCACACCAACATGCAGGAGGTGAGAATACACACCACTCACTCCAAGACATACAAATATTGTTCATTAACCTTTAGAAATCAAGTGTGCAACTAAGACTAGTTAAATGATAAGGCCTTGGAAAAGCTTAGTTACAATCACAAAATATTAGTAGTTTAAAGATACAAATTTGGCCAATGTTTATAAGTTAAACAAATAAAGTCAAAATATAAAAGTGGTCAAATAAAATGCTTAGAAATCTAAAAAATAATGAACAAACTTGGTGTCGACAAGTTAGAAAATTACAAAGGCATTGATCTATGAGGGTGTTAATCCATGAATGTGCTGATTTGTGAGGGTTCTAATCTACAAATGCATTGATTTATGTATGCATTGAAACACAAAGTGTAAGTGCTAAAAAAAAACTATATGAAACAACAAACAAGTTTGTTAATTTAATTTGTTTTGAAAAATAGTAAGGACCTACAAAATATAATGTTAGAAATAGTGGAAGTGATAAGGAATCACATTAGTACCTGTAAAAAAAAGAAGATAAAAGTTAAAAATGATAGAAAATAGAGAGAAATGTCTCAAGTGTAAAAATGCTAAATGACAAGGCAAAATTACTAATAAGCATATGTGCTAATTCACATATGCATTGATTCATAGAAGCAATGGCTCACAAAGCGCAAGAATTGAATCATGTTGAGAAAAATACTTGCAAGAAACTATGTTATCCTACAAACAAGGGATTAGGAAATGATAGAAATGATGAAATGACACAAGGATGTTGTACAATAGACAATAAGAAGCCAAAATTTAGTAGGAGAAATGTTAGAAAAAAGACATAAAAGATGAAAATATGAAGAAATTATGAAACTGCTAAACTAGAAGTGTAAGCACTAAAATATAGGGCGAAAGTGCTAAAATTCTAACCTACACACAGAAACTCACAAAACCTCAAGAAAAATAATGGGGTTAGAAGACCAAGTATGCCAAAATGAAGAAAAGGGAAAATGCACGAGATTAAACACAAAGATTCTAAAGTGAACAATGGAGCCTTTTACCTTACTTCTTCTTTTCTCCTCCGATTGAGTAGAAGCGGAGTGCATCCAATGCTCCACTTGATATGCTCTTTATGATGTGTTGATGGTGGAATGTGGTTTCTTAGTAACCAATAGCATTCAATAATAGGATTGATATGATAGATCAAGAAAATAACAACATAAGGATATGATAAAGGTGGATGATTAGAAAATGGGATCATGTATTTGTGATTTAAATAGATGTCTAAAATAGGATAAAGGGATTCTAATTTGTGAAGATTTCATGAGAAAAATCAAGTTCCAAGATGTAATGTTGATGGAGGGATAGGATTTGAGGAAGATGAAGGAAAGGATTAGTCTTGTGACAAGTGTCACAAGAAAGAGGAAATATGATTAATAAGGTGTAAGAGATAGGCATGCTCACACATGTGTGAGAAAGATGACATTTGTAAGAGGTAGGGTGGCTACACGTGTGAGTAAGGTAATGGGTCTAGGCTAACAAGAAACAATATGAGGTGGAGGCTTGAGAGGGTTTTAAGCTTACAAACTTGCATGCTCACACATGTTGGAGTGAGTAGGCTTGCTCACATGTGTGAGAATTAAGGGGAATTTGGACAAATGTTAGATGCTGAGATTTTACTCCATGTAAATAGATTAATGGATAATATTAAAAGTTGGTGGATATAGGGATATAGTGGAATTAAATATTGGAGGAAATGCTAATGGAGATTAATTAGCCTAAACCAATTAATTAAGTAGGTATTCGTTAATTGATTTAGTTTGAGGATTTGAGGGATAAAACTTAATTATATAAATGTAAGGCGAGGGATAAAGATAAATGATGAATGACTAAATTAATTAATTATTATTTATTTAATTAATGGCTAGGATAGGATAAAGTTAAATGCGGTCAAGTATGGATAAATTTAGGTGTCTACAATCGTAATTGTTATCAATAGAAATAAAATAAAGAAAAAACAACTAATGATAGTAACTAAAGAAAATTAGAACATGCAACTAGTCATTTTATATTTGGCATTGCAAATTCCATGACACATAAGTTATACAAATTGCTAATCATATTAAACCATAAGATCACAAATAACTAGCACCTAGATACAATCTAGCCAACAATGTTCATATCCTTGTATCTTACCACACCATAAATTAAAGTTTTCATGTCAAACTTGAGGTATAAAAAAAAGGATATTTAAATAAGAAATAGACTTTGGAGAAAAAAAATTAAAATAAACAAAAGCCATAAAAATAGAGCAACTATGAAAAGACACAAGGATTCATTTCAAATAGTAGTTGGGCATCTTGTTGAAAGAGTGTTCACATGCCTTGCAATTCTAAGTATAAAAACCTTCCTTCCATACTTACAACAATATAAAACAAAGAAATGGTGTGGAGATTTCTAAACCATCTACCTCAAATAGAAAACTAGCAAATTTGGATACATGATATGTAAAACATGTAGAACTATTCAACTACACCATTTATAAAATGACTAATGGTTCTCAAAAGCAACATATTGCACTAGGAAGTGAACATGTAGCCCTCTAACAACATGCAAAACTCAACCCCTAACATTAATATGTCAAGAAATTTATTTCCAGATACCATGATCACCAACATCAAAGCCACACTTTAAACATTAGTGAAAAGTGAATTTACAATAAATATTTTTCTAACCATTTTAACTAATTGAAAATGTCATAAATATCCACCAACGAATTTAAAGAAAAAAAACCTAAAAAAAATCATATTCCATGTTAGATATCTATATATGCAAGTGACACCCTTGTAAAAAAAAACTCATCAATTTATTCCATGTTAGATATCTATATATGCAAGTGACACCCTTCTAAATAGGACCTTTAAAGAATAATTATATAAAAAATTTGGACAAGCGAATCTGAATTTCCCTTCTCAACTGATAACTTTTTCTAAAGCTTTAATTATATTTTACAATTAAAATGAAAAAAATTAACCATACAACCATCAAATTTAGGCCTGCAATTCCTGGTAATGCGAATTTGGGGAATTTGTGTGGCGGAGTCGGAGGATTTTCAAGTCTCCAAATCTGAAAGGTCATCCGCTTCGTTGTCGCTCGCAAAAAGTGGCGCGGTAGCGGAGAAATTAGCAGCCGCCCTCCGACTCCTCCTCTCCCGTGGAAGAATTATCTTATTCCTTTCCTCCTGGTTCGTATTGCACATCACCAACATCTCCACCACTCCTCTCATGGAAGGTCGCCGGTTGGGATCCCTACTTGTGCATACCAAGCCCACCCGCAACACCAACAGCATTTGCTCGATGTACTTCTCTTCCAGTATTCGCCAGTCCAACACTCCCATCTCTCCCCTGCCTATTATTGTGTTGCGGATCCACTCCACTATGTCAACTCCTTCGCGGTACTGCGCCTCATTCGTAGCTTTCATCCCACTCACAAGCTCTAACAACACCACTCCGAAGCTGTACACGTCACTTTTCTCGCTCACTTTCAGTCTACGGCCGTACTCTGCACACCAAACTTTCTAATGTTAATGGCACTAAATCATTGACAAAAAAATGGAAATTAAACAAATTAGCAATTCGCGAGTAGAGATAAAATCGGACCTGGAGCTATATATCCGTGAGAACCCACATAGCCTGAAACGGAGTATTCCTCGCCCAGGTTATTAAGAACTCTGGCCAGGCCAAAATCTGCAATTTTAGCCTCAAAATCTTTATCCAGCAAGATGTTGCTGGACTTCACATCCCTGTGCAGTATTGGAGGTGTGCAATCGTGATGCATATAGCTCAGCCCACGGGCTGCCCCCAGTGCTATATTGTAGCGGGTCGGCCACGGCAGCCCCATTTGTGGTCCTTGTGAATTCTGCAGGCGCTCCAACAAGCTCCCGTTGGGCATGTACTCGTACACCAGTAGCTTGAAATCGGACTCTTCGCTTGAAATGCAACACAGAAGCTTTAATATATTGGTGTGCCGGATGAGTCCCAGTGTATCCACCTCCACTTCCCCCAATTCATGGTTTCGCTGCGCACCTTTTCTCTTAAACTTTCCCCGTGATCTGCTTGTGTTCCGGATCTTCTTTACCGCTACTACTTCCCCGCTCTGCAGAATGACCCTGTAAACTTTTCCAGCGCCTCCGGATCCAATAACATTAGCCTCCGACAAGTTGCGGACGATGTGCAACTCGTTCAGCTCCGGCAAATGGAAAGATGTCAATTTCCACGATGGCTCGCCCCTTGCTTTCCTGATACAGAACCAACACACACAAATGGAGCCCAGTGCCATGGCTGCTAAAATCACAGACGGTACTATAATTGTAGCCAATTGCTGAGAAGACATCTTGTCTGAAGAGCATGACCTTAGCTTCAAATTCCGACCTCCGCATAATCCTGGGTTGCCGAGAAAAGCGTCTTCGAAAGCCGAATTATCTAGAGCGGCAGGAACTGGACCATACAAGCGATTGTCGGATACATTAAAAACAGTTAAGGATAGGTTTCCTAATTCAGCAGGAATTTCGCCAGAAAGCGAATTATTTGAGAGGTCAAGACTGTTGAGTGTGGACAGGTCGCCCAAGGATGCAGGGATTTCGCCTGTAAGACGATTGGTACCCAGATTGAGAACAGAAAGCTTCTCTAGTGATATTAAACCCTTGGGAATTTCTCCTGACAGCGAATTGTGATCAAGCCGCAGAGTACCGACCAATGTCAAGCCTGCAAGCTCATTTGGGATGGACCCTGACAACTGATTGTAGCTCCCGTCAAAGATCTGGAGATTTGATAGCTGTCCAATCTCAGAGGGAACGCTTCCGCTGAACTGGTTGTTGTTTATTTGCAACCAACCCAGGCTCTTTGCTTGTCCAATCGCAGCTGAAATCTGGCCTTCAAATTTATTATGGTGAAGCATCAGCTGTACCCGGCTTGAAGCACTCCATAGCCCCTCAGGAATCTCACCACTGAGCTGGTTGTTATTCAGCAGCACATACTGTAAACTTTCGCAATCTCCCAAGGATGAAGGTAGACTTCCATTGAAATTATTTGAAGCTAAAGCCAATCCGTAAAGCATTTTGTTTTTACACAGATTTTTCGGCAGGGGTCCTTCCAAACCGGTTTCTGTCACATCGACCATATAAAGATCAGAATATGTACCCAAATCCTGTGGCAACCACCCAGTAAGATTGTTACCAAACAGGTACAGCTTCGTCAAGTGCCGCAGCGTACCGAGCTGTGGAGGGATTTCTCCGGTGAGCTGATTTTGATTCAAAATTAGCTGCTCCAGAAATGTCAGATTGCCGATTTTGTTTGGAATTTCACCGCTTAGCTGGTTGGTAGAAAGATCTAGGACGGATAAGTTTCCCATCCCATCGATGTTAGACAGAATCGGTCCAGTCAAATTGTTGCTCCAAAGCATCAATGTACTCAACTTGGACAGAGCAGTTAAACTAGTCGGAATATTGCCTTTGAGCTGATTCTTCGACAAATCCAAGTAGTCTAACTGCGTTAAATTACCGAAAAAATTCGGAATTTCGCCTTCTAGACTACAATTATATAGTTCTAAATCTTGCAGCCTGTTCAATTTCGCGAGCTCTGCCGGTATCACACCGCCTAAGAGAGGATTATCGCCAACAGTGAATTTCCTCAGGGTTGTCAAATTGCCGACAAAAGTAGGGATTGTGCCCGTCAAATTATTTTCGTCCATCGAGAGCTCTTCGATGTTTGGCAACATTCCGAAGGCTGGAGGAATGGAGCCACTGAAACTATTTTGTACCAAATTCAAGACTCTCAGCTGCCTGAATTCGCTGATGCGACTGGGCAGGCTTCCGAAGAAGCGATTGACGGACAAGTCGAGCACTTGCAAACGCTTGCATTCGAGCAGCCCATCGGGAAAGCGCCCCTGGAAATCATTCCCGCTGAGAATCAACGTCTCCAGACTTGGAAGAAGACATATGGTAGAAGTCAGATTGCCTGAAATTGAGGCGTCCGTGAGATTAACTGCAGTGACAACCTTGGAAGCATTGCAAGAGATCCCATTCCAACTGCAGGGGTTTTCGTCAGAAGCATTCCAGTCCGTCAAATTATTGCCTCCGCCGATCCAATCGCTCCCTTTTATCTGGAGAAGAATTTTGCCGTCTTCCGAGATGCAGCTGCATCGGAGAAGGAGAACACTGAGTGTGCAGAAAAAGAGGGCGATCATCCTATTTTTCTGAGCCATTCGGACCATGATTGCATACGAAACTTCAGACCCTGACTCGACGGAAATGTTGCAGACGGGGAATATATCGTTGAGAGATTCCTCCACGCATCTCCACTTCTCTTGCGGGTCATTGTCGATGCGAGAGGAGCAGATAACTTCAAATTGGTCGTGAGAAACCATTTTAAGAAACCAGTTGAGATATTTCCAGGTACATTACTTAGCTGGGGCATTTTGAATGGGGGGCAAAAGGGGTGTTTATCGACTATTTGCGGGCGGTCGATATGTTTCTCTCCAAAAGGTAAGTCAAACCTAAGCGAAACAAGGGAGGGTTTATTAATATAAAAGTAGAAATGTAAAGGAAAAGAAAAAACTACACATCACGTCGCAATTGGTCGACGACGTGTTGCAAATGGGTTTTGTTGTTCAAGAATCGATAAACTTCTTGCGTAAATAATATATTATTATTGAGGAGACACAGCATGGTGCGTGGGGTTCTAGAACGTCAATGAATGAGATCGTCATTTACGGGTCTGCTTGGACGCAAGTAGGATCTAGAACATCTATTTTTACGCAATTTTCCCGTGAAATACAATTAAATTAAAATATTAATTGACACGTCTCACATGAAACGGTCGATCTTTGGTAGAAAATTATAAAAAGAAAGAATAGGAATTGTACTTATCTATATATTTAGTAATTTCTCAAAAAAGATGTTATGATATATATAGTGAGTGTGTCTTAACATGAAGGATAATTATGAATGTAAAACTTTTTAAAAAGTGTTTCACAAGTAAGGTTGATCATTTGGATCTTGGATTTTTATAAGAACAATTTTTTATTTCTTCTTTCAAGAAATCATTTTATATCAAATTTTTGAGGATTTTTTTTTTTTTTTTTTGTCTTTTTAGTAAATTGATGTGGTTGGTTTTACTCTAAAGATGAGTGCTTAATTTGTGTTGTCTCTTAGTTGAAGGCTCCCTTATTGAATAAGGATATTGAGGACTATTCTCCTCCTTTGCCCCTTCAGTATGTTCATGTGGTTTGTTTTACCTTAGTGGTTAGTGTTGAAGGTCTATGTTGTCTCCTAGTTGAAGGATCTTGCATTGCATAAGGGTTTGAATGATTCTTCTCCTCCTTTACTTCTTCAATACGTTGATGTTGTTTGTTTTATTTGAGTGATGAGTGTTAAACCTATGTTGTCTCCTAGTTTAACTACTTCAAATATGGGAATAGTGATGCCTGACATTAAAAATGATGGTCCAAATACTACTACTTAGCCTCTCCTTCCTTTCCCTTTTAGATGCCTACATAAGAAGACTAAGAGATGATCAATACATAAGAAGAAATTGTAGCATCATAAATTGTCACCCTTGACAATTTTACACTATGTTTTTCTCCCCTCTAAGTGCTTGAGCCTAATTATGCTTATTAATCATCTGTTTTATTGTCATTTTCAATAAATTATGTTAAATCTAGAAAATTAAATTAAATATTTATTTGATGATCATCTAAAAATAAAAATAGGGTTAGCCTAGAGTGGCCTTGCCCTTGTCTCCCCTATTTTGGCCCAAAATCACAAGATTTATTGTCAGCCTCGATATGTTTGCAAATTCAAAATCATTTGTTAGCTTGTCAAAAAGATTAATGTGAAATATGTTGAAACCATAGACATCCAAAAATTCCCTGATCAATATCGCACATCTGATTCTATTTACTAACACCATTTTTACCCTGATTCAATAATTTTCATCTATTTAATTAAATAAGGTCACTTTTTTAATTAAATTCACCATTTTCCTCTATTAATCGAATAATTTGATTAATTCACCTCGTTCATGCTAATTTTCATCCTATTTGATTAAATAATCCAAATTATTTAATTAAATCCCCCAAGTCCTCTCATTTGATTAAATAATGCAAGTCATTCAATTAAATGTCATGAAATCCCACTTTTAATTAAATGGTTCTAATTGTTTAATCAAATCCTAAATTCTCTCCACTTGCACAATTAAATAATTTCTTAATTATTTAATTGACCTATTTCTTTGAATCCCTCCAATCATTGAAAGAATATTCTCATGGAATATTCCTCTAATTTGAATTCAAACATTCCCCTCCAAATGGAAATATCTTCTCCATCTCCCTAAAATCATGAGATTGCAATTGTCTCAAGCAATTTGAGCCCTTGATTAGAATCATTAATCCATGTCAATATTCAATTTCATCCATGGATTTGATCCTTGATCCATGCCACCTTCTATCTTTGAATTGCATCCATTGATTAGCCAATTTGATCCTAGCAATTGATTCATCCAAAAAGCCTATAAATAGTCCTCATTTCTATGAGAATTTCATCACAAGCCTTCTAGTAATTGCACTATAGTAATTAAATCATACTCACCTCTGAGATCAAATCACCATTTATGAATCAATCATACCTCATTCAGCATCAAATTCACCATTAAAGCTTTGTATCAACAATGGATTAGGAAAAGGCTAAGCATTCCACATCAATCCAACACTAATCCCCCAATGGGATGAGGTTTTCATCTTTTAATTAAGTTGTTTCATTTGAATTGCATTTTCTATTTCATGTTTAATGACATCTTAACTAGGAATTGCAAGAATTTCATTGGTAATGTGTTTTAGATGATTCAATTGTTTGATTTCTTTGTTAATCTCTATCGCATCTAATCATTCTAACTTCCATGTTCACATTCTGACACACTCGATGGGATCCCATGTCCCTAGCTAACAATTTGTTTTAAATAGTTTTCTTGGACATTGCAGGACCAGGAAGCAGGGCAATGCATCTGGACTTGATAGGTTGACACATTTGCAAATGCTCATGAATTTGCATCACAAAGGTCCATGCATCTACAAATAGTTGCACACTTGCATATTCTTTTTATTTTCTACTTTCATGTTTATGAGAGTGACGCATTTGAAAATAGTAGCACATTTACAGAATACCAAAGTGACACATCTACCTTACAATAGTGCATTTGTATAGATACAGAACGACACATTTGCTTGACAGTCTGATGCATCTTCCATGACAGTTTGACACATCTACAGAATCAAGTGCTTTATCAAAGCATGGAGCAAAGTGTTCATTAACACTAAGTCATGAAGCATTTGTCAAAATTCTAAAGTGTTTATCAACACTTGTGTGAAGGATGACCCAAGAGTGATTTAATTTTCATGCTTTAGCTTAGATCTTACATTTTCCTTTGGGTTTATAAAATGAACACATCTTTTTTGTGGTTAAAATGAACACATATTTGTTTAGGCTCTAAAATTTACAAACAACTTGTACATTGAACATGTAGATTAAAATATAACCACACTTTCTTTCGATGCACCTAAAATGAATTTATCTTCTTTGTTCAAAGTGTTTGGTAAGTTGGATGTGTATCCTCTCCCCTCCCACCTAGTGCGGTCTTGGGTGAAGAGAAACATCTTACACTTATATTTGTTCATTTGTAACCCTATAAGGTTTTGCTACGTATCCTCTCTCCTTTCCCTAGTGCAATCTTGGGTGAAGAGAAATAGTAACTATTTTTTTTCTTTTAAGTAGAAGGCCTACCTTGAGATACATCCATGAAACAGAGAACTTAAGGGTTCAACCTCAAGAGGCATTTTCAGGTGTGCTATATAATTTGGCTGAGAGCAAAAGTTGTAGGTCATGACATATGTGCATGTAACACTCCAGCCTTGTGCGGGTTTCCTGATGCGATGTCTGTGATATCAATGGCATTCACCAAGTTCTATCTATTAGAAATCTATGTTGTAGAGGCCTAATACTTTCGAATGTTTTCTCAAAGTGGTGCAATGGAATAACATCATTCCATGAAGTTACTCACCTTGTACCAAACATAGTTGAGGTGACACAATCCCTTGCAAGGAACTTTTCCTTCCAAGGTAAGAGGTGTATCATGTACGTGTGCATACTCTAGTTACTCACTCTATGTGAGGCATTTTATCATGTAGGCCTACTTTGAGAAAATAAACCCAATCTATCCACTAAATAGGTTGTGCAATATGGTTTTTTTTCATGTTGAGACCTTGTAACACTAATTAGTGAGTTCTTGTGGAAGAAGAACACACGTAAATCTCTTGATCACCTCATTGAGTCTATTTTATATGTTGTTTATTATTTTTTCAAATTCAAACATCAAAAAAATTAGGTAAATTTGCATTTCAAAGATCCCCTAGGCAGATTGATGCATTTTCTTGACAATGTGACACCTTTGCACAAATTGACACTTTCATTTTGTCAAAATGGTGCTTTTTTTTACACATCGGTGCATTTGTAATATCAATGCATTTTCACATATCAATGCATTTGCTAGGGAAAATATAAATTTGAACAATGATGCCTTTATTTAGATAGTTCAATGCTTCTATCAGACATCGACACTTCTGCCAAATACCGACACATTTGTAGAACAACAGTCTAACACATTTTCTTAACAATCTAACATATTTGCTTGATAGTTTGATGCATTTTCCTAATTTGGAAAACTGCAGCTTTAAACAAGAAAAAAGTTGGTTGTATTTTGGTTCCAAAACACCAAACTGATTTGACAATGGTTCAAACTAAAAATAATAATCTTGGATCACTTATAGCACTCATCAAACAATACACAAAGTTCATGTGTTTTTCAACATCTTGGTCTTGTCAAAAATATCTTCTAGGTTTTCAATTAGGATCAATACCAAAAAATCAACAATCAACATCAAGACATTAACCATACAACACACAACTTGAAAATTCTTGACACCAAAATCTCTTAGACTAAGTTTTTCACAACATCAACTAGTTTTTCTCTCTGTTTAAAAATAATCTATTTCTAGAAATTTAGTTGAATTAGTACACATCTTTTTGGACAAGTGTACCTTAGGGTCACAAGTCTACTCTAAAGGCTTGCAAGTTCATAAACATTAACATCAAAACACATCAATCAAACTTGATTCTAGGTTATGGTAAAAAACTTAAGAGTTTCACATCATTCACCCATTCACCAAATCATACATCATTGGTCCTAAACTTATTAGAGGTTCTTTGTTAGAGATTTTGAATCAACCAAGGAATTCCAATAATATCATTCACAACACACAACTCCTATGGTTGATACATATTTTATGGTTACAACAAGATCACAACATAAGAAAAAATGGACTCAAACCCAAGTGGTTCAAACATACCCATCACAACTAGTTCTAGTGAACCTATCTTTGGGATGCTCGATTTCAATCCTAGAGGTTTTTCCACTCCACCACACAATCCACCAACATCTCAACCATCACAAGAAACAAGGGTTCAAATAGAATATGTTATAGACAACCCCCATGAATTCACCACCAAATATTTACTTGAAATGCAACAAGATCCAATAGTTCATCACATCATAAACACCATGTTGAGTTTAAACCCTACTCAATATATGATAGCACTTGCACAAGGAGTAACAAAACTTCCCTCTACTTTTTATGTGAACACACTTAGGGAACAACCATTGTCAAATTTTACATCTATTGGTCAACCTTCTCAAAATGAACCTTTGGTACATAGCATCATCCAACCCATGCCACAAACACCTTCATCACATTTACCAAGTCAACCTATAATCACTAGAATGGATTCAACTAGTCTTACAAGTCAACATGGAAATCCCTAAAGTCTAGGTAATTATGCAAATGTGGGAATTCAAAATGTGAATACCAATGTTCCACCCATATTTCATGCTATTCCTAGTGCACAACAACCTCAAGGTACACAAAAACCTCAAGGTTATTAAATTTTACAAGGTCCTAAAGGTCAAATCCAACAACCTCAAGGTGCATGGACATATCACAACAACCTCAAGGTCATCAAGTATCACAAGGTCCTCAAAGTCAAATTCAAAAACCTCAAGGTTAACAGAACATACCTCAACAATCTCAAGGCCATCAAGTATCACAAGGTCCTCAAAGTCAAATTCAATAAACTCAAGCTCATCAAATATCACAACAAAACCTAGGATTTCAAAATCAATGTATTCAACACATATCACAACATCAACCAATGTCCCAACATTAATTAACAAAAAATAAAGGTCAATCAATATCCCAACAAATCCATTGAAACAAAATCAAGGTCAACCAATATCCCAACATTAGTTGACACAAAATCAAGGAAATCCTCAACAAACGTCTCAACATCCATTGTCACAAAATCAAGGAAATATTCAACCAATGTCCCAACATCAAGTGACATAAAATCAAGGTCCACAACAAATAGTTCAACATCAAGGGTTCCAAAATCAAATGGTTCCTCAACATCATGTTCCCCCACAACATCAAATCGTGCACTTGGTCTCATATCACAACAACATCAAACATCCCAATATCAAGGTCAAGTTTTCCCTCCTCAAAATCAAAATATTTGACATCAAAATTTGCAACATCAAGTGTCACAAAATCAAAACATAGCTCCACAACATCAATACCAAGCTTTCCAAGGTAAAAAATAGAACATTCCCCCATCACAACACACTCATAATACCATTCCACAAACTCAACACATTCCACAAAATCAATACATCACATCAAATCAAAACATTATTCCACCTCCACAACACATCATTTCATCTCCCCAAAGACAACAAGCTTGGAAATCCCAACAAAGAGCTATTGCACAACAACAAGCCCAACAAGCTCAACAAGCCTTGCAAGCTTAGCAAGTTCAACAACAATCCTTGGAAGCTCAACTATCCTTGCAAAATCAACAAGATTTCTAATACCAACAAGCATCACAAGCTCAAACAATATGCTCAACAATAATTACTTGTTCAACAACAACAACAACAAGGCTTGCAATAAAATCAATAACAACATAAAATCCTCAATAAAATGTTACAAATAAACATTCATATGGATCATATAACACACCACCACCTTCATCACCTCAAAATCTACAATATCACACCAACCCACAATTCACACCATATAACACATACAACAACAATACACCATCATAACAAAATCTAGATTACAATTTGACCATCATCCCACAATCCACTACATATGCTCCATCATTGAACCCTACAGATGACATATCTTCACAAATCAAGACACTCACACAAAAAAATCAAGATATTCAAATAGGGAAAATGAAAAAATTCATACACAATGCAAGATTTATGTCCTTACCCCTTTGATCACAATATTGCAATGTTACCATTCCCTCCAAGTTTTGAGATCTCTAAAATTGAAAAATACAAGGGGCATGGTAATCAAAAGGAGCACATTATATAATTCTATGTGGCATGCATGGAAGTGGCATATAATGATTCATACTTGATGTGTCTCTTCCCAAGAAGTTTGGGAGGCCAACCTATGGAGTGGTTTTCACACGTATCTCTAGGAATCATGACATTCCAAGAGATCATTGATCAATTTGTAGAACATTTCTCCTTAAATATTGATGCAACTATAAGCTTGAAGGAACTCTATACCCTTTAAAAAAAAAGGGAGAAGCAGTTGCATCCTTTCTACAACAATGAAGACATAGAGCACACAAATGTAAATGGCCAATTACAGAGAAGCAACAAGTAGAGATCATATCTAGAAATATGAAAACTAATCTAGCCTTCCAATTAAGAATGCAATGTGTGTCAACATATGAGGAACTCATATCCAAGGGTCTTAACATTGAGAGGGCCCTCATCATAAAAGGAGCAATACAAATATATAAAGAAAATTATCCATCATCTAGTTCCACTGACAAACCTCGTATATGGGCCAAAAATAAGAACATTACTAACAATGGTGTCATTGATGTGAAAGTTGTGACAAGTGCTGCACCAAAAGTGAATACACAATAATAGAACACACAACCACCAAATAATCAACAAGATATTAACAATGCAAACCCCCCGAGAGGACCACCACCTATGAAAAACAATTACCCACAATGACGTAAATATACACCCTTGGGAGAGCCTATCAAAATAGTGTTACAAAAGTGTATTCAATTGAATCTCATCATGCTCCTAGATTTTAAAAACTACCAAGAGCCTCAACTCAAACCTCCATGGTACAGAGGTGAAGATCATTGTGAATTTCACAAAACTAAGGGACATAAGACATCAAATTGTATGAGACTAAAGAATGTGATCCAAGACCCTATTGATTAAAAAGAGGTAAGTATTGATCAACAACCTAGGAACCAAGACCTTGATGCTTGATCATAACAAGGGAAATGATAACAAGAAGGGAAAATGTTACCATCAAGTTAGTCATGTCTACAACAATGTCGTAGGAGCATGTGATCATCATGTATCTATCATCACATTAAAAGGACCTACTGGTGAGTGTGGAGTCACCACATAAAGAGGGAAGGTAACTATCCAAGGAGCCTTGTCACAACCTAGAACCCCATCAAAGACAAATTCCACATATTATAGTCTCTTGGATCAATTGAAGAAAACTCCTGCTTGAATTTCCATCTTGGAACTCTTCAAAATCTCCCCATCACATAAGGATATCCTAGAGAAATCCCTTTCATCATAATCCATACCTAATGACATTGATACTGATCAATTCCAAGATATGGTTGAAAATCACATGCACCCATCAAATTACATTTTCTGAGAGTGACCTCCCACTATAGTCATCTCATAATCGTGCTTTACACCTTGCGGTCTACATTCATAAGAACAAGGTTAAAAGAGTCTTGGTAGATGGAGGTGTTGGCTTAAATATCTGCACCCTTCAATTGATAAAGAACCTAGGCTACTCCAGAGATGTAATTGAGAAACAAAAAGGAGTCACTATCAGATATTATGATGATAATGATCAAAGTTTTGAAGGAACCATCAAGATACCCATCCAAGTAGGACCAGCTATTGGAGAAACAACTTTCCAAGTCTTGATCTTGATTTAACTTATATTTTACTTCTTGGTTGATCATGGATTCATGTCATGCAAGTTGTCACTTCAACCTATCATCAATGTATCAAATTTCCATATGATAATAGGGGAATAACAATTCATGGTGATCCAAAGCCCTTTTTCTATTGCAAAAACTTGGAGTAGAAGTATTACAAGGTGCCAAAAATTCCTAAGAATGATGAAATACTAGTACCCTCATCCTATGTTTACACATCTTCCCTAGCTTCTACATATGAATCTAATACATCAACATTGAAGAATATCCCAGAGATCAAGGTAATTATCAAGGACAATGGTTGTGGAGATTATAATCTAAAAGACTCTTTCATTGTGGGAGAACTTCCTCTTTCTCTTATATCCTATGGAAAACATTAGCATATTGACAAAGTAACAATGACAATTAGAAGAGCACCTACGACTTTCACAAAGTGGGGTGACCTAAATAAGGAAGTCATTAGTGAGGATACAACATTAGAGTGGCTATATCAAGATGAGAAAAAAGTACCTCCCCTTCCCATGGATGACAAAAACAAAGGGCTTCAATTGATGAAAATCATGGGATATAATAAGAATGAAAATCTTGGTCTAAATCATCATGATTTACGAGAACCTATTGTTCCTAAAAAACATCCTAAAAATCTTGGTCTTGGCTTCACCATGGGCAAAGTGACCCTTCTTGGCAACGGTACTTCTATTAAGGAAGTTGAATCTTCCTCTTGGTTAAAAATGTCACATAACAAGGACATCAATGACTTCCCCCTTGATGTTACAGACCTTTCTTGAGGATACCCGCATTTTCATGATCACGACCACATCCTTTGAATCTTGTAGGAAAATTACCAAAATAAGACTTGTTTATCCCCAACTCATAAATTAGGACCAACTAGGTCACCAATTCTTGATTCTTTTGAAAACAATGAGGCTATCTCCGAATTTATGGGCTCCAAGACCACATACCATTTGGAGGTCATAAAGCAATATTTGACATTGAGTTGGATACCCAAGCATACTATGGAAAAATAATTGAATCCCTTAGTCGCAAAATTGAAAATATGAAAATCATAACTTGATCTCTAAGTGAAAACCACATTGTGGCACTTTCTGATTGAGAAAAATTCAAAGTAAAGGATGTATCTGAGGGTGAAAGCCTCTCTAAGGCACCCAAGGATGAGGGATTCAATCCTTCGAGTATTGCAACAGAGCAAGAAAAGTCAGCAGTACTCGTGGAAGCATCTAATCCAGTCAATGTAGGAATAAATGAAGCACCACAGGTCACATTCTATTCTTCTTCCCTAGGTGATGAAGAACATAAAAACTTGGAATCATTCCTAATAGAACAAAAAGTTAACTTTACTTGATCCTATGTAGACTTATTGGGGCTAGGCACATCATTGGTTTTTCATCACTCACAATTCACCCTCAAGAAAATCCATTGAAGTAGAAGTTACAAAAAAAGAATCTACAAATATCA
The DNA here is from genome assembly GCA_007258455.2 of Sequoia sempervirens. Lineage (NCBI taxonomy): Eukaryota > Viridiplantae > Streptophyta > Pinopsida > Cupressales > Cupressaceae > Sequoia > Sequoia sempervirens. Next base: position 18,507,803 of record VDFB02047397.1, on the reverse strand, counting down.
TTGTTAGTCAAATTTGAGTTACAAAAGCTTCTAGACGTAGGGTTCATCAAATTGATCAACTATCTCAAGTGGGTTTCCAACTTGGTTCTAGTTTCCAAACCCATTGGGGATATCAGGATAAGCATGAATTTTAGAGAATTGAATAAGGCATGCCTCAAAGATGACTTTCCCCTAACAAAAATAGATATCATTGTGGATCTGATGGTTGGGCATGAAATGATTTTTCTCATGGATAGATTCTTATATAATCAAATACTAATAGCTAAGGAAGATTAGCATAAGACAATGTTTACATTCTCGTGGGGAACCTATTGGTGGAATGTAATGCATTTTGGTCTTAAGAACACTGAAATGACATATCAAAGAGTCATGACCCTAATCTTTCATGACATGATCCATAAGAACCTAAAGGACTATGTTGATGAAATTTTGGCTAATTCTATATCAAGGAGCATTTAAGAGTGCTAGGAAAAAAAATTTGACAGACTAGAGTAGTATTAGGTACAGTTGAACCCTAAGAAGTGCATCTTTGGTGTCACTACAAGTAAACTCTTGGGATACGTTATATCACAAAGGGGAATTAAAGTGGGCCCCATCAAATTCAAGGTGATCATGGATATGGAACCACTGTAAACCCTCAAGCAACTTTGAAGCCTAGAAGGGAAACTTCAATCTATCAAAATATTCATTACACAACTAGTAGATAAGTGCCACTCATTTACTCATCTTCTTCATAAGGGTGTGGCCTACAAGTGGGATTAGAATTGTGAGAAGGAATTTCAACAATTGAAGGATTATCTAGTGACACCACTCGTCTTGATGCCACCGATAGAAGACAAGACTTTGATACTCAACATTTCAGCTACCTTAGTAGCCCTATGGGCTCTCTTGGCATAACATGATGAAATGGGAAAGAAGAGCTATATATTACATCAATAGAACCTGTGTAGTATATGAGCTAAATTATATGCCCATTGAAAAATATTGTCTAGCAATGGTGTATTCTTCCCAAAAGCTTAGGTACTACATTCTTTCCAATCAAGTTAAACTCATGTCCAAGCTAGATCCACTCAAGTACCTATTGTCAAAATCTACTCTCACAAGTCATACAGAAAATGGGTAATGATCCTTACCGAGTTTGACTTAGAATATGTTGATCAAAAATCCATCAAGGGACAAGTCATTGCAAATCAACTAGTAGAAGCACACATCTATGTAGAGAATCCTTTGGTGTTAGAATTTCCTGACGAATCAATATTCACCCTTAGCATGACAACTCAATGGAATTGTATTATGATAGTTCTTACACACAACATGGGTCCAAAGAAATAATCTTATTCATCACCCCATAAGATGATTACATCCCTAAATCATAAAGGTTAGCTTTTACCTACACAGATAACATAGATGAGTATGAGGCCCTCATTATAGAGTTAAGAATTGTAGTAGGAAGGTAGATCCAAGAGCTAAAAGTTTATGGAGATTCTCAAGAAATTGTGAACCGGGTCAATAATGATTATAAAACTAAGGATGACAAACTAATTGAACAATAGATTTTTTGGCATGAAGTTTACAAGCTACTTTTGCACTCTTAAGATGTTTCACCTAAAAGGAGAGAAATAAACCTCATGAAAAATCAATGTGGTTGACTCAAATTAGGAGATGTATGATGTAATTAAGACTAAATGAGATGATCTAAGTACAACTAAATGAACTATTTGATTAATTATGAATGCAAAACTTAAGAAATATGTAATGTTTGAAAACATAATGTGATATGCAAGCATGAACTAAAACATGAATGAATGCAAAACAGAAATGAAGAAGGTTGAATCAGAGTGCACCTGGGAAAAGAATGAATAATATGGAGTGTCTTGAATGCTAACAAAAATCACTAAAAATCACCAATGGGACTCATTCACCACTGATGGCGAATTAGTCTTGCTTTTGATGAAAACTTATGAAAACAGGTTTCTGAGTGTCAGGATTCAGAATCTAACAAAATCTAACTTTCCATCCTTAAGGTGGGACTCATTCGCCACTGATGGTGAACCAATCCTCTCCCAAAATTTTTTGAAATCAGGGACCAATTCTATAGCACCAGATCTAAGCTTGTCTTCTTGTCGAGTTGACAGAGTCAAATCTATAGAAAATAGATTATAGGTTATCTCCAAGCTTGAAATAGGTTTTAGTTGAATTGAAACACTTTGTTGACTTCTTAACCACCTTTCAACACCTAACTGCTTGAAAATTTTATATACAAAATTCTGCAAACACACATGCAAAAGGGGGAAAATGGTTAAGGGTTAGGTGATAGGGATTTTCCTTGGTCAAATCCCACTTTGGTAATCAAACCCTTAATGAAGAAATAAAATGAAATGAACAAGGAAAGATGAATAAACAACATGCAATTGTCCTAAACTCACAACAAGCTTGTTCAAGAAATCTGAAGATATGTCAATGGATGCTCCAAGATACTTGATTGATGCTTGATTGAATGATGCAAAGTGATTGCAAAGGAACTTGATAAATGTGGAGATACTTGAATGAATTAGGTGAGTGGGGGTTGAAATGAGAAGAAAAACACTTATTTATACACACTTGTACCTTACTAACCCAATGATACCTCATCACAGGCCGACATAAGGGAATTTTTAATGAAAACCTAAAAGAAATTTTGAAATATTTTAAATTTGGAGCCAATAGGGACTCATTAGCCACCCATGGCGAATGGGTCCCACCTTGGACTTGAAACTGGGTGTCAGGAATTAAGTCACATTTAATGTTATTTTTCGGGTTTACATTTAAAAAACACAATTAATTAAGCCTTAAAAGGGCATAAAGGGGTCAAATAAAGCATAAGAAAGGTGTAAATAGTGAAATTAAGCCTAGAAAAGTGTGAAATCTTGTTACAAGACTTTACAACACTTTAAAATAGGACTTAATAAGTGATGAAAAGGTGATTTTTAGGTGAATTATAATGAATAGAGTCTAGAAAAGTGTAGAAATGTTTTACAACACTTTACAACACCTTCACAAGATGCCACAATTTGAATTATAAGGACCTAATGTGAATTTTGAAGCCACATTACAACATTAAATCAATGAAAAATGGACCAAGCGTCATGAAGAAAGACCTAAAAGACCATGAAAATGTCCAAGGGCCATTTTTCTATGGTACACTAATACCCTATAAGAAGATGGTATATATTTTCAAGACTGTTTCATTGACATAACATTTGAGCGAATACTTAGAATCAAAAATCAAGTAGAAGATACCATGGATACCATTTGATCCTTATTGGACATGCCTCATAACAATTTGAAATGTGAGTTCCTCATTTAGTAGCTTCTCATATCAGATTTCAAGGTACCCAAATCTAAATTTATGTGTGAAATCATTGGTCCCAATTCCCCATGGTATCATGACATATTCACTATAACGGTATCCTCCCATTTGACCTTACCTCTAACCTTAAAAAGACATTTATTAGACGAGCATCCCAATTTGTCTTTTTAGGCAATACCGTCTACCGGAAAAGTCTTGAAGGAGTGTTATTGTGATTTCTTAACCAAGAGAAAGCTTCAACTATGTTAAAATAAGTGCAGAATGCTTTGCCTAAACCTGCTCAAACATGGAAAAACAAGGAAACATTAGTCCTCAAACAAGTATAAACAAGCATTCCCCATGAAATTCATTCAAACACAAGAACAAGAAAAAAAGGTAAATATCAAATAAAAGCTAATGAAATATTATTCAAAATTCTCAAACCAGCATCCCATGAGGGAATTGGTGCTTCTTTGATGTGGAAATAAGCCCTTTCCCAATTCCTTGATAAGCTTGATGATGATTGTGTGCTCCTTGATGCAAAATTCCAATAACCTAGCTATGGATGATGAAATTCTATGATAACTTGGATGAAAAATATAAATAATGGACTTGCATAAACTCGTGGATTCAAAAATGCCTAAGATTGTGGATGAACTTGTATATAATGATCTTACATGGATTGTGGATGCCAAATTAAATAGAGAAGGCCTCTATTTATAATGGAGAAGGATGAAGGAATGAGGAATATAAAGAATGTGGGATTAAACTTGAACCAATGGCATTGTGCCACTTTTAAACATGTTAATGAAGGAGAGTGGAGCACATTTTGAACAATCTGCATGTTAAATGCATGTAGGTGAAATTTGAAATTCAAAAGATGGCTCGTGCAAGAAGAGTTGTAAGAGGAGTTAATGCCAAGTTGGCTCAAGGAGAGGACATGTAAGAGCCTTTAATGCCAAGTTAGAGGACAAAAGTCCTTTAGGAGGGAGAATTCAAATAAGAGGAATATTCCAAGAATATGCCATATTTGAATGGAAATGGGAGGAATTAATAAATCAAATAAATTGATTTACATGTGCAACTTGCAAAAGGTAGAGGAATGGAGGATTAGTGTTAGGAGTTAATTAGGATTAATTAACTTAAATGAAGTTAGTTTGATTTGATATTTGATTTAGATATTTAGATTTATTTAAATCACATGAGAGGATAGTTGGGAGGTTAATAATTTAACTACATAAACTTGATTTATTCAATTAAATGAAGAACATTAGATTTAATCAAATAAAGTTGATTAATTAAGAGACATGACTTTGGGATTTAATTAAATAAAATGATTTATTTAATAAAATGAGGAACATTAGGATTTAATTAAATAAAATAATTTATTTAATTAAAATAAGAACATCAGATTTAATCAAATAAAGTTGATTTATTTAATTAAAAGAGAAATCTTGATGAACTAATTAAATAAGGATTATTCAATTAATTGATTAGTAAAGAAGTGATTAAGGAAGAATTGGCATTAATGAATCAAAATCGAGTGCATGATATCAATCAGGATAATTTGAACGTTTAAATTTTTCCCCTCTTTGAAGCAATGTACCTGCTACGTTGGTTCAAAGAATAACCTTGCCGACATCAAAATTTAAAAAAAAAATTGATTTTTTCAGATGCCCCAATGTTTCCCCAACAGAAAGAAGTATGTTGATACACTGCCCCCTCGAGAGATCGAGTGAAAATTTTAATTTGAGGGTCGATCTCACAATAAAGAGGTTCAAAATGGATGTATGGATAGTTATAATGATGATGCAAATGGGATGGTTTTAAGATGCTTAGAATAACCAATCTATATTATCCTTAATAACTGAAATGATGATGCAATGCATGTGAGATGGATGGTGTGATATGCTATGATTATGAGATGTATGTATGCTAATGGTTCATGGATGCATGATGGACATGATATTATGTTAGCGTAAAAAGAGGATAGAAGAATGAGAGGGATCAACCCTTGATTTTGAGAAGATGCAGAAGTTTGACAAGTCTATGAGTCATCGAGACTTTATTAGATATGATGATAAAAGATTGATGATGTATTGCTTATCAGAGATTGAGATTTTAAAAGGGCTTACTTACCTTATTTTTGATAGCACACATAGGCACGATGCATCAAGGTATAAAGAACCAAGATGGCGTTGTACTTAGTGTGATGGACTTTGACTTGACAATTAGATAGAAGTATCCTTGTTCACACCTGGCATACAAAACCCTATTTAGAATGCAGTTCAAATATTTCAAGCATCTCAAACCAAAATATAGAAAATTAGAACCTTCCTATGTAATAGTCAACAAGACGTCTAAAACACCTTCCCTATAAACCAAACAAAGTAAGAATGACCAAGGTTATATTACAAGAATATCAAACAAGCACAACAAATAAAAAGATAATGATCAATGCCCCATTCCTTTCTCTCTAAATCATTTTGTTTAGATATCATCAAGAGGTCATTGGAATGAGCGCAATAAGATAAATCAACAAGACAAAGATCAAGTAAACAAACAAGCTAATGTTCTTCATACCTATAGCCAAGATTAAACTACTATGATGCCTTGTTGATTTCCATTGTAGGAAGGATGCATCCTAGGATATGATGTTATCAGATGATTTGGGATTGAATGGATGATGGGCTATTAATATCAAAATTTGACTAACTTGTTTACCTAGTGACCTAGGCTTGAGACCTTGACATTTTGAATTTTCACTTGTAACCTGTTAGACTTGTTTTCAATTGTTTCACCAAAGGTTAGAGGTGATGATCATTTATTATGAGTGGATATTTATTATGGGTAGAAGTGAGATGGGATGGATGGGTTTTTTTTAATATTTGGATGTTTTTGATGTTTTGAAATGTTTTGATGTTGTTTTTGGTATTTTTGAGATGTTTTACAAATGTTTTGATTTTCAAAATTTTCAATGTTTTAGTGTTTTCTAAGATTTTGTGAATATTTTTGGATTTTGTGTCTTGGGAGCTGATTAAAGGTCGGCCTTGCCTACATTTAAGCTAAGAGATGACATAGTTCGGATGACCATGTTTTTGATGTTTTTTTTACTTTTTGACCTACTTTGGGATTTTGATATGATTTGGATGTTTTTTTATTTTCTTAGTTTTTTTAATGTTTTTAGATTTTTCACATGATTTTGACGATTTGGATAAGGATGTGTCTGATGATATCAATGATATGTTTTGGGATTTTGTTGAAAACCAAGGTAAGGTTGATTGATCAGATTGATGGATTGATGATGATAACATTGTTGAGGATACACAACATTGCAAGGATAGTGTTAAGAAATACAAGGATTGGGATGGATATCCCAAGATGATGAGGGATTGATTGGATTTGATTGATGGTTGGATGATGATAACATTGTTGAGGATACACAACAATGCAAGGATAGTGTTAAGCAACATGAGGACTAAGATGATGATGGATTGATTGGATTTGATTGATCGCGATTTTGAAGCTTGATTTGGAAAAAAAGTTGGTTTTGGATGATTTTATGTGATGCTAAAGTGCTAATTATATGTGACTGATATTGATTGTTTGGATTGATGTTCGATGAAAGATAAAGCTTGATAAGGAACATCTTCTCATCAAAATATGACATGAGCTAGTGATTTGGATTTTGGCTCACAAATGCTTGACCAATTTGATTTTACATTTTTCCAATGTTTGAATCACCACATAAGTTGGAAGATATATATCAAGATCTATTCCCAAACCAATATGTAAATATCTACCCCCAATGTCTAGCAATGTATGGAATGCCCTGGGTGGATGCTTGGATAGGTGTATGGATGGATGGATATGGATTATCTTGTAATAAGATAAGGTGTTCGAATAAGGAATGCTCATTTGGATAATGCTTCATGGCTCAGATAACGCTAGGTAGGATAGGATCAATGAAAATGGCCCATGTCAAGATGTTTACCATAAGCAAGTGTAAAGTGTACACCAAACTTTGTCAAGATCAAGATAACTTGGACTATGGGTGTAGATGGATGAAAATAGATTGGATAAATGGTTTATGGATGAATGAATTTATTATGGATGAGATGGATGGAATGTTGGATTTATTATGGATGGGATGAGATGCTTCCACCTGAACTAGCACTCGTAGATGCCTGATTCTACACATGCCACCTATTTTCCAGGTTTTCATCATGGTTCCTATCCAAAGCGCGACCATAGTGGTTTTTACTAGAGGAAAATTTTTTTCTTTACTGTTTTCAATCCTTTTTCTTATTTTTTTGTATTTTTGATTTATTTATTTTTTGTGAAATATTTTTTAAGCTCATGTTGAATCACTTGGTGGTGTTGATGTAGATGCTTCTATCATAATGTGCCATCAATATCCTACTTGAAGAATCTATTTTTCCAAGATATGTGCACTTGAATACAACTTTTGAGATTCCTGATCTGCTTTGTTGATACTGGAGTTAACTTTGTCTTTATGCACACATTGTGATAGAGCGCCTCTTGAATCCTTATGATGTAGGGTCATTTCCAATACATGGTTAATGTGAGAATTGGATATCATGCATGGAGGCGTGGAAGGTGGAGTGTGTTTAGGAATAGAATATGGATTGGTTGATAGTTTGGAACCTTTGACTCTCCAAACTTGGGAAGATGAGCAATGATGGGTGGATATAGAAGTGTGCATGGGATTAAGACCAATCGCTTGATATACTCTGTGTGTCACTTGAGAAGCCTTCTTTTTCCTTCGTGGACATCTTTGATGGATACTTTTCCCTTTTTTATTTTTCCCCATAGTTTCTTTGACTAATGGAGTTTGATAGGGTTAATCTTTCTTTGTATTCTTTGGTATCCATGTGTATTTTGTTTGTCTGTTATGCTTCCCAAATTCTTTTTCTTTGATAATGTTCTTTGTACTTTAATTCAAATCTTTCTTTTTCTGTTGGTCCCAATTTGTGGATGGGGTGATGGGTGGTTGGAGATTCATGACATGGTTGGTTGTAGTATTGACATTGGTTTCACCATAAGGACTCTTTGTGCTCCCTATGTTGATGCTTGCACTAGATAAAGTTGCCCCCAATATTATAGAGGTATCAATGATATGTTTAGGTCCATTAATTGTTGAATAACCAAGACCTTGATACTTAGGATTGCCAATAATTTGCATTGGTTCTAGGATACCTTGTTCATGTAGGCCTAATCCTCTTCCTTGATAATTCATCTATTGAAACATTTTATTTGCAATAGGATATGATTTACCTTGGAAACAAGGTGATAATCCTTCTCTACTCTATTGTGGATCTTCAAAGGTGATAGCTTCTTCATTGATAAAATAGCTTTCCCTAAAAAAGGTAAGTGATCCAAGCTTATAAGTGATAGGATCCTCCATAAGTGGGATAACTTCTTGATTCATGTCTTTGGCTTGATCTTCTGAAATATCATATTTTAATGCTTCTTCAAGAGATGTTGGTGATTCACCATCCACATAAAAGTCTCCCTCATAATTTATTTTTGATATGCCTTCATAGGATGTTTCTCATTCACAACTTTTGTAAAAGCCTTCTTCATGACCCATTTCTAATATGTCTCTAGATTTTTCTATATCTTGATCATGTGTACAAATGTTAAGAGTAGGAGACTCTTGTTCCTTGGTAATCATATCAAGAGTATGGGACTCTTGTTTTGAATGAAGGTCATCTACATGTCCATCCAAAGAAAGCATCTCATGGGTAGATGGAGGAGTATGTGCTATATGGATATGATCATTATTTGTGACATCTTGTATAGATAGGAGAGTGCCCATTAGATCATTGTAGTAGCTTGGAGATAAAAATTATTGATCTTGAATGATTTCAAAATTGCTCTCAACATGCTTTGGATCAAGTTCTTAACATGGGTCAATTTCAAAGGATGGATTACTTACAAAGTGTTCTTGGATATCGTTATTATGCATGAGAAGTGGCTCAATATTGTCTTGATCTTTAAGTGAATTTTGATCAAGTGTTGGGTTGAGGATTCCTTCAATATTTGTAACCATGAGGTCAAAGGATGTCAATATGTCCTGGAAAGGACCATTGGTAGACTTTGGTGAAAGATGTTGATCATGCTTTGGAATAAATTCTTGAGATATGTCCTCTAACTCATTCGGTGATGTAGAGATATTTTCAACATGATCATTGGTCGATGGATCGTGGATTATGTCAATAGGATCAAATAATTCTAACAATCCTTGAAATAGATCATTATTTGAGGGGTTTTAATGATGACTAAAAAGTGATCATTGGATGAGGTGGAAACATCTTCAAGGTGGTCATTGATGGCTAGATCTTGATCATTGTTTTCAACAATTATGGTGGAGAGATTGTTAGTGTTTTCAACCATAGGATCAAATGATGTTAACATTTATTGAATTGGATCATTGTTGGGTATTGTTGGTGGATTTTGATCATGATTGAAAAGTGACTCTTGATGCATGTTGATTTGATTGTTGGATGAGGTAGAAATATCTTCAATGTGCTCATTGATGAATAGTTGTGATTAATCTTGGAGATGTGATGACTGATCTTCGAAATGGGGTGATTGGGTTTGTTGTTGATGTTGTTGATCCTGATATCCAACCTCTTAACATTGGAGATATTGTTCTTGATGTGGTTGTGGACAAAACTCAATGCTTGATGACATGGTTTAACCAATGGAAGAGTGTATTGATTTTGGGGTGGAGATGTCTCTTGGTGATATGAATCAATGAATTTTCTAAGTATATCAATATGATCTTGCAAAATTTATCTTGATTTTGATCTTGACACCCTTGATATAGTTTATTTGGTTTTTGTTCAAGCATATTTGAAATTTATACTTGTGGTGTTTGTATGGGGTCATGGACAAATTGATTTTGGACAATGTTATGATTTGGGAAGATGTTTGGATTTGGTAGTATAGTTTGAAATTGAACATCGTTGTGGTTGGGAATCACATTTCTTTAATTTAGGTAACTTTGATTTTACATGGTGTTACCTTGACTTGGATCAATGCATGGAGTCATTAACATATTTTTTGGACTTTGAACAACATTTTTATGATTCGCGAACATATCTATCCCAAAGTTTACCAAGTGTTGATTTGAAATATTCATGTTTGGTAAACTTATACTTGGTATATTCCCATTTGGCATGTATGGATTTGGTGGGATAATGTTGTTTTGTTGAAGACTCATGCATTGATTGTTTGGTTGATATATTTGTAGGTTTGTACTTTGATTTAAATCTACCATATGGAAAGGTGTTCCAAAATTTAGATTGGGCATACTCACATTTTTTGTACCATTGAGGTTTGTAGGAGATAATGATCCCATGTATGGATTGTATAAATGTGAGTTTTGATAATCAATTGGCATTGTAAGGCTTTGATAGTTTGGTTGATTTATATTACTCATGATGTATGAATCAATTTTATATTCCATGTTCTTGTGTTTTGACCTTGTTGACCTCTAAGGAATTTAGGACCAATGATGAGATGAAAGATGAAAGAGGTGAATGTTATGGGTGTTTGAACTTTTAGGAACTTTGGATCAATTCTAGACTTTAGGATTTGATTTTGATTGGTTTGATTTGGATAAATGAACTTGTAGATCCCAAGATGTTGGATGCAACCTTAGGATGAACTCGTTCAAAAGGGTGATAATTTAACTAAGTGTGTGAGGAAGGATTCATCCACACACACCTAACTAAATAACTGATTTTGATTTGATTTAAGGATGTGCCAAAGTCTAGATAATGATGTTTTCAAAGCTTTAAAGTTTTTTGTGAGATGGAGGATAAATGTTTGGGATGGATGAAGTGTTGGTTTTGATCCTAAATGAACCTAAGGAGAACCTTGTTTACAAGACCAAGATAGTGAAAACATGCTTTACCCTATGAGTAATTCAAACCAAAAGACCAATGTTTTTCTTGGAAGATCATAAGAAAAAAGATAACAAGCACATGTGTGGGGTTAAATTGATTTAATCTTGGTTAATGAATTTCTTTTACCACACACTTCTTGTTTTATCTTTCAAACTGAATGTCTATGTCTCAATTTCTTCTCATCCCACAAGGTCCATCATGTGGAAATTAAGAGAATCAAGACAATAGTTCCCTAATTTTGACTTTAGAGAGAGAAATTTGAGATATAGGCCCAAATACTTAGAAGCCTCTAAGGATAGAATCCCTAGGGACAAGCAGTAATACTTGGACTTTTCAAAGGTATTTGCCTCTTTCTAAAGGTTTTGAAATTCTGGTGATTTGATGAATTTTTGTTTCTAAGATTTTGGATCCAAGCAAAGTATTTAATTGACTTAAAGATTGCACAATCCTAGGATGGAAAAGAAAATATTTGTTGAATTCCCACTTGGATTTCTCCAATTGCGCCTATTCAGAGTGAATGATTAGAAGTTTGACCACACTGGCTCCCCTCCATGACACTCACTTCTATAGGTCAGCCAATCTTCAGTTCTCATGAATCTCCCATGACAAAATTTTCATCTCTACAAATAACTGCAAGTATGTGGGACAACTCCAGAGGTTTGACCTCCTGACGCCAACAAATATTGGGATTTTGGATTCTAAACAAAGGTTCATAGTAAGGGCATCCAATTTAGGGGGTGCAATGATAAACTCCTTGTGAGAGATCTCCCAACCCTTAGAACAAGGGCTTCACACATCATAAAGATACTGGGGGAGAATTATCATGCACCGCTTCGTATTATTTACGATTTTCATCACAACCACAAATTTATATAGCGATTTGGAAGAGATTGGCTTATGCTCATTACCACTCGGGTTGTTCCCTTGGGGTGAGTAATTTTTCCCACCAAGGCATGCCCTCTAAAGGTGAACAATAGTGAGTAAGTACATCTGTATTTTGATCAATCTTTGTTTATGTGAACAAAGAGATAACACATGTGATGCATTTTCTCACACTAGCAAGTTTTGTTCAATTTTAAAAGCCCAAATTTGAAGTTTGGAGGCAATATTTTAGACAACCTAATATCACCAAAATGCTTTTGATTCTCAAGATCACCATGAAGTGCAAGAGAAGTGCATACACATTTCAATGGTATTAGCTTGTAAAAAGGATGACAAAACAAGATAAGCACACGTTCATTTTAATCCTCAAAGTAATCATGGATTCTTTTTATAGCACCAAAACCAAGTGTTTGAAGTTGTTCGTTCAATTTTTAAGACCCAAAATCAAATCTAGTGAGTTTCTAAGGTTCTTTTTAACCAACTTTACAAAGCTTGAGTTGTTTGTAAATTTTTTTCCCAACATAATTCTAGTTGGTCCTAAAGCATGAATGGAAAATAACATATGATGGGTTATTTTTCCCACGAGTGTTTAAAAACACCATTACAATGAGTATCAAATGTTTTTTCTTTCACTTCCATGCTCCATGATCCTTTAAAACCTACAATCCAAGCTCCAAATGTTAGATGAAATCAAGAAACAAGAAGATATGAAGGTTAGATAAATGATTAAGCATAGAAACCCTAACACTTAGACCAAGTTACAATGTGATTTGACTTTAGGTGAAAAATTGAAATTTTAACTCTATCAAAGTTGAAAAATACCTACACCATTGGATAACTTATGAAATTCTACCCCATTTCAAAAAGAAATCTTTGAAAAAGAAAAAAATATGACCATTTTAAGATTGAGTGCAAAAGCAAGAAAACAAAGGCATCGCCATTTGAACACAAAGGTAGTGTTGCTATATAACAATGCCGAAACAATTGTGTCACTATTTGAGGATTTCAGTGTCACTATGCTAAATTTAGCATCACTATGTGGAAAAACAGAGACCGCGTATGTGTCACTATTTCCTCCAGCATCATTGTTTGACTTGGAAAGACAAAAAATAGAAAAAATGACAGAAATAGAGAAAAAACATTTTAATTTTGAGATTTTTTCCCTCCTAACGCCAAAATGTAGATTTCTTTGCCTAAACTTGCTCAAACATGGACAAAAAAGAAAACATTAGTCCTCAAACAAGTATAAACAAGCATTCCCCATGAAACTCATTCAAACACAAGAACAAGAAAAAAAGGTAAATATCAAATAAAAGCTAATGAAATCTTATTCAAAATTCTCAATCCAACATTCCATGGGGGAATTGGTGCTTCTTTGATGTGGAAAGAATCCCTTTCCCAATTCCTTGATAAGCTTTATGCTGATTGTATGCTCCTTGATGAAAAAATTCTAATAATCTAGCTATGGATGATGAAATTCTATGATAACTTGGATGAAAAATATAAATAATGGACTTGCATAAACTTGTGGATTAAAAAATGCCTAAGATTGTGGATAAACTTGTGTATAATTATCTTACATGGATTGTGGATGCCAAAGTAAATAGAGAAGGCCTCTATTTATAATGGAGAAGGATGGAGGAATGAGTAGGAAGAATGAAGGATTAAACTTTAACCAATGGCATTGTGCCACTTGTCAACATGCTAATGAAGGAGAGTGGAGCATATTTTGAACAATGTGTATGTTAAATGCATGTAGGTGAAATTTGAAATTCAAAAGATGGTTTGTGCAAGAAGAGTTGTAAGAGGAGTTAATGCCAAGTTGGCTCAAGAAGAGGGCATGTAAGAGCCTTTAATGCCAAGTTGGAGGACAAAAGTCCTTTAGGAGGGAGAATTCAAATAAGTGGAATATTCCAAGAATATGCCATATTTGAATGGAAATAGGAGGAATTAACAAATCAAATAAATTGATTTACATGTGCAACTTGCAAAAGCTAGAGGAATGGAGGACTAGTGTTAGAAGTTAATTAGGTTTAATTAACTTAGATGAAGTTAGTTTGATTTGAAATTTGATTTAGATATTTAGATTTATTTAAATCAAATGAGATGATAGTTTTTTTTTTTTTTTTTTATAGGTGAGTGCTATCAAAGGGGATAGCGCCCATTTACACTGAATTTAGATGGCAAAACATGCCAATGTACATTCAACTACCAACAGAATCAAACACAGAGACCCTCCCACTTTACATTAACAAGTAATGATAAATCTCTGCCAGACACCTTCCCCTATTCATCACCTGTGCTAAACTACACTCGCTGAGCCTTGAATAGCCAAAGTCCATATACCCAATCAACCCTTTAAAGGGTGGAAGGCATTCATTTTTCCATTAAACTCCGTCTTTGGGGGGGAACTTCCAACCTTTTGGTGCCTTGACATTACACAAGTGGGCCACTTTCTCTTTACTTCTGTCCACTGCAATTCTTCATGATGCTTGGAAATAGAGGATGTTTCATTAGGGTTGAGCACCACTCCAACATCAGCAGAAATACCACACGCCACCTCAAAATTTCCTGCAGATTTTATATCTTCTTTTTCTGATGAAGATGAGGGGGCAGCCATGGGGTCACATACTGTGACAGTTTTATGTAAGGCCTCCACCATTACAGGCTTATGAGAGGCCTCAATAGGAGGCTCTATTTGAGCATTCAAAGAGGGTGAAATTTCATTTGAAGAGTTCTCTTGAGAAGATTGTGTGGAAGAGGCATTTTGCAGTCCAGGAGAGACAACATAATGTTGAGTGTCAACCCCAACCCACCATGAAGACTTTTTGCATGTTGACGCCTTAAGACACTGATGGGTAAAATGAGCAGTAGAGAAGCATTTTCGACATCTGAATGCGATCTTGACATAGTCTACTGATTGCCTCCAACATCTATTGCCCACTTTTAAAGATAGCTCCACAGGGAGCCCAACAGAAAAATCCATTTCTACACATAAACGGGCGCAGGTAGAATTCCTATAATGGACTGTTTCATTGGAAATACAATTATACTTACCCAAATTGTTGCCTATAGCTCGTAGATAGTCCAATTCCCAAAATTGAAGGGGGAGGTAGGGTAATGTCACCCAAAGAAGGGCAGATGTGAAGGTTTCAGTGCGGGGATCAAAAGAAGCGTACCAGTGCTTCATGCATATGAATTCATCTTGAAACTCCCAAGGGCCTGCTTTTCGCACCAAATCCATGTCTTTCGTTGACTCAAATTCAAGAATAAAAAACCCTCGAGCGCAGGGATAAATATATATTTCTTCTTTCATAAACTCCTTCCAGTTTTGTGAGATCCATGTGTGCAAATCGCTCAGACTGGGCCAAGAATTGGTCAATCTACAAATTAGCGCATGTTCTTGGAGATAATCCTCTCTGTCGCCAATATAGCCCTCCAAATCCACCTCAGGAACAAATGCAGATAAGCGCACAGGGAGCGGGCACACCTTATTAGAAGCCTTTGTTGTATTGAGAGTGATTGACGGGGAGTCAGGGGATTTTCCACCCTTGTGACCAACTTGACCCAAATCAAACACCCCATTACCAGAACCCACCCATCGATCAGACCTTTGATGAAGATCTGTGCTCACCAGCGGAGGGCCAAAATGATGCGCACGAGCTTGTTGAAGGCCATGCGAAGACACGGTCGAATCACCTTTGCAAGACTTGTTTGAGGATTGGCACTTCGAATAAAAAACCCCGCCATTGCCCTTTAGGGCATCCTTGAAATTCAATTGACAGGAAGGCAGTCTCAACCCAGTGTGCCCAGGAGCGCTAGACTTAGCAGCCTCACGAACGCAGGGTGCCCTGCGCGTGCCATGGAGATCGCCTGCGGAGGGAGAAGGACGATTCGGGAGTGCGGGAGTAGAGGAACTCATGGCACTTTTTTCCAAATGAGATGATAGTTGAGAGGTTAATAATTTAACTACATAAATTTGATTTATTCAATTAAATGAAGAACATTAGATTTAATCAAATAAAGTTGATTAATTAAGAGACATGACTTTAGGATTTAATTAAATAAAATATTTATTTAATAAAAGGAGGAACATTAGGATTTAATTAAATAAAATTATTTATTTAATTAAAATAAGTACATTAGATTTAATCAAATAAAGTTGATTTATTTAATTAAAAGAGAAATCTTGATGAATTAATTAAATAAGGATTATTTAATTAATTGGTTAGTAAAGAAGTGATTAAGGAAGAATTGGTGTTAGTGAATCAGAATCAAGTGCACGATATCAATTAGGATAATTTGAATGTCTACAATAAGTACATGAAGGCATTTGCAGGCCACTTTTGAGTGGCACAACCTTGGCCAAGAAATTGAGGATAGGATACTATTTCCCCACCATGGAACAAGAAGCAAATTAGTTTTCCAAGAAATCTCTATAGTGTCAACAACATGGAGACCTCATCCATGCACTAACCCAAGAGCTCAAGTTTGTCGCTACACCTTGGCCTTTTTCGCAATGGGGACTCGACCTCATAAGCAAAATCACCCCTACATATTCCAATGATCATAAGTTTATAATCACAACCACTAAGTAATTTATGAAGTGGATTCAAGCCATCCTAATGACCTACATAACAGGAAATCAGATATCCAACTTTATCCTAAATTACCTCATCTATTGTTATAGTGTTCCTCTAGCTCTTAACACAGACAACAAAACACCTTTTAAGAATCAAGATGTCCATGAACTATGTCATCAATTCAATATCCAAATCACTTTTCCACTCCCTACTACCCCTAAGGAATCAGTCAAGTTGAGGCTTGTAAGAAAAATATCATTAATATCCTAAAGAAGACAACCAATGAAGCTAGTTGTGATTGGGATTTACAATTGAATCATGCCTTGTGGGCTTACCGAACCAGCATCCACACACCCATAGGTGCTACACCTTATTCCCTAGTTTATGGAACTGAAGCCATCCTACCTATTAAGGTTGAGCTCCCATCCCTAAGAGTTTCACTATAGCATCTTATCATTGATGAAGATTATAGAGTATCTAGGTTGAATGAGATAGAATTATTGGATGAACATCGTCTTGAAGCATTGAATCGCCTATAGGCCTATCAAAACAAACTTAGAAGGAGCTATATCAAAAATATCAAGGGTCGGTGCTTCCAAGTAGGATACCTTATCCTAAAAGAGAATTAGAAAACATTCTAGATCATGACAACAAGGGTAAATTGGCTCAGGAGCTTATCAAATAGCTACCCCTGAAGGAGAACCCTTGCAAGAGCCCATCAACAATATACATCTCAAAAAAATTATGCCTAGCCCATGAGGGGTATAAAATCCAAAAATATAAACACATTAGAAAAGCAATAAAATCCCAAAAAAAATAGAAAAAGGATCAAAATAGCAAAGAGAAAAATCATCCTCTAGTAAAAACCACTCCGGTGGTGCTTTGAGCAAGTACCTTGGTGAAAACTTGGCAAACAGGCGCCTTTCATAAATAAGCATAATCCCCCATCTACCATTGGCTCTTTTTCTTATCCTTTATCTTTCATCCATCACATTCATCTTCCATATATTTATCCTATGTATTCATCCATCCACATTCATACCATAGATTGGTATTAAGAAAGTATCTATTTCCCTTTAGTACTACTTGGCACATTCCTAAAGTCAACTTGTCCTACCTATATCGAGGTAGTCTATCACATCACATTGGGGGCATATTCCTATATTTGCATTGGATTGAATTCTTGTATATTCCCTTAAGATTATTCTCAAAAATCCAAAAACATTCAAAACATCCTCAAAATCTCATAAACATCAAAACATTTGTAAAGTTCAAAATTCAGAAACATCCAAATCATCTTGAAATTCAAAAACATCCTAATCATCTTCAAAATCCAAAAACATCCAAATAATCTTGAAAATTCCAAAACATCCAAATAATCTTGAAATTCCAAAAACATCCAAATCATCTTGAAAATTCAAAAACATCCAAATCAAATTAAAACCCCTAAAAAGGTCAAAATATCAAAAAATTAAAAACACTTGTCAAACTATGTTGCCTCTACTTATGTATGTTTGCAAGGCCATCATTGATGCACCCTCAAGGCTTAGGTTAGTCCTTTAGTTTTCTATCATAATAAACTAACAATCCATCAATGTATATATTTCATCAATAAATAGGTGTTGGTCAAGATTCAGTCAAACTACATTGTCTTTGCACATTTACATAGGTAAGGCCATCTCTGATGAGCCCTTGAGGCATTAGGTCAACCCCCCTTAGGTATTGTTCTTGGTTTAACCTTGGAAAACACAAAAACATTTGAAAAATGTGAAAATGAAAACATTTGGAAAACATTTGAAAACTCAAAAACAACATCAAATATCTTCATAAACCCAAAACAACCTCAAATAACTTGAAAACTTAAACATGCAAATAAACTCAAAAAGTTAAAAAATAGCCTCACAAAATTTCAAAACCTCAAGAAAACATTTACATATTAGAAAAATAAATCACCCATTGCTTTCACTTGCAATAAACTTTCATCCCCAATAAATTGATTGTCACCCTCAACCTTTGGTAACACAATAGAAACGGGTACAACAATCAATGAAACACAAAATTTAAATGTAAAAGTCTTAATTCTTGATTGTGGTTAAACATGTCGGCTAAAAAATCATATCAATGACCTATCGAACAATTAGAATTAGTCAAACATCTGATAACATGTTCTACAGATACATATTTCCTATAATGGAAATCATCATTGGAAATCACCTTAATCACATCACTTTTGGCAAGAGATATGAATAACATTAATTGTTTGTTCATTTTGATCTTTTCTTATGATTTATCTTATTGGTCCATTCTGATGATCTCTCAATGATGTCTACCAAAAGTATTTAGAGAGAAATGAATGGGGCATTGATCATTACTTTCGTTTGTTGCACTTACTAGATATTCTTGTAATATGACCTTGGTGGATACTTTCCTTGCATGTACACAGATAGTCTCAAGTAAAAAAAAGGCTAGGAAATATCAGGTTCTTCATACATTTTGTTTGTTATTCTTCTTACTTTGATGGCTTCATTCTTTTACATGATCAAACAAGGTTTTCGTATTGTAAGGAAATTCAATGGAGCGCATCTCATAGAAACTCCAAACAGTAGTGCCTTCGGTAACTTTAATTTTGATTAGGTTACCTCAAAGACACGTACTACTATGTCCTAAAGTGGAAACGAACACAGTTTATTTCCCACATTAATCCTTCTGAGAGAAACACATGTAAATTCAAAAACATGCATCAATGGATTCTCCAACAGAACCAATACAGACATGAAGGATAAGACAAACAACAGAACACAAAGATTTACGTGGGGAAAACCCTTTCGAGTGAAAAACCCCACTCTCCAAAGTTTGAGCCATTGTATTATTTAGCAACAGAGAGTTACAATACAGTTTCAGGCTCATAGCCTTTTCAGAGATTACATCTTGTTCATTTTGGATACAACTGGTAGCAAACTATCCTTGAGAGATCAAGAGAGATTCCAGCATAACACTGCCTCTCTCTTCCTCTGCTTCAATCTCATGGCCTCAGCCTTTCGGCCAGCCACTCGATCCTCACTCTGTAACGCTCTCTCCACCACCTTTAGAATGTCCAATGCATACCTCTATACATTCATTCTCCACAGGCTTAGTGAATTGGTTTGTTTCCAATTGTCGGATCATAACTATCGAATCATCCAGCTCAGCATCGTAGATGTTTCCACTTGCTAGCATAGAAGATAATAAGTCTAGGTCACACCGCGTAGGACAGTCATCCGAACGGTCAAGGGTGTTCAACCTGTGTTGTCATGTTGGTGAGACACTAATCGTGTCTCCCCGATGCCAACACAGCTAGCATTCGATATCGCCAAGAGTCATCACTATCGGCAAGAGGTTACATCAAGTCCAGAGAGCTATCGCTAAGACTTCGCCATGTTGCCAAGACCTCACACCGAAGATCATAAGGTATTCTAAAGAGTTCATCAATCGACAAGACTATCGCTCTTCGCCCAAACATTACACCAAAGTCTTCAAGTCACATCGACCTCAACATTCTCATCAGCGAGACAATCGCCATTTGATGAGACATCATACTGATGTTCAAAGGTCACTCTGAAATGTCCAACAGTCGGCAAGACATACCGCTTTTGCCAAGACATCATACCGAGCCTTCAATTCATACTGAACACCAAGCAGTCACCAAGAGTCATATCAACATTAGGATTCCCATCAACAAGACAATCGAGTTCATCAGGAGTTCACACCGAGCCTCTCAAGTCATACCGAGCACCAAACAATCAATCGGAAAGAGTCATACCGACAAAAAACTGCCTCATCGGCAAGATAATAACTCTTCGCCAAGACATCATATTGATGCCTTTAAGTTACACCGAAGAGCTACAGTTGGCCAGACATTCCACATTTGCTGAGACTTCATACTGAAGCCCTTGTGTTTCTCCGATGACTTCATTCGCTAGGAGTCTCACCGAAAACACCCGATCACATGTTGCTTTGTCGGCCAGACATACCGTTGTCGCCAAGAGGTTACACTGAGCCACTTATGTTACACCAAATTCACACAGCCATCGGCGAGACCAACACCTATCACCAATACTTCATCTCAAATTCTCCAGGTTACCCTGAGCCCACCTTTCACCAGGAGTCATGCCGAACACATCCCATACTGTTGGTGAGACAAACACCCGTTGCCAAGACTTCATAGTGATGCCTCCGTGTTACCTCGAAGACTCCAAGTGAAAGCTTATCGGAAAGACTTATCCATGTTGCTGGGACTTCATAATGAAACCCTTTAGTGTCACCACAAAGGCCATATGCTATCGGTAAGACTCTCTTCGGTTGTTGGGACTTCACACCGAGCGATCAAGTCACCCCGAAGACACTAGTCGCTATGAGTCTCCCCAAAGCCCGATAAGAACATATTGTCGGCCAGAGGTCTCCATTCAACAAAAGGTCACATCGAATGCTTCTTGTCACAACGATAGTTCATTCGGCAAGACAGAAGCAAAGTCTCGGCGACATGAGCAAAACACAAGATTACTGAACTGCTAGTCAGCTAGACAACAAGAATGTCACAGCGACCATGCTTTCTCAGAGATTTCAGCCTGTGAGATTGAGGCAAAAAATCCAACACGTATGTTAGGTATGAACAAGGATACTTCTATCTATTTGCAAAGTCAAATTTTATGCATTAGATACAACATTGTCCTAGATTTCAATACCTTGGTGCATCATGTATATTTTCTATATCAAAAATAAGGAGTGACATGATGAATTTATCCTAATCTAAGAAGCAAAGTAGTATCATTTATCCTATCTCATTACATATCCAATAATATCTTGAATAATCATAGATTTTTTGTACTTCTAAATCAATCTAAAAAATAAAGGCTATTCAATATCCATCTCATTCTTATATCTTCTTCTATCCATGCTAAAATTTCTGAACCTAGTATCATGATAGTCATACAAAAATCAATAACATAAATGCATCCATCCTGCATCCACAAATAATCAACATATCATCACATATCATATGAGAAAAGATATAAAAAAGGAGATCATACATATTCATTACATTTGCATACATCCTACATACATGAATCCATATCACATTGCATCATATCATATACACATGCATTTATATCTCATCATATCATAAGCATAATCATCTTTTTCATATCATTAGAATAATAAAGGAAATCATCATTATAAATCATATAAGCATACCATAACATCTACATCCATATCATAATCATAATTCATCCATAAATACATTATATAAGCATAAGCATGAAATGAGACATCATAAGTATAAATGTTCAATCTGATCATCTCATATATATATAAAAAATGATTGCCATGATACATATCAAACTATGTGCAATATATATCAAATATACATGAGGCTATAAAAATGAGCTAATGAATGAATATACATCATATAATGAGCCTATGTCAAAAAAATTTATACATGGGGGGCTATCCTCTACTCCCATGGTTCTCTTCTTAGGGTGGTCCCTTCTTTGATTGACCTACCAAAGGCCTGCCTATTGATATACTAGGTGCAAGGGCACTCCTGTGTGAAAAATCTAGCTACCGTTGATGTGAAGGCACTAAATGATGATACAAGGTCCTACAATATGAGGCCTCTGCCATAGCCTATCTCTATAATGTAGCTAAAACCACGGTACCTTGCTGAGTGATGGAGCCTTTTAACTACTGCCTTCAAGCAGTATCCTGTGCTAACTGTAGGTCTGACTGTTGTCATTGCTTTCTCTCTTGGCCCAACTTAGTGCAAGCCTGATCTCACTCCTATCAATAGGTATCTCACTCTTGATGAGAAACATACCTCTCCTATATAGTGGTATCCTACTTTTTTGTACACTGTTGTAGCAAAACCTAAGGATCTAGACCCCTTGGAGCTACTCCCACCCACAAAATCTATACGTGTGATGGTGGACCTTATGGAGGTTGTTGGGGAACCTACCCTGGAACCTAGCCTACTTTCCCTAGAATCCAACCTACCTACCATGGAACCTATCCAAATAACTAAACATGTCCTCTTCCTTTCCCCTTTTCTCAACTACAGCCTCCTCCATTGACCCCTACTAGGTCTATCAGCCTAATAGGTTGATTTTGGGTGAACCATGCATCAGATGCTAGAGTTGTACTAGGATCATCTACACCACCTACATAATCCCAAGGAAAAGAAGCAAACTATCCAAAATCATCTATACCTATGGTACCATTTGAAGTCCCTAAATTATGATATTTTTTAAGGTGCATGCATATACACCCTTGTAGCCAGGTTGTGGAACATTTTGTTGGTCCCCAAACTATCTTGCTACCCGATTGGAGAGATATATTTCAATGATGTGTATCTAGTGACCCATAAGCCATCATGTGTGCCAATCATAAAATATTTGGTCCTAATCATCATCCTAGGTTTGGAATTGTAGCTAGGGTCTCCATCTAAACACTTCCATATAATCTATAACCCTCCTCTAGTAGGCTATATCTATCTCTCCTATGTGGTGAAGGGTGGTCATCCCTAAATATATGTATTCCATTAGATCCTCCCCATCGATGTCTCTTAGGGAAATAACTAGTCAAAGCACTACAATGTGCTCCCAAGCCCAAATTTTTAATAAGGTAACTCTGGTAGATAAGCTTGCACCTCTCACATAAACCACCTAATGCATGTTGTGGTATAGTGTGGCCAAAATGCATGGGTCCCAAGCATAAGTGTGTACATCCTCCATAATGCACTCTATCACCACACCCCATCCAACATTGAATCCTTAGATCCTCTTTTCCAACATTAGGACTCCCATGATAAGTCTTGTGATGACTAAGGTAAGGTCACTAATTCATCCCTAATATCTCCTTAAACTGATCTGACCACTCTCCACCTCCAGTTGTACAACTCCTAGAACTTAGAACATGACATCCACGCCGAGGTCCACATTGTAAATCACTCTTGCTCCATGGGTGGGCACTCATAAGATGTGCCACACATCCTCGAGGGTAATAGTCACCTTGTCTATCATAATATGAAAAGAGGAAGTCTCATAATTCCATCGCTCTAGTGTAGTCAATATCGCTAAGTGTGTCTTGATCTCTAGCATGTAACAAATGTGACAAAGTCGAACTTCTCCCAAGAACTCTTCATCCTCATCCTCAAATATGGTCATCCACCCCACAATCCTCGATATCCTCTTCTATGAAAATAATGGATGTGAGCTCTCCTACACGCACAATGCACACAATGTCAATTTGCTAAAAATAAATAAAAATTTCTAAGTTAGGAACCCTAAAATGAAAAAGCATGCCTTTATTATAAAGGCGTCACTCTATCATGTCAACATATGCATCACTCATAGGAAAAATCATTGTTGAAATGCAAAAGTAAAATGGTAATGCAAACATGTTGCTATTTTAGCAAAAGTGTGGGTATGAAATCATGAAAATGCATTAAAATTTCAAATTCAAATGTGTGGCTATGTTTGCAAAAGCGTTGGCGTATACTAAACCATAACACATATTCTTTGGGGTGATGACCTACTGCAAAGGCATTGTTGAACTTGGTAAATGTGTTGTCGATCGTAACAAAAGTGTCGCTAAAATAGCGGTGCCTTTGTTTTTCCTATTCTACCCTACATTTTTCTACATCAAAAAGCATGCAAGGGAATTTTTTTTGAGGTACATACCAATGGTCCTATATCTGCTAGCCACTAGAAGCCCCATACTCGATATGTGCAGCGTGTGGGAAGCGTATAGTCAGCCATTATGTCAAGTGATCTCATAAAATCACTCTAAACTTTCTCAAATTTCTCAAACTAAGGGGTAAAAATGAGCTTGAAAGTGACCCAAACTCCTATATATGCATGGAAAACCTAGATTTTCCATCTTGGATGCATTGCTAGACCTAGGGTTTTAACCTTGAATCTCCTTTTTCTCTATCTATGGCCTATCATAGTTATTTTATTAATGTATTGAGGCTTGTTATTCATCCTCTTCATAGTTGAACCAATCCTGCATCTATGTCACGGGATCGACCGAAAAGTCAATTTTTAACTTTATCTCTCAAGGGGGCAACAAACCAACATTCATTCTTCTACTAGGGCATAGTGGGGCATTTGAAAAAAGAAAGAAATTTTTATTTGAGTAGCATTGTCAATCCAACTAGTATCAATTCTTTGAAGCAATACAATAGGCACCTCACTTCAAAGAGGAGAAAAATGTAGACATCCAAAAATGTTTTGATCAATATTGCACACCTGATTCAATTTACTAACACCATTTCTACCCTGATTCAATCATTTTCATCTATTTAATTAAATAAGGTCAAATTTTTAATTAAATTCACCATTTTCCTCTATTAATTGGATAATTAATATTATTTGATTAATTCACACCGTTCATGCTAATTTTCATCCTATTTGATTAAATAATCCAAATTATTTAATTAAATCCCCTAGGTCCTCTCATTTGATTAAATAATGCAAGTCATTTAATTAAATTTCATGAAATTCCACTTTTAATTAAATGGTTCTAATTGTTTAATTAAATCCTAAATTCTCTCTACTTGCACAATTAAATAATTTCTTAATTATTTAATTGATTAATTTATTCTAATCCCTCCAATCATTGAAAGAATATTCTCATGGATTATTCCTCCAATTTGAATTCAAACATTTCTCTCCAAATGGAAATATCTTCTCCATCTCCCTAAAATCATGGGATCGCAATTGTCTCAAGCAATTTGAGCCCTTGATTATAATCATTGATCCATGTCAATATTCAATCTCATCCATGGATTTGATTCTGGATCCATGCCACCTTCTATCTTTGAATTGCATCCATTGATTAGCCAATTCAATCCTAGCCATTGATTCATCCAAAAATCCTATAAATAGTCCTCATTATTTCTATGACAATTTCATTCACAATCCTTCTAGTAATTTGACTATAGCCATTTTCATACTCACCTTTGAGATCAAATTACCATTTATAAATCAATCATACCTCATTTAGCATCAAATTCACCATTAAAGCTTTGTATCAATAATAGATTAGGAAAAGGCTAAGCATTCCACATCAATCCAACACTAATCCCCCAATAGGATGAGGTTTGCATCTTTTAATTAAGTTGTTTCATTTTAATTGCATTTTTTGTTTCATGTTTAATGATATCTTAACTAGGAATTGCAAGAATTTCATTGGGAATGTGGTTTATATGATTCAATTGTTTGATTTCTTTGTTAATCTCTATCACATTTGATCATTCTAACTTCCATGTTCACAAAAACTCATATAAATATAAGTATTTCCCTCCATTTGAACACCTAATAAAATTTTGATCTCTTAAAAAAAATCCTAAAATCAATCACAACATTTTTGAGAGAAAAATATGCAACATTTCTACAACACTTTATCAACCAAGATCATGTCCACAACATATTAGAAAATCCATGTCTATGCATAATAATATTTTTCATGTTTCATGTTTGTTTTTGTTATGAGAACTAACATTTGTAGGAACTTCAAACAAGTATCAAATTGTCCTTGTGTGAGATGAGCCAATTGACCTCAGTCCAACAAAGAATGCATATCTAAATGGTAAGTTACAACATAATGATGTATCATTCATTTTTATCCATTTTCCTATGTTTGACCAAGGGTAAGAACTCTTTATCATTACCATCATAGTTGTTTGTGGAGGTGGAAACACCAAAATGGGGTTTGACTAAGGAAATCCCCTATATGACACAACCCTTCTTCCCTTGTCCTTCTTGTAGGTTATAGGTTTGAAGAGGATTGAAGATATTTAAAGCTTCAAACCCTTGATCAAGCATTCAAGCACCATGTTTTATCAAATTACAGTAATATTGATTATTCATCTACTAATAGACCTATCTTATATAAAATTTGAAGCTTTAAAAAGAACCATTTCTAGACTATGGCACCCTCACCCTTATCCAACTGTTTCTACCTCAAACTTTAATGTTGGGTTCCATCTTGACACTCTTCATTCTTGCTATCAGTTTCTACACTTTTGTTCTATGTTTCTTAGATTTTGTGACAATTTTCTACCTTTTGCATTTTTGTGCCTGGTTCACAATATCAAACACACATTAAAATAACCCATTCATCAATTCAAACAAAAAGGGGGCCAAAACCTTGACCAACTATTAGGCTCTTCCTTGAGGACAGTAGCCTAATAGTTTTTCTTGGTTACTTTTGTGTCCTCCAATATCAATGTGAAATGTGTGATTTTGGTTATAGCCATTATCCTTAGATCCCATTTCACTATCTCACATTAATATTGGTACCCCATGTAACTAGGTGAATGCATGGAAATGGTGTACAAAAAAGTGGCCAAATAACCATTTTTCTTAAAACACAATCAAGTACTATTGTGAAAACCATAAAATAGTTCTTCACATTTACAACATGTGGCCTTAAACCACATAAAACCTTTTTCTCTTGTTCTTCTCCAAAATATGATCATTCTTTACAAATTTGAGAAGGATTTTGACAATGCCACATTGTAGAAGAGGTAAGTGTTAAATTTTAGTGTTTTAGAACCATATTGTGTTTGCATTTGAAAAAGTAAATTATTTTTTTATGAGTTTCTTATTTTTTAAAACTAATTTATACTAGATCCTATAAATCATAATATGGAATCAGACTTGGATGAACAAATGCTCGAATAAACCTTGCAACACCTAAATCACCTCCAAAACATTTGAAAAAACTTAGACAAAGCCAAGAGGAATTGTTAGGAATTGAAGACTTCAACATTAAATCCCCACAATAGATCACTTGTTTCATCATTGGAAGTAATGATTAACAATACTAACTCAATGACAAGTCAAATAAATCAATAGTAAAGTTATAAAGATTCAATGACATAAATTTCATGTGACAAAATTTCCCTACAATGAAGTGAAAAGAAAGACATAACAAAAGGAAAAAATTGTACTATTTTTATGTATCTTAGAACCAATGCACCCCTTGTTGTGAAATTGAAGAGATTTCTAATACATTGATGCAATCATAATGAAATAAAAAAAATGGGATAGCTATTGGATGATCTTTGAGGTGCAATTGTATTTTCTTAAAAAAAATTACTATGAGTTTGTTCTTCACAAAATTACCAATTATTTTGATATAAGGGAGTTTTAAGGTAGAGGTAGAGGCTCTTCCTAAGATAGATCAAGATATCGTTGAGTAGACAATCATTAACAAAGACCACTAGTATAAGAACTTATTCATCATGTGATGATTCCATTAGTCATCAAGGAGACTATGGAGGTGAAAAATATTGATGTGATTGCTAGCATCATATACACACTTATAGAGCATGTGTCATGCCCCCTTTTTCTAAAAATAACATTCACTAATTTTGGAAAACCCAGTTTCCTAAGTAGCAACTCAAGACCTGTAGATGAATTGGAAATGTTAGGTTTTAAAAGTGAATTAATTAAATTATTAGAGTGAAAAATTTATGAATATTCATAAATTTTATTTTTGGGACCAATTTGGGTGTGGGTTTCTAGTGGAGCATGTTAACAATCAAATTGGTAATTCTCCTATTGGTAGGGGAGTTACAAAATTTATGGTAACCTATTCTTGTTGATTGGAGTTACAAACTTTCAAAATCAAGTTTCCCTCCCTTGGGCACCCAAATTGGTGTTGGTAGTGGTTTGATATATTATTGTTGGTTTTCCAAGTTTTTGATTAACGATAAATAGGTTTTGAAGGGTACCTAAAACCCTAAACAAAAAAGACAATGGCAGTAAAGATAAAACAATAAACTACCCACCCAAACGCAACCAAAAACCAGTTGATTAACAAACCATCAGTAGACAAAAACAACCAACACAAAAAAATAGAAAGACACACCACACACCCATTAGAGAAGTTCTTTAAGCATTTTTTCCACATCCAGATCCTTAGACGCCAACTTGTTATGCATCTCCACGATTTCCTCAACATCCCTAGCAGGGTCCTTTTTACCTTACTTTGTTTTGCTCTGAGTATGCACACTCGGACCAGCCTCCAAATCGGTAGTATGCACGTCCATCCCATCATCCTCCCCACGTTCCATAGTTGCATGGTCATCAAACAGTCCCTTCCCAGTCAATTCCTTTGCCTCCTGATTGAGGAAAATCATACCTTCAGCCAAGGCCTCCAACTTCTTTTTGCTAATGTTTATGATCATGTCCAAATCCCTACAAAGCTTCTTGTTCTATCTTTCTAGAAAATCCACCCTCAAATCATAATCACTCTTCAAACTAGCAAGCTCATCCACCACACAACCCACATTGGCATTTAAAGATCTGGTAAGCCCAAAAATAGACTCCTTCTCCTTAAGATTGCGTAGAGTGGAAATGTTACAATGGGAAATGGTGTCATGCTTGTTGTGGAGGTCCTACACCTCTTGGACAAGCCACATAAGAAAATTAAAATAAATATATGCCCCTTCTTTAACTAGACCCAATGCTTGAGAAAAATCCATTGCTCCCCAAAA
This sequence comes from Sequoia sempervirens, assembly GCA_007258455.2. Taxonomy (NCBI): domain Eukaryota; kingdom Viridiplantae; phylum Streptophyta; class Pinopsida; order Cupressales; family Cupressaceae; genus Sequoia; species Sequoia sempervirens. The sequence continues at coordinate 18,478,529 of VDFB02047397.1, read as the reverse complement.
CACACCCCTACCCTGGTGCAAACCAACCAGAGGATCCTCCTCATGCACCCCCTTAAAGAAAACCTTGGAATTTCCCCTATCCTTGGAGGAAAACACCTGAGCAAATTCTTCCAAATTGACCACCCAATTCCTCTTACCAGCCACAAGGGACCCACCAATCCCAAAATCATCACCTTGAATATTCCCCACCACCTCCTGAAATTTATCATCCACATCCTTTGCATGGCCCTTAGACCTCTTACTAGCAAAACCCTTGACATCACCCTCCATCACCTTCAACTTGTGTTTAGCACGTGGATTTTCCTTGGAAGTTGAGGGCTTAACACCCCCGTCAATGGCGTATAATCCATATCGGTAGCATATCCATTGGACCATCCCTTCAACTCCTCCTCCAACTTGGTACCCTCCAAATCCTAGATTTCTTCAATCCTACATTTCGCACTTCCTTTCCCCTTCTTCTTAGAAATAGGGGACCGAGGGGTTTTAACAATGCAATTTGATTTGATATACTCAACAATAAGCAACATCAAACCTTCATGCAAAAAGGGATTTATAGGGTTTTTCCTAAAATTTGAAATACCCTCTTCCAAAGACATCAATAGGTAAAAAGGGAAAGACACTAGCTTACCATCACAAAATTGGTTGAGAAACACAAAGTGATGACCATACAATGCTATATATTTTCCATCAAGAGTGAAGTAATGCATCAACACCACCGCAACCTCCTACCAAATTGGTTTAATCTTGGTTCTATCATAGCCCCTGTAATCTAAACGAACCATTTTAGCCCTTTCTCTATCACAGAGAAAATTATGTCTGGCCGATTGTGAAATTTTCTTATCCCTGTAAAATTTTCTTCCTTCCATTGACATACTTGAGACCTCAGCAATTAAATCTTCATTAATGGTAGTATCCCTACCAAACATACTGAACACATGGCCATGCTAAGTGTCAACAAACTCCTTAGACATAGAGGACTTAAAGCCATTCAATCTCTCCATGAAGGGAGTAACACCACCTCTTTGTAAGTTTTCCCAAACATCGACATTGGCTCTAGTTTCATCACAAGACAAAGGCTTCGTTCGACACCTATCCCAACCCATCATTGAATTACCAACAAAAGGAAAGCACAACCGAAAAAAGCTAGTAGCAATTGCCAAAAAAACACCTAGAAAGCGTGTGAGGCTATCAAGGGAAATACCAATAGAAATAATAAGGAGGATACTTAAACAACTTAGCTAAAGGAGGCCACAAATTCCAATGAGAATCAGCTAAGTGAAAAATCAAATCAAACTACAAACTTCATGATACCCACGCAAACCAAAGGTGAAGGAGGTGGGAAAAAACAAAAAATTAACGAAGATCATTATGAATAAGGTTCCTTAAATCAATAGGAAGGATTTCATCCTCTCTCCATGATCTAGCAAATGTCACTCCATAATTCGCTAGCCAATCAACAATAGAATTTTCCTCTCTATAAGCATGAGAAATATATATTTATTCAAATTTTTCACTTAAAGAAATGCCATCTGAAATAAAATTATTAATAGACCAAGAAGGGGGAGATTTTTTCTTAAGGAAATTAATAATGTTTAATGAATCACCTTCTATCCAAAGTTTAGAGATCCTCATATCCCTAGCCAATTTAATACTAGGATAGGCAACCGCTGCTTCAGCAAAGTGGTTTGTCTGGAGTTGATGGTTTTCTAAGTTGGATTACATTTTATGCATTGCTTTCTCTCACAGGTTGTAACCATTCTTCAGAGGATAGTAAAATGATGAAGGATGAATCTCCATGGCTGATAAACTAGGGGGATTGAAGCTCAAAGATAGTGGTTCCAAGATTCTCCAAGAAAATTTTCATTCAAGCTTTTTGTTTGTGTTCTTTATTCCAATTTGATTGTAGGAGTTTGGTGTAGTTTGGAGTGTGTAGTGTAGATTTCTGAGTTTCAGATCGTATTTTTGTTGTGAGCATCATATTTTGATGTCATTTCAGTATTCATACATGTAATTTATTTTCTAGAAATTTTTATGAAGTTTGGGTTGATTTTGTGTGGAGTTTACTCTAGTTTCAATGTGAGTTTTGGCTTCTAGTTTGGAGATTTGATGATGTGTTTTTGTTGCAGTTGTTTTATGTTGTTTTTGGATGTATATGATAGATATATTTATGTAATTCTATGATAATATATGAAACATATCATTCCATTTTAGTTTCTCAATATCCAATTTTAATTTGGTGTTTGTTTCGGTATTACCCAATTTGCTCTAATTTGAGTTTGATTAAAAAGGAGATTTTTAGATTGGAATTTAAATTTTATTGGAGGGATATTATAGTGGTATTAAATCCATGATATTGCTAGCTTGAGGGTTTGATCATATTTTTTCAAAATGGAAAGATGGGTAAAGAGATGGTTGATGTTGATTAGAGATTCTTTCAAGATCTACAAGAGAGTAATAAACAAACTACAAATAGTCTTGTAGAGAAATGAGAGGAAATGAGGTTTTTGGAAAAAAATTCAAAATCCAATTTCACCTAAAGAGATTTGGAGTTCTTCAAAGGTTCAACAAAGCAATCTAAAAGCTTCCAAGTCTATGTTCCTACCTGAAGGTGATCTTGCTACATCTATTCCCCCTTCAAATCCCATGGAATATTTGCCAATAGATCTAGTGGCCACCAGAGAAACTTATGCTAATCAAGATGAAGGATTTATAAATTCATACCCACACAGCAATTATGTCTTTTTGATGCAAAGAATTTTGGCCATAAAGGGATACAAACATCACTCATATCCTAGTAGAAAGTAACTCATGAGTCAAAATAATAAATATTCAGTTCCAACTTTTGATGAATCAAACAAGATCTCAACTAGAGCATGGTTACGAAGGGTGTTGGACTATTTCACATTCAGGCCCATGAAGGAGCAAGTTTCCATTCTATATGCAATCTTGCATCTTGAAGGAGATGCTCATGTTTTGTGGCACCAAGTTATGAACACCCAAGTCCACATTGTAATGACCTCCATAAATTAAAATTAACAAATTAAACATATTTCACATAATCAAGCATAAGTCAAGACAAACAAGGAATTTTGTTATTTCTTAAAATTTTGAGTACATATGTTGATAACATGGCAATATATATAGGAATTTATTCCTTACAACACACCATATGGTCAGATCATGATTACTCAGTGAACCATAACAAGAACCTTCTTGACATGATTCTTCTGACTTTTAAATTCTTTGACCACTCCAAGGGCAAGAACATTTTTGGAGCATGTTTCTTCCCTACCATAAAGTGATTCACTTCCTCAAAATTCTTCCCAAAGAAGAATGCTCGACCCAACATGAGAAAAACTAGCTATGCAAAAGTGACTGGAGTAATGGAATTTTGAAGCGAGAAATATCTACATCTAATGATATCACGATTTTCAAACACAACAAGGAACACTCTAGAATACACATATTAGTCACATAAGGCAATATAATAGCTTATCCTTAGCACTATTTGGTAAACATTTATTTTTAAAAAAATAGAACACAGTATTGCCAACTTAGTTAGTTTATCTAAATACACAAGCATATGCAAATATAGCTAATTCAAGCTTCTCTAATCATGGAGTTCTTTACTGGAAATATAGATATTTCAGTAAACAAGAATAATCAATATTAATTAAAGAAGTTATAGCTCATTTATGTATGTATATACATATATATATTCATGTATGAGTTTATACTTATTTATGAGTATACGTTCTTATGCAAATATTTTCATAGGTTGACTATAAAGAGAGAGTTCGTATTTCATCTTTCATATATGATAATCTATAATCTATGACATTTAATTTGAATTATAGAGATTTGTTATAATAATCATGTGATTTGAACAAGTAAAATAATGTTAATCCTTTTTTGCAAGTTATTAGGACCATTAGTAAACCCTATGATAAATTATCAAGATATAGTTAAAATTTGGTTCAAATATAATTACCCATCCAAGAATTATGTATGTTATTAGCAAAGAATCAATTCAATGCTATTAGGGGTCAAGGTAGTTGTACAGCTTTTCATTTCATCTTAACTAAAGTGTAACCTTGCACTACTGAAAAATAAAGACTAAGAATAACTATCCATAAATGTTTAGATAGGCAACAACTTGCTAATTCAATTGATAAAAGAACTTAATTTATCATATAAGAGATACATATTATATAATAAGTGAATATTAATACTAAATTTAAGTGCTTATAAATTAAATTATCAAGTATGAAATTAAAAACACCAAAAATTGAATGGTTGCTAACATAAGAGAAGGAGTTCTAGTGAAAGAAAGTTAAACCAAACGATTAATTTGAGATAATTTTATACCATATTATTCCTAACACACTTCCTGTTGATTGCCTCCTAAAAACTAACCAATTCAAATAATTTCCTTTCTATCATATTCTTTCAATCAAAACCATACAAACTTAATCGAAACTACAAGATTTAAATGTAACAAAGGATGAAGAGCCGACTATAACAATCAACATTTTTATTAGGTTACTAACTAAAATTAAAGGATGAATTCTAATTTATACTTTGTCTTGCAAAGTTGAATATTGGATTTAGGTAAAAATTAAAACATTAAGAAGGTAAAATGAATGTAGATGATGTAGAAAAAATTAGAAAAATATGACTCTAAAAATAATTCTCTAATAAGAAAAAGATAACGTTTGCGCTCTTGAAAGTTGCCTCCCATGTCAAAATAAATGGTGGGAATCATATTGTCTTTGAGATGAAGAAGAGAGTGAATTATCACATAACCAAAATGAAGTTCTAGTCAAAACTAGGATAGAAATGGAAGATACCAACAATAAGAGTAATTCATAGTGGCAAACTATGGTGATCATAATAGAAAAAACCTCAATTGTGCTCAAGTGGAGACTAGAAGATGCAATATTATACCTACACATTTCATGCCTTGTCAATAAAGGTTGACTTTCGTAATGATGAGTGACAAAATAATTTCTCATATAATGTGGTGGAATGTGTTTTTAAATGTGTGTCTTTCAGTCTCTTTTACCGCCATCCATGTTCATGGAATGAATGTCATTATTGCTCTAGAGAGTACATATCCAAAATTGGTTTTTAATTCCTACAACACTACCCATTTTTTTATGGTCGGCATCCTAGACAACACTACACATTAAATAAAACATTTAAGAGAGAAATGTAAATTCAAGTGCAATTTTCTCTAAATCACAATAGACCAGGTCCCTATTTCCCTCCTAACTTAGCACTCAAATTTTGCGGTCTATCCTCCCCCTTCTCGATAAGATTAAAAATAACTAGCATATTATAGGATGGAAGAATGAGAGGGAGCATTCACTTATTGTGTTTAGGCATGGGGTTGGTGAAAATTTGTAAATTATGGTTAGGGGGTGCAACAGACTTAATTCCTTAATCATTAACACCCGCAATGGATAGATGACCCGAATCAACGAGGTCTTGAACTAAATGTTTGAGATGCTTATAGTGTTTGTTGTCATGTCCATTTTGGCGATGAAAATGACAATAAGAATTTGGTTTAAAGGTAGGTGGTAAAGGTTAGGTGGGATCAAGTGGTTTAACAGTTGGAAAAGTGATCATTTGTTGTTGAAGCAATTGGTTCATTGTGTTATGGAGGGTATTGGGTAAGGGCGTAAATTGTCTCTTCGGGTCCCCATAGGTATAAGGCACCGCTGCTTTAATAGTTGCCACTTGATTTGGAATTGGTCAGGTTGGTGTTTGTGGTTGAGGAGGCAGATTGAACTATAAAAATCCTCTATTTTGTTTGTGAAACTTTTGTGTCTTATTTTGGTTTTGTGGTTCAGATTTGTCAGCTCGGTTAGAAGTGGACTTTGAGTCTTGACTAGAAACCAAATTGTGATAGTCACATAAGGTTGTACATAAATGTATAAATGAAGGTAATTTAATCATAGTTAATTTATCCTAAAGATTTGTGAGCAAGTTTTCTATAAACATCTTCTATAGATGTGCATCAAGAATATTGACATCAATTTGAGTATACAATGACTAGTAGCGTGAGATGAAATCAGCTACTTTTTCATCTGTGTTTTGTCTACATCACATAAGGTCAGCCATCATATTTTTAGGAGTCATGTGAACTTGAAAGTGACTTATGAAAGCATCCACCAATTCATTGAATGATCGGATGGAATTATTGGGAAAGTTGGAAAACCACTCTAATGCAGTATCTTTCAAGGTCCTTGGAAAATTTTTGGCTAGGAGTTTATCATCAAGGACAAAATCACTACATAAAGTTGTATGAGAATTAACGTGGTTCATAGGGTCTCCTTTACCTCCGTGTTTCTCAAATCAAGGCATTTTTATCCCTTGTGGCATCAGGGTTCATAAGATTTCTAAGGATAAGGGGCTACTATGAACATGATATGTGGGTGGATAGTTTTGACCTTGGCTAATGGTGGAAAGTTATAGTTGCATGGATGAAATAGTGTTAAGGAGTTGTGTAAGAATAGGGTCGAGATAAGTGGTTTGGGGTGGAAGGGAAAATGGTGATGGAGTGTAGGTGATATTAGGAGAAGTGAAAGGAATACTAAGGGGTGTGAAGGTGGTGGAGGGGACTTGTGATGCCACAAGAGAACTAGGAATGCTAGTTGGAATTGCAAAAGAAGGATCCATATGACTAACCTGTTGCATAGTTGTGTTGACTTGAGGAGTGGTATAAGTTGGTATGGATGAGATGGTTGAAGGGGGGGGAACTTGAGGTCCTCTTTGGCTTACAAGAATTTTTTTGGATTGGGTATTAGAATAGGCATGTTTAATGTAAATCTTGGCAATTCTTTTCATATTTTGTAAGTCATCATCACTTTCAATCAAGTGATGAAGGTTTTCGATTGTAGGTATGGCGGTGGTGGAAATGTTTTCAAGGGACAAGTCTTATTGTAAATGTACAAAATCCTCATGAATATTAATGACCCTTTCTTGTGGGATGGAGTGGTTTTGGGTGTCAACATTCATTGGATGGAAAGGTGAAGGCATAGAAGTGATATTGTCAATCCCCAATGCACCATTGTCTATACTAGGAGTAGGATATTTTGAGATCCCAAGGTCTACAATGAAAGTGTTATCATGGAAAGCCATGAGTCTAGAACTTTGTCTCACTAAATTATTATCAATGGGGCACCAAACACTCATACAAGTACCACAAAAGATGGGGTGAATGTAAATGCAAGGTAATCTAGGAGTTCTAAATGCAAATAACATAAATTCTACTAACTCTAACAAAGAAATGACTACAAAAAATAGAAATGCAGGAAAATGCCATAAAAATGCTAGAAATGTTGTTTAAAAAGTGCAAGTGGACTAATTTTCCCAGGGTGGCGAATGAGTCCAAATATGAGATTTTTAGTTTGTTTTTTTGTGTTTTTCAGAAAATTTAAAATGATTGGAATGCTTTTTAGAAGGAAATAAAGGATGCAGAATGTAGATTTTCAATTTTTTCAATGAGATGCAATGCAAAAATGAAATCTAAACAAAGCTTGCACTAATGCAATATGAGAAGTCCTAGAATGCAAGAACAAAGAAATACCCTAATTGAATGTTGATGCAAGTGTAGTCTAGGATGCAATATGTGAATGAAATTAGAAATACAAAGTGTTCAAAATGCAGGTTCACCAAAATGAACCATAGATTTTTGGCACCTTGCACCTTTCTAGCACTTGTAGGGTTTTTCACCTAAAAGGAGAGAGGTAGGGCCAAAAATGCTAAAGGTTTCATTCAAATTATGTTATGTATGATGTTATTTAGGCTAAATTAAATGAAAAAAATGCAATTAAGTGATCTATAGAACTGAATTTGAATGCAAAACTAAAGATTTAAACAATGTTGGAAAACACAATGTGATATGCAAACAATGAACTATGAATGAATACATGCAAAACAAAAGGAGATGGACTAAATTAGTGTGCACATGGAGGTCTGATAAAGATTCTGGAATCTGTGGAATGTTGTCTGGAATCACAAAAAATCAACAGTAGGACTCATTCGCCCAGGGTGGCGAATTAGTCCTACTTCTGGTCAAAATTGTCGAGAACCAGTTTCTGACTATCAGGATCCAAAATCTGACCAAACCTAGATTTTCAATCTTAAGGTGGGACTCATTCACCACTAGTGGTAAATCAATTCTCTCCCAAAATTCTGAGAAATCAAGAGACAACTTTGCAACACCAGATCTGGAAATGTCTACTTCTTGGTTTGTCGAAGTCAATTCTGCAGGAAACAGACAAAATACCTTCTCCAAGCTTGAAAAATGATTGATTTGAATTGAAGAACCTATTTGACTTGTTGACCACTCTTCAACACCTAAATGCTTGTTAAATCTTCACACAAAAGTCTGCAAACACACATGCAAGAGGGGGAAAATGGTTGAGGGTTAGCAAATAGGGGTTTTCCTTGGTCAAACCCCACTTTAGTAATCAAACCCTTAATAAAATAATGGAATGCAAGAGTATGATAAATAAATAACATGCAAATGTTATTAACTTACCAAACCCTTGTTGATGAAAATATTAAGTTGTATCAATGGATGCTCCAAAATGCTTGAATAGTGCTTACTTTGATGTTGTGAGATGTTTGAATGCTTGAATGTGATGTGAGATTGAATGCTTGAATGAATGGGGGTTGAAATGGATGTAAACACACTTTTTTATAAATTATTGTGCCTTAGTAACCCATTAATACCTCATCATAGGTCGACATCAAGTGATTTTGAATAAAAATCCAAAAGGAAATTTTAAAAATTTTGAATTTGGAGCCAAGGGAGACTCATTCACCACCCATGGTGAATGGGTCCCACCTAGGACCCAAAAATGGGTGTCAGGAATTAAGTCATGTTTAATGTTGTTTGTCAGGTTTACATTCAAAAATACACTTAATTAAAGCTTATAAAGGCATAAAGGAGTCAAATAAAGCATAAGAAAGGTGTGAATTTAGTGAAATTAAGCCTAGAAAAGCGTGAAATCTTGTTACAAGACTTTACAACACTTCAAAATAGGACTTGATTAGTGATGAAAAGGTGATTTTTAGGTGAATTGTAATGAATAGAGTCTAGAAAAGTGTAGAAATATTTTACAACACTTCACAAAACCTTCACAAGATGTCATTATTTAAATTTTAGTACCTAAATATGCATGTTCAAGCCATGTTACGACATAAAATCAAAGAAAAATAGACCAAAAATCATGAAACAAGGCCTAAAAGACCATGAAAATGACAAGGGTCTATTTTTCTATGGTGCATTTAGCCTCCACTATAGTGAGAGGATGAACTTGCTTCAAACTCACACTAAAGTAGCCATGAACATCAAGAGGAGGGTTCAAATGTACTTATGTTATCAAGATGGAATACAACGATCAAGAGGGATGATCAAGCCCCCAGGATGAAGATCCCATGGAAAACTAAGCATAAGAGCAAAGGAACACACAAGTGTTGAAAATAGAGAATTGGATGAAGCTTCAATCATCTATCCAACTAGTTGTGGATTAGATTTAGGTTGATTGTGAGAAAAAGAGAATTCATACTCACTTTGGGTTGACAAAACTCATGGCGGTCCACCGGGTGAGAAGGCCCAAATATACTCACTCTGGGGCCACAGAACTTTTGGTTTCCCTTGGGGTGAGAAATCCCAAAAGGGGAGATACATACACTAGTTGGTATGCAATCACAAACACAAAGGTGGCTATGTGGAAATTTGTGCCGCTAGATGGGCTTCCCACTCAACCATAGCAAAGTTATACCTCCCGATAACTTTAACAAGGCACCACAAGGAAAAATGTTGATTTGTGCTTCATGAGACAAGCAAAGCTCTGCATGCTTAGAATTCATGAACAAAAAGGAAGGTACCACAGGCATGCAAGTTACGTTATGCAAGGTGGAAAAGTGAAAAATGTAAAAATGAAAAAATGTAAAATGTAAAACATGTTCAAAGGAGTCTTGTTAAGTTTATGCAAGGTCAGTCAGTAAGGGAACATTGTGTCTAATGTCTCCAAGAGAGGACCAATCAAAGAATAGTATATTCATAACTTAGGGGATGTAGTGTGTCACATCAGGCCACCAAGAGGAATGTAATATGCTAAGATAGATCACACTTATGAAGGACATCACACCCAATGTCATCCAAAAAGTGATGAATGTATCATATAAACAACAAGGCTACACTAGGAACCAAGAATGCAAATGAATTAATGGTAATGTATGCCCCCCACTTTAAAGGAATTGCTACACATCATTCTGTGAGCAATTACTTTAAAGTAGCAAAGGAAAGATGCAAAAAGAAAACAAAACATGAGAGCCAACTTGGAAAGCCCTATGCCAAGTCATATGTTTCTGAGTAAGGCTGCGCCATGTCAATGACAAGGGAAAAAAAGAAAAGAAGGTTGCCCCCTAGAAAAAAAAACACACCAAACACATAAGGGATCTATGTATTTGGGGTCAATATGTTCGTTGCTGCAATATTTTGATTAAAGAGCTTGAAACTGTCATCATTCCCCAAAGCACATAGAACTGGAAGAATGACACAAAGAGAATGAAAACAAAAGAAAAAGAAAGTTTGTTTTGGGTCAACATGGAAGAGACATTGTGGTCTTAACACTTTGCATCATCCCCAAAAGAAAAACACAAGAAAAAATAAAATGAAAAGGTAAAAGAAAAGAAAAAGATTTAGGGTCAACATGAAGGAGACATTTCGGTCTCAATGCCTGTAAAGGAAAAACACAAGAAAAAGACAAAAAGGAAAAGAAAAAGGGACCTTTTGGGTCAATATGGAAGAGACATAGGGTGTCTCTATGCTTTTCGTCATCCTCAAAAGGAAAACACAAAACAAAAGCGAAAAAGACAATGCACGACATATAGAAGAATAGAGGTACAAATAGAAGTGTACAAAGAGAGGGAACATCAAATGCACATTACGGGGGAACACGATACACACAAGAAAGGAAAAAGAAAAAGAAAAAAATGCAAAAAGGATAGCTAGGTGAATGCGAATCAACCATCTAACAAGTCATTTGCCTCCCAATCATGTTCAGTATAATGTGAAGGCGGTTGACTATCCAAAGGAAGAATTGCAAGCGTCGAACTATGAGTCGTACTAGGTTCTTCACTTGGTTGAGAGGATTTATCATTTAAGCTCATGGTAGATGAAAATAAAGAGTTTAGATCATTGTGCACTTCTTCATCTATTCTTTCTATCACCGCATCATCATCATCATCAAGATTGATGACGACGAGACGATGGAGGGTGATTTCCAAGGAAGGATGTATCAAAATTTGTGGTTGTTGGATTGGTTCAGTTTGTTGTGAAGGTTGGACTAGACTATCTTGTAGTAGGTCAGGAGGAGTGTGATCATCTATTACTTATGTCAAAGGAAGAGATTGATTTTTTTATTTTCTTCTATGCAAGACTGACAAGCAAAGGAGACAACAAAGACGCCTACATTCCCTAGCATTGCAATTTCGTTTAGTTTTGTTTTGAAGTTGTTGAAGTGTAAGAGTGGATTGAATCATCATACGTTTTTCTAGTTTTGAAGGGGGAAGAATAGAAGAAATCGAAGAGGATGGATCAATCACTTTCTCTTTGGCTTTATACACTTTTTTAATGTGAGGAGGCATGACACAATTGGTTTCATTTTCTCTTGGTCTTTTAAATGATGGAGGGGAAGTGTGTAAGGGTGGTTGTATGGTTTTCTCAATTCCAAACTCAGGCTGAAGCATGGTTTCATCTATGATAGGAGGTGTGGAAATGGATGGGGACGTGTTACGAAGAGACAATTCATCTATTCCTTTGGCTTTTAAATTTTGATAGGCTATGAAAAAGAAGTCCTTTCGAGGGGTGATGTGTTCCATAGGTTTAGGCCAAAAGGCTTCTCAGAAAAAATTACCTTTAGAGGATAATGGATGAAAGCCACTATGGTGTATGGTAAATATTTCATTTCCATGTGGAAACTTCAAACACTTGTGAACCACTGATGGGACTGCTTTCATTGAGTGAAGCCAAGGGTGGCCTAGCCACAAACGAAATTGATCCAATTATGGAATAATAGAAAATATTACATCCAAAGTTTTGGGTCCTATTTGTAATGGGAGCACGATTGATCCGATCATAGGTCATGCAAAACTAGTATGTGTCTTAATCCATGCAGTCGGTTTATTATAATCATCTTGATAGAGGTTGTGTAATACTAAAAACTCTTATGTGATCACATTCTCACCACAGGAAGGATCTATTAATATCCCATTAGTGGGCTTATCATAGATTCTACCAACTGTGTAAAGAGGACCATTAGGAAGTTTTTGAAGTATATCTTTATCAAAAAAAGTGATATCAAGAGATTTATTAGTTTGGCCCTTATGAGGGATAATGTCTATCATACCCACAAGTTTATCCATAGGATTAACTTGGGTAATAATTGGAGTTATATCATGGTGTTCACTATTTGTATCAACATTCATTACATCATTGTTTGAAGGTTCAATAGCCTTGACAAATGAAATATTATGTTTAGGCATGGGGTTGGTGAAAATTTGTAAATTTTGGTTAGGGGGTGCAATGGACTTATTACCTTGATCATTAATACCCGCAATGGATAGATGACCCAAATCAATGAGGTCTTGAACTAAATGTTTGAGACGCTTACAATGTTTGGTGTCATGTCCATTTTGGAAATGAAAATGACAATAAGCATTTGGTTTAAAGGTAGGTGGTAAAGGTTGGGTGGCATCAAGTGGTTTAACAGTTGGAAAAGTGATCATTTTTTTTGAAGCAATTGGTTCATTGTGTTATGGAGGATATCGGGTAAGGGGTAAATTGTCTCTTTTTTCCCCATAGGTATAAGGTACCGCTGCTTTAACAGCTTCCACTTGATTTGGAACTAGTTGGGTTGGTGTTTGCGGTTGAGGAGGCAGATTGAACTATAAAAACCCTCTATTTGGTTTGTGAAATTTTTTTGTTTTATTTTGGTTTTGTGGTTCAAAATTTTCAGCTCAATTAGAAGTGGACTTTGAGTATCAACTAGAAACTAAGTTGTGATAGTCACATAAGGTTGTACATAAATGTATAAATGAAGGGAATTTCATCATAGTCAATTTATCCTAAAGGTTTGTGTGCAAGTTTTCTATAAACATCTTTTGCAAATGTGCATCAGAAATCTTGACATCAATTTGATCATACAATGACTGGTAGCGTGAGATAAAACTAGTTACTTTTTCATCTGTGTTTTGTCTACATCACATGAGGTTAGCCATCATCTTTTTAGGAGTCATGTGAACTTGAAAGTGACTTATGAAAGCATCCATCAATTCATTGAATGATCGGATGGAATGATTGGGAAAGTTGGAAAACCACTCTAATGCAGTATCTTTCAAGGTCCTTGGAAATTTTTTGGCTAAGAGTTTATCATCAAGAACAAAATCACTGCATAAAGCTATATAAGCATTAACATGGTTGATAGGGTCTCCTTTACCTCCGTATTTCTCAAACCAAGGGATTTCTATCCCTTGTGGCATCAAGGTTCATAAGATTTCTAAGGATAAGGGGCTGCTATGGACATGATATGTGGGTGGAGCATTTTGACCCTGGCTAATGGTGGAAAGTTGTTGCATGGATGAAATGGTGTTAAGGAGTTGTGTAAGAATAGGGTCGAGGTAAGTGGTTTGGGGTGGAAGGGAAAATGGTGATGGAGTGTAGGTGATATTAGGAGAAGTGAAAGGAATACTAAGGGGGGTGAAGGTGGTGGAGGGGACTTGTGATGCCACAAGAAAACTAGGAATGGTAGTTGGAATTGCGAAAGAATGAGCCATATGACTAACATGTTGCATAGTTGTGGTGACTTGAGGAGTGGTATAAGTTGGTGTGTATGCAATGGTTGAAGGGGGAGGAACTTGAGGTCCTCTTTGGCTTACAGGAATGTTTGTAGATTGGGTATTAGAAGAGGCATGTTTAGTGTAAATCTCAGCAATTATTTTCATAACTTGTAAGTTATCATCACTTTCAATCAAGCGATGAAGGTTTTCAATTGTGGGCATGGCGGTGGTTGAAATTTTTTCAAGGGACAAGTCTTGTTGTAAATGTGAAAAATCCTCATGAATTTTAATGACCTTTTCTTGCGGGATGGAGTGGTTTTGGGTGTCAACATTCATTGGATGGAAAGGTGAAGGAATGGAAGTGGTATTGTCAATGCCTAATGCACCATTGTTCATACTAGGAGTAGGATCTCTTGAGATCCCAAGGTCCACAAGGAAAGTTCTATCATGGGAAGCCATGAGTCTAGAACTTCGTCTCACTAAAGTATTATCAATGGGGAACCAAACACTCATACAAGTACCACAAAAGATGGGGTGAATGTAAATGCAAGGTAATATAGGGGTTCTAAATGTAAATAACAAAAATTCTACTAACTGTAATAGAGAAGTGACTATAGAAAATAGAAATGTAGGAAAATGCTAGAAAAATGTCAAAAATGTTTAAAAAGTGCAGGTGGACTGATTCGCCCAGGGTGGTGAATGAGTCCAAATATGAGATTTTTTTTTTTAATGTTTTTCAAAAAATTTAAAATGATTGGAATGCTTTTCAAAATGCAATGAAGGATGCAGAATGAAAATTTTCAATTTTTTCAATGAGATGCAATGCAAAAATGAAATCTAAACAAAGCTTGCACTAATGCAATATGAGAAGTCCTAGAATGCAAGAACAAAGCAATACCCTAATTGAATGTTAATGCAAGTGTAGTCTAGGATGCAATATGTGAATGAAATCAGAAATGCAAAGTGTTCAAAATTCTGGTTCACCAAAATGAACCGTAGATTTTTGGCACCTTATACCTTTCTAGCACTTATAGGGTTTTTCACCTAAAAGGAGAGAGGTAGGGCCAAAATTGCTAAAGGTTTCATTCAAATTATGTTATGTATGATGTTATTTAGGCTAAATGAAATTAACTAAATGTAATTAAGTGATCTATAGGACTGAATATGAATGCAAAACTAAAGATTTAACCAATGTTGGAAAACACAATATGATATGCATACAATGAACTATGAATGAATAAATGCAAAACAGAAGGAGATGGAATAAATTAGTGTGCACCTGGAGGTCTGATGAAGATTCTATAATCTATGGAATGTTGTTTGGAATCACAAAAAATCAACAGTGGGACTCATTCGCCTAGGGTGGCGAATTAGTCCTACTTCTGGTCAAAATTGTCGAGAACCAATTTCTGACTGTCGGGATCCAAAATCTGACCAAACCTAGATTTTTAGTCTTAAAGTGGGACTCATTCACCACTAGTGGTGAATTAGTCCTCTCCCAAAATTCTAAGAAATCAGGAGACAACTCTGCAACACCAGATTTGGAAATGTCTGCTTCTCGGGTTGTTGAAGTTAATTTTGCAAGAAACGGATAGAATACCTTCTCCAATCTTAAAAAATGATTAATTTGACTTGAAGCACCTAGTTGACTTGTTGACCACTCTTCACCTAAATTCTTGTTAAATTTTCACACAAAATTCTACAAACACACATGCAAGAGGGGAAAAATGGTTGAGGGTTAGCAAATAGGGGTTTTCCTTGGTCAAACCCCACTTTGGTAATCAAACCCTTAATAAAATAATGGAATGCAAGATTATGATAAACAAATAACATGAAAATGTTATTAACTTACCAAACCCTTGTTGATGAAAATCTTAAGTTGTATCAAGGGATGCTCTAAAATGCTTGAATAGTGCTTGATTTGATGTTGTAAGATGCTTGAATTCTTGAATATGATGTGAGATTGAATGCTTGAATGAATGGGGGTTGAAATGGATGTAAAAACACTTATTTATACATTCTTGTGCCTTAGTAACCCATTAATAACTCATCACAGGCCAACATCAAGTGATTTTGAATAAAAACTTGAAAGGAAATTTTAAAAAAATTGAATTTGGAGCCAAGGGGGACTCATTCGCCACCCATGGTGAATGGATCCCACCTAGGACCTAAAAATAAGTGTCGAGAATTAAGTCATGTTTAATGTTGTTTGTCAAGTTTACATTAAAAAGTGCACTTAATTAAAGCATATAAGGGCATAAAGGGGTCAAATAAAGTATAAGAAAGGTGTGAATAGTGAAATTAAGCCTAGAAAAGCGTGAAATCTTGTTACAAGACTTTACAATGTACTTCAAAATAGGACTTGATTAGTGATGAAAAGGTGATTTTTAGGTGAATTGTAATGAATAAAGTTTTAAAAAGTGTAGAAATTTTTTACAACACTTCACAACACCTTCACAAGATGTCATTATTTGAATTTTAGTACCTAAATATGCATGTTCAAGCCATGTTGCGACATAAAATCAGAGCAAAATAGACCAAACATCATGAAACAAGTCCTAAAAGACCATGAAAATGACAAGGGTCCATTTTTCTATGGTGCACAAAGGAACTATCAAAAACCTACACTTATATAAATACACCCTTTAATAGTGAGCTTCACCTTCCATTGGCTCTTGCCCCACTTCAAGACTATATAACCCCTCCCTTTTTAGGAAGTTGTAGACATAAATTTGGGTATAAAGGAGGTACCTAAGTTGAAAAAAGTTGTAAATATAGACATGTCCATGATACTTAGAGATTATCTAGATGTATTTTCTTGGTCTTACAATGGCATTCCTATCTTGGATCCATCCTTAGTTGTTCACCACCTTGTGGTATGAATTGATGCCAAACCAATGTACCGAAAGTTAAGGAAAATGCATCCTAAAGTGGTCCTCCTAGTAAAGGAAAAGCTTTAGAAGTTGCTAGATGTTGGATTCATTCAGCCTATTAACTATCTAGAGTGGGTATCTAATATATTCGTAGTAGCAAGAAAAATAATGGAATCAAGGTATGTACAAAATTTAGGTATATCAATAAATCTTAGCCCAAAGATGATTTTTAACTTTTGAATATTAGCATCATAATAAATTTGATAGGTAGCCATGAGATATTATCCCTTTTGGATGGGTTTTTAGGGTACAAACAAATATAAATAGCACCAAAATGCCAACATAACAATCTTTGTCACCACTGGGGGAACATTCTATTACAAAGTCATATCATTTAGCCTCAAAAATGTTGGTGCCACATATTATAGGGTCATGTCTATCATATTTTATTATATGATACATGATATTGTTGAGGATTATTTTGATGACATCATAGGAAAATCAAAATTTAAAAGATCACTCGACCATCTTGCATTATATCTACCAAAGACTCAAAAGAGTATAATGTCAAATTAAATCTTAAGAAATGATTTGGAGTCACATCAAGAAAGCTCTTAAGGCTCATTATTTTTAGACATGGCATTGAAGTAGATCTAGATAAGGTGAAAGAAATAATAGAAATGCCACCCCCTATGAAACTATGTAGCTTACAAAGAAAACTATATGCTATCAAGCAATTCATTATCTAGTTCTCAAATAAGTGTCATCCTTTTTTACATTGACTCTGAAAGAATGTCAACTTTGAGTGGGACCAATCATGCTAAAAAGCATTTGACTAGATTAAAGAATACTCATCTAATCCTTCATTTATAATGACACCCACACTAGACAAGCCTCTATTACTCTTCATGTTAGTTACATAACATACCTTAGGTGCCCTCTTTGCTCAACATAGTGATCAATGAAAAGAGAATTCCAATCTTTACCTTGAAAGGAAATTTATGGAATGTAAACTCAATTATTCATCCATGGAGAAAGCTTGCCTTGTAGTAGTGTTTGTCACACAAAAACTTAATATTAGTAGAATGATAAAGTGGGTTATGCTTCTTAGTGAGTTTGATACTGAGTCTGTCAATCAAAAGGCAATCAAAGGGCAAGTTATTGCATATTAGTTAGAAGAGTCTCCCATTCAGGACTATCATCATTTGACCACATAATTTTTAGATGAATCTGGCATTCACTTTGAAGAATGCAAATTATGGACATTGTACTTTGATGGATTGATTTACCTCAAATGAATCAAGTATCAATATCATTTTCATCATCCCCCAAGGTGATTTCATTTGTAAAGCATTACATTAACTTTCCCTATACCAACAACATAGTGGAATATGAGGCATTGATATTTGGTCTAAAACTAGCAATGAAATGACAAATTTAGGATTTCTAGGTTTTGGTGATTCATAGTTGGTGGTCAAATAGGTCGATGACGAGCTCCTTACTAAGGATGAAAAACTCGTACCTTATAAATGCATGGTGGAATTTTTAAAAAGTATTTCTTGGATATATCTTTCAAGCAAGTTTCTCACATCAACAACAAAGCTATTGATGCAATGACCACTATTAGATCTCTTTTGGATTTGCCTGATGAAACTCATGAGTATCACTTCCTTATACAACAACTCATGCCTACTTCCTAGATTGTTAGGATCTTTCGATTTATATGTATTTCTAATTTGATTTCCAAATTAATAATTTACATAACAATCAAACATATGACACAACTTGACACCAAATTTACCATGGAAAAAAACCCAAAATAAATGAATAACTCAACAACAACAACAAAAAACTGACATAAGCATCTTGTTCACTATCCCAAATATTCTTGCGTATATATTAAAATATATCAAAATAAATTTTCACATTACATACATATAAGATTCTAACAACCTCTATAAATGTTTAAACCAACTACAAAAAAAAATTGTATTCACAACTAAATGTTCTCCCACCATCTTCCACCATTCCATGATTAGAAAAAAAGAGTAAATAAATGCCACAAACCCAATGAATTTTCATAGAATAACAATTTTATAATCATTCACAAGCTTTCAAAATTATTGAATTAAGTCATTAAGACTAAAGAAACATCATTTTGGTGGTATTTGTCAAAGAGTAGTTGGGATTTTGTTGATAGACTTTGATATTCAGTCAAACAAATCTTTTTTACCTAATAAAGCGAGTCTAAGTGGCGGCGATGATAGAATTCTACACTTAAATAACATCATATGACTTGAGAAAGTAATATTATTTATTATTTATTATTTATTATTTATGAGAGCACAAAACGAGATTCCCATTGTTTGAAGCGCCTTTCCTTTCCCACCGACTAACAAATAACAAAACAAAGCTGAACACATCTAATTTGGTCAACAACCATTATATTTTCGTGGTATTGCCACGTATTAGTTATTTTCATATCAATTGTTTTATTTTTATTATTTAGTATGTCTAATTTATAATTTTATTTTTATTTTATTTTTTTAAATATTTACCATCACTTGGTGTGTCTTCTTATAAGGAAAGAATTTTTTCTGTCAAAAAAATTATTTGTTAAAAATTTGTGGCTTATTTTAATGGTAAGAGTATTAATTTTTTTAGTTTTCTTATTATATACACAACATTTTGTCAAGTTTGTATAGATTTGAATAAGGATTCTTTGTAATCATTTTTTTATTTGAAAATACCTTAGATTAGGCCTAAGTTGATATTGAACATTCTAAAGTAAGTCTAGAGGATGTGGCCTATCGTTAGGAGAGTTCTTTAGTTTTCAATTATTTTGGAGATTCCAATTCATTTTCTTCTTTAGTTTTCAATTATTTTTCTAGTATTTTGAAATGTAAAATCAAGTATTTTTGTCAGGCTAACAATAGGGGAATGATGACAAGCAACAATAATTTACAATTGGTTAGGGTTATTCTTCTTCATCCTTACACGATGTCTCACAATTAATTTTTTTTGTATTTAATCAAATTCATGTACAATATTAAGCCCAAGCAATCAAAGCCTAAAGAAAACTAAAAATATAAAAACAAAAGTTGAAATTACATCATTTTAAAATTTAAAACATATATCACTTTCTAGTGATTCAAGTTTACAAGTCAGATCAATGTTGATAATTTCTTTTATACAAGTATGGCATAGATTTTAACTTTAACCCACATGCCATTGTGTTTGAGATTATAAGAGTTTAGTCTTAAAATGATCATAGAGATAGTCAAAGAACAACTCTAAAAATTGCACCTTAGCAATTGGCAATATGTTGCAATGTCTTGATGAAGGTCATCTTCATGGCTCATCATAAATTAGAGGAATCAAGTATCATTGCTAACCATTGTTATGGAAAGGGTGTTATACAACTTGTACAAGATTTTTTTTGTTTCAATGATGTAAAATAAATATTTATTTGGGTATACTTATAAAGTTGTATGTGTGAGTTGCACATTAAAAAATTAGTTAATATTAGAAAACTTAGTACCAAAAAATAAATGTTGGGGTCAATGGTTTTGCACACTCATGGTTTTGAGACACATGGTTTTACCTTACCACTTGGTTATTTTGTATGATCTTGAATTTATAAAAGCAAGCACATGTTTAGTGGTTGAGGTTGATTTATAGTTGTTTTGAGTGGGTTTTCATTTGTATTGAGCTCTCTTGTAGAATGTATATGTAAAGGATGGCATGGGATGTGTGTTTACATTCTTGGAAACATGGAGGATGCATTGGAGGTGTTTGATGTTTTAAAAGTATTCATGGAGACTCTATAAGTGGATTGCAATATTTTATTATTGAATAATACATTGAGTTTGGATTGTTCCCTCTTGAGGGATTTTCCAAGGTATATCTTATGTAATATTGTGGTATGTCTTTGAAATTCACATTATGGTTATTCTATAATCTTGTATACATGATTTTCTCTCATGGGGTTATGTAGGAAACAATTTGATTAGCCTAATAATTTTATTAGCAATCAACATGTACATATTTTGAATTAAAGGTGGACTTCACATTCTAAGCAAACCATAGAATGAGAATCCAAGAAAATTGAGAGAAATAAACGTTAAAAATGGAACATATACACAAATTTACCTTGACGAATCTATATATAGGGAGAAAATTTCAATATTTAGTGGAGGAAAACACTCAATTTCCACTATCTTATAAGGAGAATATAATCTTAGGAAATGTTCAATGAAATTTTGGAATGAGGGGATGCGGGGATGAGGAGACACAAGAATGGGGGACTCTAGAGCCAAATCCAAGGAGGATAACGCAATATAATATAATACTTGAAAAAGTGATATAAACAATTGTATAAGAAATGATGATTAAAATTATTGGATATCAATATATTATTATATTAAATATGATGATTATATTTAATTAAATAAGACCAATTACTTAGTGGTCTAATCTTCAAATATTGTGAAAATTTATTTATTGCTAGAGCTAATGGACCTAGACCCATCCAACTAAAGCTCCTTTAAATGGACACCAACCAATCCTACTTGTTCCTAATCCTTGTCAAAAAAAATTGGCTCCCCTTGTTCTCTATTTCATCACATTGTTGGACTCTCCTTGTATATATATGTTTTGTGGATCATGAGATACAAGAAATTATATATAGTTATAAATTTATCTACTGTCCTAGAGGTAAGCATGTTCCTTTTCATGGAGTTCCAAAGGAAGTTGTATGTAGACTACCTTCTCTCAATGTAGGAGCAAGTAGAAACGTGTGACAAGAGGTTAATGGTTAGTGTGATTATAAATGAATAAGACACATGCATATTTCATCATAGAATTTGGTCATCCTATGTCATAGTATTCTTATCCATCTTTGGATCTTTTGGATATCCCTTAAGTGTTGAAAATTTGATCCACTCATGAAAAATGGTGATAGCCTTATTTTTACTATACATATTTATAATTTTCTTCATGAAGCATATCTTTAATTTACTATTTTCCATAGGGACAACTCTAACAAATATTTTTCATGTACCACTTCAATTTCAATTCAAGGGAGTGTTGATCTTCTCCCACCTATGTTGAATGATAGATTGAATGAGTTCATTATAGAACTACTAGGGTGTTTTTTTTGTACTATGACCTTTATTTGGACAATGTGTATTTTAAATGCATTCATACACCTCTCAAAGGATTAAAGCATTATATTCCCTATATTTGATCACAATGAAAATTGGAGATATGGTGAAGATTGGAGGATAGTGGTTAGGAATCAATTTTTTTCTCTTTTATCATATATGTATGTATGTATGTATGTATGTATGTATGTATGATTGTATCCATGCATGCATGTATGTATGTATATATTTATGTATGTATGTAGGGATGTATGTATGGATGTATGTATGTATGTATGTATGTATGTATGTATGTATGTATGTATGTATGTATGTATGGATGGATGGATGGATGGATGTATGTGTGTATGTATGTATGTATGAACATGTCATCTTATATTCTTATACTATAAGATAGATATCATATTCTATTTTTATAACCATGCCAAACACCTTCTTAGTAGAAATATTACATGCATGTGTACCCTTACGCATTTATAGTCATGAACAATCATGCTTTGTGTTATGGCATGAAGGATGCAATTTATTCTTCTTAATGGAATGATTTATAATTTATAATTTTCATCCTTTGCATAGAATGAGTAATATTCATTGGAGAAAATACTAATTATATATTTTCCATGGGCAACTAAGTCTATTTTTGTTACACATTTATAGTCATGAATGTTTATCTTGTGAAGTCTGGCCCTAAATGTGCTTATCATGTGAAGCCAAGCCCTAAATGTGCTTATCTTGCGAAGCTTGACCCTAGTCCATATGGAGGGACTAAGGTAATTTTTCATATGAGTTTGGTCTTTTATGATGTGGAATTGGTATTTCTATGATATGGATATATTGCATTTTGGTGTATAGAATTAACATTTGATATGCAATTATGTTGAGTTGGTCAAGTGATGAAATAAATATTATCCTTAGCATTAAATTTTAAATTAATTTTCTAGAGGTTATAAAGTGGTTTTAAATTGGCATTTTCTTTTTAATTTGTCATTTCTAAAGTCCTAGGTCGTATGACTAGGACTTGAGGTGATTTTGGAATGCAAAATGTAAATTAAAGCTAAGTTTTTACCTCCTAAATTTAGCTTTTTAAAAAAGTGACAAAATTTGTAAGTTGTTAGGATGACAATGGATGAGATGTCACCACCCCATCCCATCCTCTAGCTTTTTTGTTAGGTTGTTTGAGATGAGGATAAAGTCTCCATGACTCACCAAAGGTGAGGACACATGGAGCTCTTGAGGAGAAATATTCCAAGTGGAGAGACTTGGAAGTTCCCCAAGAGGCTAGGTGTTGTTAGGAAAAAATGATTAGGGTTGGACTTGTCACCTCCACATTCAAAGATGAGGAGATCAAAACTTATATATAATCCCATTTTTAGACTTGGGGAAGAAAATTGGCATTTGAAAAAATTATCCTAAGTATTTTGGAGGGTTTGAGAGAGAGGTGTAGAAAGGGACTTGATGGAGGGATTTGGAGAAGGATTGGTGAGGAGTTTTCATCAAAGGTCTACTCTAATTTTTTTGGAAATACTTTGAAAAGTTAGGGTCTATACCCTTAATAGTACACTTTATTTTTTTAGATTGTTGTATGAATGTGATCATTATTCGTGTTGAATTGTGTTGTATGTAATTTGTGTTATATGTGTTATGTGTTGAGTCCTTGGGGGGAATTTTTTTAGTAAGTTATTAAAATAGATAGAGAGAACCCCATGTAATGGGGTAAAGTGAGTAGGGCCCTTATGTGGGGAAAATTATTGGGTATGAGTACCCATTTTTTTTAGTGAATAAGAAAGATGAGAATATGTATTGAGGGAATTTAGTTTGAAATGGAGTATTTGGTTTGTGGGAAATTATGGGTGATGGATTGTTTGGTGAAGTGACTATTGTTATGTATTTTTTTATTTTATTTCTCCATGTGAGAGTGCCCTTTACTCTCCCTTTTATTATTCTCATGAGAGAATCAATGTGTGATGAAAATCCTTGGATTCTCAAGAATAATGTTGTTTCATTGGTTGTAAACTTTTTTGTGCTATTATGTATTTGAGTTGGTGTTGTTTATATACCTAGGTTATCCTATGGTCTCCTAGCTCGAGGATAGATTGTTTTCAGTCCAATGCTTGGGAGGTGATCTCCCATTGGCAGTGAGAAGAATATTTTTGGTCATGTATGTGTAAGTTGAGATACTTGTTTGGAAGTTTATTTCTCATAGTGGAAGTTTGAGTTCACTTAAGTCCTTGTTAATATTGTAACCATGTTGTAATAATGGTGCAATTTAATGAGATACATTCCATTGTATAGTTCATTGTATCATGCATTATTCAAGTCAGAGATCATTTATTTTAATGCATAAATGTTGTTGTAAAAAGCATTTAATCGTTTTTTAATTATTGTCGTTATAAGAAATAATATTAAAAAATAAACTTATAGAACAAGGATGTTATATGAGAATTTAGAGAAAATAAATAATATAATTTCCTACTTATTCTAAGAAGACTATCTACAAATAAATTGTCTTCTCAGTTTGAGTTTACATCTCTTGTGTTTTATTGTATAAGTTTTTTAAATGATTGTCATTGGAATTTTTTTTTTATATTTGGGATAAACAAAATTTATTTAAATGAATATATATGAACAATAGATGCTTCGTAGTAGAGTGTAGGCTCTTGATTATAGTGTTTAAGTAACAAACCAAATCTACTTCATTGTGTTGATATGAATAATTATCTTAAGGAAATTATTTATCATGTTGTTTCTATTTTTTTTTTTAAACAATTTATATGTTATACTATGTGGTTCTTTGAGTTAATTTATTTCCAATAAATGTCATTTTCACTTACTTTCCTTGCTACAACAACATATGTATGTATGTATGTCCTAAAATATTATGTGTTGGCTTTTTTATGTAATATCTTGTGGTCTTATTTTTATGAAAAATATTTTTTTTTTTGAAATGTATATATATATGTATGTATGTATATATACATATAGATATATGTATATGTATATATACATAGACATATACATATGTATATGTATATGTATATGTTTATGTATATGTATATATATATATATGATTATATTTATATAAAAATAAAATATAAATAATTGTTTATATATATATATATATATATATAAGTTTGGGTGGGGGCTTATCCCCTCCACAAACCCTAGCTACCATGACTTGAATTTAAGGAGGCATCCCCTCTCCCATGGGGGATGTGGCCAACTATGGAAGTTGTGACCCCTACAAGGGGTGAAACCTCCCACATGGATGAGCCCTCCTTTCATTACAATAAAAATTTTATATATTTAACAAAACAACAAACAAATAAATAATTAAAAATAACATTAAAATATGGTTAACCTATGGATTCCTCATGACTCGATCCAAGATTTACCTTTGTTATTTGAAACATTTAGATTGTATATATATAACCTTTTGTTAGTCTCCATTCTCTCAACCCAATAGAAAAAAAATAATGTATCATAATCATACAAAATTTCAAACCCTAGAACCATGAGGTAAATTGATAGACAAGGAAATAAATAAATGGCATTAACAAGAACAATACATACCCATAAGCAATGGCCATTCAAAAAACTCAATAATTTATTTTCCTTTCAAATCCTCTAAAGTATGCTTGTGCAAATGTACAAAAGAGAAGAATAAACTTTCCTTAAGAAGTTTAAAATAAAATATTAGGGCAACTATGAAAGTGCCCTTGATCTAATGATACAAGAGCATCCAACGATGTAGGGCAATCTTGCATCACCCAAAAAAATTATTTTCCCTTAATTTTTTTAGTTGTTTTGAGTTCCATGATGGCACTTAAGGGATGTAAGACAATCAGGAGTCAAAAATAGCGAAAAATGGTCACTTACTATTTTTAGTAAGTTGGCCTAAATGGGCTCATATGGACTTGAAAATTTACCCCAAGGAGTAGAACTGAAAAAAAAAAATCAATTGTGAAAGAATCATCTTAATAATCTACATTGGGAGATATTAAATTTTCTATCTCGAGAAATTTCTCCAATGTAGCTTCAAATTCAGATATGAAGACTTTAGAGTTCCCGAAACAGCTCAAAAAGTTGACAAACCAGCCTACGGTAGGTTCATGCATTGTAGATCTCTTTGAGAGCTTTCCAATTATATGCAATAATAGCAAATCGGACACTTGAATCAAAACTTATGGCCCCACAAAGTTTCCCATCTAAAAAGTGAATTTCATTCAAATTT
Source organism: Sequoia sempervirens (assembly GCA_007258455.2). Classification (NCBI taxonomy): domain Eukaryota; kingdom Viridiplantae; phylum Streptophyta; class Pinopsida; order Cupressales; family Cupressaceae; genus Sequoia; species Sequoia sempervirens. The sequence continues at coordinate 18,452,400 of VDFB02047397.1, read as the reverse complement.
CTTCCTAGGCCAGAAATCAAATGGCAGGACTTTTGGCACCAAAACAAAAGGGAAAGTTGAACGCTCTAGAACATTTTAGGGAAGTTATTGGGGTAAAATAAAAAGGGTTAAGTGGGGGGTTGTACAATGGCTCCAATAGTGTAGATTGTGGCTCTGAATAATACATTTTGTTTTCAGAGTTGATTTTGATGTAATGAATCAAGCCCATGAGGCTATAGCATGTAAGTTTTGAATCTGTAATTTCATTTTCTAGAAAATAATTGAAAGTGGGTTATTTTTCTATCTCGAATCTTCTGTGTTGGTATCTATTGTGGTGATTTGTGTGGGTTTTGGGTGGTGTGGCTCTCATCAAGTGGTATCAAAACAATAGTTCCTGAGTTTGTAATAGAGCATTGAACATGAGGCAATTACAGTAGGATTTGTGAGTGTGGGTTGAGTTCAAGATGCCTCCAAGACTTGCCCAGCATGGCAGAGGTAGAGGCTGAGGTGGTGGAGGAAGAGATCCACCTAGAGATGAAATCAAGTCCCTTAGAAGGCAAATAGAAACCTTGCAACAAGAGGTTCGAAGAAGAGATGTGCATCAAGAAATAGATGAAAGTGAAGATGAAACAAAAGAGGAAATGGAGGAGGGAGATCAAGATCCAATGGATCCTGGAGAAAGAAGATTGCTACAAGCGATCTCAAGCATTGGGAAGAGACCTAAAATGGAGGTTTCAACTTTTAGTGGAATTCTAAATCCTAAAGGATTGATTGATTAGATCAATGAAATAAAGGAATTTTTTGAGTTTGAGGAGATTGAAAATCCTCACAGAGTGAGGTTTGCAAAGACAAAATTGAAAGGTCGCACCAATATATGGTGGAAAGTGGTCCAGTTAGAAAGAGGAAGATAAGGGAATGATAAAATTTCTAGATGGGACAAAATGGTGTCAAAAGTAAAGAAATAATTTATTCCAGTCGATTTCAAATTGGAGCTTCTCAAGAAGATGCAGAGCTTGAGGAAAGTAACAAGGATAGTGAAAGAATACACAGAGGAATTTCACAAGGTCCTAATTCAGACAGAACATTCTGAGGTGAATAAAGAGAAAGTTTCTTATTATATTAACGGGTTGAATCCAAGCATATAGGATGAATTTGCACTAGTAAGAATGACCACCATTGAATATGCTTATCAATTTTCTCTAAAGGTTGAAGAACAACTGAATAAGAGGTTTGAGAAAAAACAATGAGGTGGAGGTCGTGGAGGAAAGACCGATGGACAGTCATATGGAGGTCAAAATGAAACAAAAGAAGGGTGAAGGCTCCTATAGAAGCCAAGACTAGAAAGGAGATAACACCTATTTTCCTCATGATCATAATAATGGAGACCAAAGAGGAAGAGGAAGATTTGGATGAGGACTGGGAATATGAGGCTTTCATGAAACCTATTTCCAGGAGAAAGACATAGAGCCTATGAGTTTCCTCAACATCAAGGAAAGACAAATAGAAGACCTGAGGGTAATGTACGAGTTGCACATGTAGATGAAGATGTTGAGTCTTCACATTATGTGGATACAAAAAGAGGAGAGGTTCTTGTTACTAGAAGAGCCTTGCTGAATGAGGAGAAGGAACCAACTCAAAGGAAGAATTTGTTTCACACTAGATGTAAGTGTGAAGGTAAAGTTTGCATTGTTATTATTGATGGAGGTAGTACTGATAACCTTATTTCATAGGAAATGGTTAGTAAGTTGTGGTTGGAGAGAAGATGGAATCTAAACCTATACCGGATTGCTTGGTTGCATAAGGACCATAAAGCCTTGGTAAATGAACAATGTCTAGTAAAGTTCAAGATTGGAAATTACCATGATGAGGTATTGTGTGATATTATGCCTATGGATGTTTTTCATATGTTGTTAGGCATTACTGTGGCAATTTGATTGACATGCAATACATGATGGACATGCCAACACCTATTCTTTGACAAAGGATGGGGTTCATCATAAGTTAAATCCCTTCAAAGAGGTAGAGGAAAAGGTATGCAATAATGCAAGAATTTGTATGCTTGATGGAAGAAAGTTCCTAGAAGGTATGAAGCATGAGCATATGTGTTTTGCATTAATCCCTAGAATTGATAAAGAAGATACTACTGAGGTACCTATAGAGGTTTCAGATTTGTTGAATGAGTTTCAAGCTATTATTTCTAATAACATACCTGAAGGTTTGTCTATAGTAAGAAATATTGGTCATAATTGGACTTGATTCTTGTAGCTAGTTTTCTGAATAAGGCAACTCATCATATGACTCCAGCAGAGAATGAAGAGTTGAATAGACAAGTGCAAGAGTTGTTGCGGAAGGGATTGATCATAGAGAGTTTGATTCCATGTGCAGTACCTACAGTACTAGCACCAAAGAAGGATGGGGAATGGCGGATGTGTACAAATTCTAGGTCCATCAACAAGATCACCATCAAGTATATATTTCCCTTGTCGAGAATGGATGACATTATGGATTGTTTGAGTGAATTTGAGTACTTTGCAAAGATAGATATGAAGAGTGGATATCACCAGATCTGGATTAGAGGAGATGAATTGAATACAACCTTTAAAACCAAGGAGGGCTTGTATGAGTGGTTAGTCATGCATTTTGTGCTAACCAATGCACCAAGCACATTTATGTGGTTTATGAATGAGTTATTGAAATAATTTTTAGGAAAAAAATTTATTGTTTATTTGGATGATATTTTGATTTTCAGTAAAACATTGGAGGAGCACTTCATGCATATTCAAAGAGTTTTTGAGAAGCTAAGGGATGAGAAGCTATTGATTAATTTGAAGAAATTTAGTTTTGTGAAGAGAGAGTTGGTGTATCTGGGATTTGTTATCTCAGTAGAGGGTCTCAAGATGGATCTAGAGAAGGTGATAGCTATCATTGAATGGCCTACCCTGGGGAATTTTATAAAGGTAAGATAATTTCATGGTCTAGCAAGTTTTTATAGTAATTTTATTAAGAATTTCAGTAGTATTTGTGAACCTCTAACTGAAGCGATGAGAGGGGATAGAAAAGAGATTAAGTGGACTACAAGAGCAGCCAAAAGTTCTGATATGTTGAAGAGGAAAGTTACAGAGAAACTTGTTTTGGAACTTCCAGATTTCAATAAGGTCTCTCAAGTAGATTGTGATGCTAGTGGCACTACCATAGGAGTTGTTATGAGTCAAGAAGGTAAGCATGTTGCCTATTTTAGTGAGAAGTTAAATGATGATAAGAAGAAATATTTTTTCTATGATAAGGAGTTTTATGCTATAGTTCAGGCTTTGAAGAAATCGAGACACTATTTGCTTCCAAAAGAATTTGTTGTATATATTGATCACCCGACTTTGTAGTATCTCAATAGTCAAGGAAAGTTAAATCAAAGGCACTTAAAATGGGTTGAGTTTTTATAGAGTTATACTTTTGATTTGAAGCATAGGATTGGAAGGTCAAACATAGTTGCAGATGCCTTAAGAAGGAAAAATTTATTGATAGAGATGAATATAGAGGTTGTTGCATTCAATGAACTCAAAATTTTGTATCCTGGAGATCTAGACTTTGCAAAAGCTTGGAAGGCTTGTTTGGAACCTATTACTTTGGATAGGAAAAGATGGTTGGATTTCTTAATCCAAGATGGGATGTTGTTTAGAGGAATCCAATTGTACATTCCAAGGAGTTCTATGAGAGAGAATCTAATCAAGGAGAAGCATAGTGGAGGATTGGCTAGACATTTCAGTTGAGATAAGACCATTGCTCTTTCCAGTGAGAATAATTATTGGCCATAAATACAATAAGATGTGAAGAAGCTTGTGAAAAGTTGTAGAGTATGTTAGATAGCAAAAGGAATAAGTTAGAATACTGGATTGTATCAACCATTACCTTTACCTGAGAGGCCATGGGAGGATATTAGCATGGATTTTATTCTTGGTTTGCCAAGGACATAGAGAGGGCATGATTTTATATTTGTAGTGGTGGATAGATTTTCAAAGATGGCACATTTCATTCCATGTCATAAGACCAATGATGTTGTTTATGTTGCAGAATTGTTTTTCAGAGAGGTGGTGAGACTACATGGTCTACCAAACAGTATAGTTTCAAAAAGAGATACCAAATTTGTTGGTTATTTCTGGATGACATTATGGAATAAGTTGACGATAGATTTGAAGTTTAGTTCTACACACCATCCACAAACTGATGGTAAAACAGAGGTGGTGAATAGGAATTTGAGTAACCTACTAAGATGCTTAGTATGAGATAATCCCAAGGGATGGGATTTGATTATACAACAAGCAAAATTTTCTTACAATTCTATCAATAGGAGCACTAGTAAATCACCATTCCATGTGTATGGGAGTAGTCCAAGAACTCATTTTGAACTGAGGAAGATGGTTAAGGGAGAGAAGAGTACTGTTGAGGTTGTCCAAATCTTGTTGAGAACCTAAAGAATTTGCATGAAGAAGTGAAGAAACATATCAATAAGATGAACTCACAATATAAGGCCAAAGCAGATCAGAAAAGGAGGCATAAGGAGTTCCAAGTGGGAGATGAAGTAATGGTTCATTTGTGAAAGGAGAGGTTTCTAGTTGGTACATATAGCAAGTTAAAGATGAAGAAGTTTCGACCATGAAAGATCCTAAAGAAGCATGATTCAGGAAATGCATATGAGGTAGAGTTGCTTGATGAAATTCATATTTCACCTATGTTTAACATTTCAGATTTAACAAAATATCATGAAGGGGGAACTAATGAAGAAACAATAGAAGCACAATGGAATATTCCAGCACCTACTTTGGAAAAGGAGGAGATAGAAGAAATTCTAGATAGTCATGTGGGTAGAATGACAAGAAATAGGCAATATGCAGAGTACTTGGTGAAGTGGAGAGGAAGGCCTGTTGAAGATTCACCATGGTTGTCTGAGGCTAAGGTTAACTGTCTTGGTATTCCTCTAACTCCTAAGAAGTGACAGGGTCACTTTTCAAATTACCCTTGGTGTCTGATGTGGGAGCATCCAACGGTGTAGGACAATCTTGCATCACCCAAAAAAAAAATCCTTAATTTCTTTAGTTGTTTTGAGTTCCATGATGGAACTTAAGGGATGTAAAACAATCAGGATTCAAAAATAGCAAAAAATGATCACTTAATATTTTTAGTATGTTAGTCTAAACAAGCTCATGTGGATCTAAAAATTTACCCCAAGGAGTAGAACTGAAAAACATTTTCGGTCACAAAAGAATCGTCTCAATAACCTACATGGTTTGGGAGATATTAAAGTTTATGTCCCAGGAAATTTCTCTAATGCAGCTTCAAATTCAAATATGAAGACTTTAGAGGGCCCGAAATAGCTCAAAAAGTTGAAAAACCAACCTATAGTGTGTTCATGCATTGTAGATCTCTTTGAGAGCTTTCCAACGATATGCAATAATAGCAAATCAGATACTTGGATAAAAAGTTATGGCCCTACGAAGTTGCTCTTCTAAAAGGTGAATTTCATTAAAAAAATTTCCTAAGCCAGAAATCAAATGGTAGGACTTTTGGCACCAAAACAAAAGGGAAATTTGAACATTCTAGGGCAGTTATTGGGGTAAAATAAAAAGGGTTAAGTGGGGGTTTGTACGATGGCTCCAATAGTGCAAATTGTGGCTCCAAATAATACATTTTGTTTTCAGAGTTGATTTTGATTTAATGAATGAATCAAGCCCATGAGGCTATAGCATGCAAGTTTTACTTTTGGATCTGTAATTTTATTTTTTGGAAGATAATTGAAAGTGAGTTATTTTTCTGTCTCACATCTTCTATGTTGGTATCTATTATGGTGATTTGTGTGGGTTTCGGGCGGTGTGGCCCTCGTCATCTAAGGGTGAGGATGAATTTCATCCAAGGGATAAGATTCATTCCTCAACGAATAAAGAAATTCTAATTTTTATTTAAGTGAAATATGTAATTTCCTACTTATTAATTTTAGAAAATTTTGTGAGTATAGCTAGAATTTTCTTAATATTTAAACTAATGGAAGGGATGAAATTAAATAACCTTTGTTCTAGTAAATTTTATATTTGAAAATAAATTATTTTTAAATATTTCATTTGACTATCTCCTATTTAAGGCCTTGTAATTAATTTAATTGTTATATAAATTAATTTTGAAAGCCAAACTTGATGAAAATTAGATCGATGGGATTAAGAATTTTCTATCAAGTTAAAATATTGAAATGTTAGGAATGGGGGTTTTGTTTAAAAAAATAGTTAAATGTTAAACCATTAAGGATTGTTATCTATATTAATGTAATTAATATGAAATAATAAACTCCAAATTATCTAGTTAAAGTATATTAAATAATCAATAGAGAAAAGGGATTTAATTTTAATCATTGCCATTAAATATTTAATAGTCCTAGGATTAGAATCAGTTATTAAGGTGATAAATTAATCATTAAAGGGTTTATTTGTTTAAAGCAATCAAATTAAATGATTTATTCATCTTTAGTGGTTTGGTCTCATCTTGAGTACTTGAACTCTATCATTTCATTTAAAATTCTGGATAGGGGTGGCCCATAGGTGGTCTTCTTGTGAGGTATGTTACACCAAGATACTAAACCCTAGTAAGGTAGCCTTCATTGTAGGGTGTACAAAATGGGTTCCACCACACCCGACTTCACTCAATATCATCCTTACCTTCTAGGTGATATGCTTGTATGGCATTGTACAAGCATTTCCAATAAGTGTGCACAATATATTATCATGTCGAGCATGATATAAGGTAAAAATTTAGTGTTCTAAAATAATAATAAAATTGGGTTTGTGTCTATGCGCACGTAAAATGTGGGCATGATAGTGTTGCAAGGTATGTACCCTTGGTCTCATTGTATTATGTAACACAACACTTGGGTTCATGACATGGCTTAACCACCTTTGGTGGATTCATTAACTTTGGTAGTTGTATCGATCATTAACAAATTGATCTTTTGGTGCAACGACAACTATCTGTGCAACAATTGGTATCAAAGCTTTCGTCACAAGTTTGAACCCCTCTCTTACGCTTGGGGAGATTATTGAAAGGTGTGTGCCCTTGGTATCCTTGTGTTGTGCAGTGAAACGCTTGGGTTCATGACATGGCTTAATGATGCAAGAGGTCCTCCCTCTTCAATCTTTGGGATGATGCTTCGGACTTCACTAAGCACTATTTTTAAACAAACAACTTTTTTTTGTTGTTTTCTAGCACCTTATTCCCTTTGGTGTGCCTTGTTCCTTAACATATTTGTGTTCTTATTTATTTTACTAGTGGTCTGCTTGTCCTCTATACCTATTGCTTACCTTACTCTCCTACACTATCCTATGGCTGAGTTCCTTTGCAGGCTTTTGGGTAATCTCCACGTACCCCTTTCTTGCCTCTCCTATGTGTAGCCCATCTCTCCCCTTGTTCACTATGCATCCTTCACAAACCTTTGTTTACATTGAACTTAGATCTCCATTTAATCAGCACAGACCTCTTCTGAATGGTTCTACGAGTAGCCTCTCTACCTGTCTGCACCCCCCACCCCACAAATCTCTATTTTGCAACCCCTTCCACTTGTCTCCACCACTTGGAATTCAATTGCCACATTTTAAACTTTCATATGCCCCCCATTGATCTAATTTTTACATAATTCTTCATAATTGAGATGGTGCTCTTTCTCATCAAATGTATTTTGAGTGCATTTAAAAATATTGTATTAAGAATTCCCCTCCATTGATTTACATTCCTTTGTCAAAATGGTGCAAATGATGTGTGCCCCTATTTCTCTACCTTTTTTATTTTCCTGAGAATGTTTTTCCTTTGTCTTTTCATTCTCAATTCCTCTACTTGTTCCCATGTATTCATAAATACTTTGTAATAAAGAAATATACTTTGTAATTTAAACTATTCAAATTATTTATTTTTGAGTACAAATTTATGAGTACCAAAAGGGGAATAGAAATATTGTAACTTCCAACATGAAATTCTGATTATTAGAGCTCTTCCAACTTCGTCAATAGAGAATTTTCCTACAAAAGAAAACAACTAAAACTAAAACAATAATGAACACCATCTTTTTAGTTGACATGGGATCACACCTATACCTGGATGATCTTGCATCAAACATGCCGAGTAGAAAGATTGTGAGCATAGGCTCATGCAATGGTGGAGTTGAGTAGTTGCACTACTCTTCTAGGTTGAATGCAACCTGTAGTGAACTCCTTCATTTTCCAAGTGCTCAAATTAATCTTTCTTCTTCTTTTTTCAGTATCATGTCGGAACACGCACGACCTCCCTCCAACAACACCGCATCTTCCTCCTTTTCCCCCTCATGTACTCATGTCCACCAAAGCCCAACCTCCTACACCAAAATTTTTTCCACACTCCTCTCCTTTTTCATGGGTTCAAACCCATCTCTAAACAACCACCTCCACCAAAAACAACATGTAACATCTCCAACCATTTCTACACACAACCACACATCATCTACAACATTTACTACATGCCCTAGTTTTCTAACCATCTCTTCTATATTTTCATCTAAAACCAAAGTAACATCATAAAATTGTTTTACCTCATCTGCATTCTCAGCTACAACTTCAAATTTCATTATGACATCTTCCACCTCCTCGTCAGCTACAACTTCTCATTCTTCTCTCTTCGCGGCACCATTGAGCTTTGTCATCCATTCTTCCTCAATTTTCAGCAACTGTGCCAAAAAGTCCTAGCCATCCACTATGACCTCTTCACTGCTCACCTTCATCTTTTCTTCTTCTCTCATCATGCCTTCCTCATGGCATGTCTTGGCTACTACTTCTTCAATGGGGCTACATATTCCTCACTCTTCTTCTCACTCTTTTCACTTTTCCATGAACCATTTTTTCCACTGCTTCAATCATTTCATCCTCCACATCAATCCCAATACTACTCCCAAAATAGTATTCATATAGGTCTCCTTACCACCCAACCCATCTTGCCTATTACAATTTTTCACAACTCACATTCTTCACGACTTCAAGCTCTCTCTTGTTGCTCAAGATTTCTCACACACCCGCAACAACTATCATGAGCTTCTTCTTATCAACCACTTCACACACTTCCACTAAGTGTGAACTACTTCTTGATAGATGATCTATTCACACAACACCTGCAAGTCCTAGTGGATCCTATCCACTCTCAGGACTACCCGCTCTAATACTAATCGATGCAAGAGGTCCTCCCTCTTTAATTGTTGGGATGATGCTTCTGACTTCACTAAGCACTATTTTTAAATAGACAACTTTTTTTTTGTTGTTTTCCAACTCCTTATTCCCTTTGGCATTCTTCATTCCTTAACATATTTGTGTTATATATTTTACTAGCAATCTACCTGTCCTCCATATCTACTACCTACCTTACTGTCCTATGCTTTCCTATGGTTGAGTTCCTTCATAGCCTTTTGGGTAATCTCCACACACCCCTTTCTTGCCTCTCCTATGTGCAGCCCATATCTACCCTTTTTCGCTGCACATCCTTCACAAAACTTTTGTTTACATTGAACTTATATCTCCATTTAATCAACACAGTCCTCTTTTTGAATGGTTCTATGAGTAGCCTCTCTACCTATCTACACCCCCCACCCCAAAAATCTGTATTTTGGAGCCCCTTCCACTTGATTCCACCACTTGGAATTCAATTTCCACCTTTTAAAATTTCATATGCCCCCCCTTTGATTTTATTTTTAAATCAGTATTCCTAATTGAGATGGTGTGCTTCCTCGTCATACGTTTTTTTAGTGCATTTAAAAAATTGTATTAAGAATTCCCCTTCATCAATTTACATTCTTGTGCCAAAATGGTGCAAATGGTGCATGCCCTTATTTCTCTACCTTTTTATTTTCCTGGGAATATATTTCCTCTGTCTTTTCATTCTCAATGCCTTTACTTGTTCCCATGTATTCACAAACACTTTGTAATAAAAAAATATACTTTGCAGTTTAAACTATTCAAATTATTTATTTTTGAGTGCAAATTGATGAGTACCAAAACAAGAATAGAAATATTGCAACTTCCGACATGAAATTATAATTATTAGAGCTCTTCTAACTTCGTCAATTCCTATAAAAGAAAACAACAACTGAAACTGAAACAATAATGAACACCATCTTTTTGGTTGACACAAGATCGTGCCTATACCCGGATGCTCCTACATCACTTAACCACCTCCCATGGATTCATTAGCTTTGGCAGTTGTATTTGGCATTAACAAGGTGATATTTTGGTGCAACAATAACTATTTGTGCAACATATAAGGTGTGAATATTTTCAAAGAAAAATGTATGGGCAATGATTTTATATCAATTTTCTTAAAGCTAGGAAAAAATATGAGAAAATTGCACTCTGACAATGCAAGGAGATCATTGAAGACCCCGTGGGATGAATTTTCCCTTTGTATCATGAGGTATATGACATTAGAAGGAAGATTCAAATCCATATATTCATATCTTCATTATGTTGAATCATTTTAGGTGTAAGAGTTTCCTTTCTACTAGCCATCTTTTGTGGAGCATTCTATTAAAGAATGCAACGAATCCCCTAGTATGACCCCTGTTCATAAGGGGTTAATTATGTTGATTATTATTTTCTTAGAAAAAAATAATCTAGTTCTTGCTCATCAAATTCATAAAATGGGAGATGTTAAAGGAAATTCAAGGTGGTTGATTATTTGATCTTAGCTTGGGGTATTTTGAAGATAAGATGGATAGTACTTAGGAAGTCTAATAATAAAATTTATTTAGTTGCAAAGACTAAGGCCTCCCTGTCATTGGACGAGGAGAGTGAGTCCCAAGAAGAAAAGAATTTGGAAATAAGTGATAAAGGTGTTGGGGTTTGTAGAGACAATAAGAGGAAAATGGTGGATTTTCCTAGGTAGAATGTCCAAAACCTTGTGGGAAAGACTAGGAAAAAGGGTTTTGTTGTGAGAGGTGAGGGTAGAACCTAGGAAACCCCTAATATTAGTGGTGTCCATAGGGAAGATATTATGAGGATTGGAAACACTAAGTAGTTCCCTAAACTAGCTACCAGTGAACCTTTCATTTGTATTCAAGACCCCTACACCTACCTTCCTAAGGAATTTTTCATCCATCATTCTAACCCTACTTCCTTACAAGAGATTTCTAAGGATCTTAATATTGTTGTCCAAAATATTGAGACCCTCTAATAATCTTTTTGACACTTAGAATAATCTCATCAATTGGTTTTATGTTGAGATCAATAGTCTCACTATCAAGATGGATCTTATTAATAAGATAAAAAGGGGGTAATCACTTGTATCTTCCTTGGATGATGCTAGATTTTTTTAGAATTGGGATGTTAATCCTTTAGTTAACAAGTTGGCCATGAATTATTGTAATCAGAAATTTGTAATCAGAAGGAGAAGGTTGATGGTATGGATGATGAGTTTTAGAAAGGGTAGGATAGTCATAATACTAGATTTTGAGCTCTTGAACAAGATATTTGCACTATAAAAGAATAAATATGATAGATGTAAATAAATTCATGATAAAAAATAGTTCCCTGGGAATTATAAGTAATAATTGAAGAGAATGGATAAAGAGTCACAACCCATTTCCAAGGTGGCTAACAAAGGTGATAAAGTGGGTCTTACTCTAGAAATAGGAGCATCCAAAAAAATTATGTTAAGAATGAGATTTAGGGTTTTGTTGATCTCCATGAAAGATTCTACCTAGAAAAAATTAAAAAACTAAATATGTTGTTCTAGTTCTTTGTTTTGTTTTCTAGTTATTGTCACTTCTTGGCTATTGGTTTGTTGTTGGCCAATTGCTAGTTTTCTAACCTTTTTTTTGTTATTAAGGGTTTCAATACCCCTTTAAAAAAATCTCTTTTATCAAAAGCACAATGATGTATCCCAAAAAAACCCTTTTGAAAAATCCAACCTCCAAACTATGAACCAATGTATTAATGAACAAGAAGATCAATTAGAATACATAGTCTTCATAAGATACAACACCAACACTTAGATCTGGAGTGATACAAACAACATAATAATACCTAAAAATGTTATAAAAGCTCCATCCTAGGCATGGAATATATAGAGAAAACAATACATCAAACTATAAAAGGGGAATTACAAAACCACTAGGAATGGAATTATCCTTCTTTCTCTCTCACTATTGCTCTTCTAGCTCTTGTTCTCTCTCTCATACTAATATGTTAGTCCATAAGGAATAAGATTCTCACTTTCAATAGACCTAGTGGTTGAAATACTACATCCATAACTCCAATGTGAAGATACAACTAAGCTTGTGCATCATTTGATTTGTAAAAATACTAATGGTATGGCTCAAGTGCTCATCAATAAACATATTTCTTGTCAACTCACTATTGTAATCTTCATTGGCTATTATCTATCACTCATACATGAACAAAAAATACTATACTAATATGTTCAACTCACAACGTACTAGAAACATGAAATATGGAGTATAAACAAGCAAGATAGAATACAAAGACACCAAGTTTGCTATGAAGAAAATCCACCACAAGCGAACAACTCTAAAAAGAGTATGGTACAATTATCTCATTCACTATCTCAATTATCCCTATAGGCATTATAATAACTCAAGGGGTAATTAGAACTTTGACAACAATTTACATAGCTTATTTACACTTGTTCTTAACCCTACAACTATAAAACCTTCACTTTATACACTTACACATAAAATTCCAATAATCTCTAAAAGTTTTCACCTAAACCGATTATTAAAGAATTGTGTACAACAAATATAGTGTTTTTTCACCATTTTATGATAGCAAAAGACATAAAGTCACATGAAACAAGTTGATTCAATGCCACAAATCTTTTGAATTTTTAAGGAATAACAATTGTACACTCATTTACAATCTTTGAAAAATAGAGAACTGTAAGTCATTAAGACTAACAAAAAATGCACTATCATTAAGAATAACAATTTTATACTCATCTGATGTAATGTCTATCCAACATTCTAAATACATATTTAACAAACAAATGTACATTCAAAATTCATAAAAATTATTTTAACATTATTTCTCAAATATTGATCAAGATTTTGTTGATATACTTTTGCTTTACACCTTTTTTTCCCCCTTTGAATAAGTGCCAATAAAGCAAGTCTCATGTGGCGGCGTTGAAAGAGTTCCACGTTCACACTTAAATAACATTATCTGAGTTAAGAAAGTACTATTATTTATTTTTTATTATTTATGAGATTAGAAAACAGCAGAACGGGAAACGAGATATCCAATTGTTTTAGGCGTTTTCACCGACTAACAAGTTTTAGAATACAAAACAAATGCGAACATGTATAATTTGGTCAACAACTATTATTTTTGTTTATTTTAAACTTTCGGTGGTAGGTATAAGAAAATTTGGGACTAAAAGAATAATATTTCTTTCAGCTGAAAAATCTATAGTATTAATTGTTTTTTTTTCAATTATATATATAGTGTAAGTAATATTTATATATTTTATTTTTTTTAAATCATAATATTTAATATCATTTAATATGTTTTTTTTGAATTGTTTTTATTAAAATTGTATTTTTTTAAAATTTAGGTGTTAAAAAATATTATGATTTGTTTTAGTGATCAAATGTTATTAAATTTTTTAGCGTTCTTATTTCATATGTAATATTCTTGCAATATTTTTATTATATTTTTTTATAAATTATTTTGGAGATAGGAGATGGTATGAATCAAGCATATTTTGTAACTATTTTTTCGTATTTCAAAACATTCTAGCCTATATCTGAATTGATATTGAACATTTCAAAGTTTGGAAGATGTGTGTTGTTGTTGAGAGAGTTCTTTAGCTTTCAATTATTTTGTGGATTCCAATTTGTTTTTTCTTTAGATTTCAATTTTTATTTTTATTTTTAAATGTAAGAATAATAGCAAACAACAATAATTTTTGCAGTTAGTTGGGGTTATTCTTCTTCATCCTCACTTAATGGCTTACAATGATTTTTTTGTATTTTAATGAGAATCATTTGTAATATTAAGTTAGAACCATTAAGATCTAAAGAAAACTAAAAATAAAAAAAGCAAAGTTAGAAGGGTCTCTATACTCTCTAAGACATTGTTATCAAACAAGAGGACGATTGCCTCTATCTTAGAAGATACAAATAAATGTCTCTTAAAGGTCCAATTTTCTTGGTAATTTGTAGATTCTATATTAAATTGTCTTTGTTCTTCAAAATAAGTTTGTTGGACAAGTGTTGTATATTTTTCATTTTTAATAGTTGGTATGGGGTTAATAGCTAATTTGTGGAAAAAAAGTTGAGGGTTATTTTATATTTTTTTATATTGTGTACATCTTTTAAAACATTCATGTTTATGTTTTACATGATTCATGCAATATGTAGAACTTTTTTTATGTGTCTATTTATAAACATGGTGAAGAAAGAGAAATGCACTATTGTCTATCTAGTCCCCAGAATGCACATTTGAGTGTATTTATTAATTAATTGAAAATCAAAATACTATTTTTTTTAATGCAAATTTTTTTACTGAAATAGTTTTATAAATAGAAATACCGCATGTTACTTTTGCTTTCTATTTTTTTATTATTGTTTCAAATTATACATAAACCACCTCTATTATCAAGATTTATCATACTTCTTAATTATTTTTTCCTAATATAAAATATCCTCTCGAAATTTTGATGACCCACACACAAAAGATGAATACAAAAGGCTCTTATAGTAGACATTGAGGTTGTGGCTATTCTTTAAGACATTACTTTGTCATTAGATGTTAACGGAGTCCATTGATAGTAAACTAGCACTTGCACCAGAAGGAGATGCAAGGATCATGTTGATAGAAAAATATTTTTGAGTTAATATGCTAGAAAGTACAATTTGATTTTTGCATAGGAAAATACTTTTGTTTTTTCATTTTTTGTATGTAAAGATATTAAAAGTATGATGCATTAGATTGTTATGTTTTATGTATAGAATATTATTTGTGTAGGTTTAATATTATTTTGTAGATTAAATTAATAATGATGAGAAAAGTATGTCTAAAGGAGCAATTTGAAATATGATTGTATGAGGAATGTCTTATAACAACTTTGATTTTGTTTGGAATAGAAAGTTAATGATACATACACAACATACAAGGATGGCTACTTGTCCAACCATCTTAGATATAAGGATTCTTGCTTGAAAAAAGATATTTTGGGCAAGATCAAGTGGTAGAAGCTTGACAAGAACCATCATATTCCTAATGTCCATCTTTCAACATAGTATAACTTTCCTTCCATTTCTAAGCACAATCTTATTATAATAAACGGAAAATTAATGCAATTGATTTAAAGATGCATTATAGTTGTGAGATCTATTTGTTATTGTCATTCAACATATTGATAACATACTACACTTCAAAGGGTCATCATAAAAATTGAGTAGATGAGAAATTTTAGTTGCAAGCGACATGAATGATCAATGTTAAAGCCCATAAATGTGGAATTTTGGAGTCCTAATACTTTTTGCAAGCAACTATAGTGGAATATCGAACAATAATGTTAGTAGTACATGAATTTTATAACTACCTAAGAGTTAATCCAACTTGGGAGACCTAATAATCTCTAGACCTTGAATTTTTACCATCATCATGAATTCCCTTATGTTCCCTTTTTTATACACTCCTACAATTCTCTTTTTCATTTGATAGATGCATTCCAAAATATTGTTGGTGTGAATAAATGTCTTGTACATAGTTAATTCACTCACTAGGAAATTATGGGACATATTCACATGTTAAGTTTACCTAGGATTATAAGATTCCTTCTAGAAGTCTTAGTTTTCATATCTAGAACTTATCTTGTCCTAGGTTGTTATGAAATAGTTGTCTCATGTGATAGGATTAAGACACTTGTCACAATATTGTCTAATCCTCTATCTCACCTTGCCTTTATAAGCAAGGCATCTCATGTATATTAATATATTCAAATTAAACATGGGAAAAATGTGGGAGATAGATAAGAGACTTAAAAATGTGATGTGAGATGAGGGGCCTACGCCAAAAGCAAAAGGGGGTGCCCATCTAATCACAAATCCATATTTTCCATGTTCATTAGGAAGAGGGATAGTGCCACAAATGATTAGAATTTATTTGCAACCCTTAAGGTGAGTCAACCCTAGGTTTGGACACTATGTTGCCTTAACTTCCTTATGACAGAAATGATTGAACAACAATTTTGGAAGAATAATAAAAGTGCTTTAATAATAAAACCTATGAGATATAACACTTGGAACACAAAGTATTATGATAATACTATTAGAAATAACCATTAACCAGCAAATATGAGAAGGTTAGGATGGTGCTTACCTAGCTCCAAAAGTGGGTTCTAAGATTTGTTGAATGACATTCACCCAAGGGAAGATGGGTCTTTGTAAAGGGGTCTACAAATTCTTTTTGTAGTCTTCAGATCCTAGATCTAAGTTTCTAATTCCCCCAATTTTGACTACCAAAAATCCAAAAATAAAATTTGTAGGTGAGTTTTTGTATCTTGACAACTTTGATTACAACTTTGACAACTTTGCAAAATTACATTTTTGATCTGATTTCAATCCTTCTTCACCTATAAACCTACAAACACAAAGAAGGGGAAAAATGTTTATTTTTGGTGGATAATGGTTTGCCTTTATCAAACACTAGTTTGTTAATTAAACCTTGATAATGAAATGATGATAAAATGAAGGAATTGATGAAAGAACAAAGCTTGTTACACCTCACTAAACCCTTTAATGGCTTCCCTTAGAGGAATGAATTCTAACACATCTCTAAGGATTGGATCTTGCATGAAATGACTTAATTTATTGATAGATCTTGATGCTTGAATGCTTTCTTAAAACTTGAAACCTACATCATAATGTTAGCTCCAAAACATGCATGAACACACATAAAATTTGACATGATGATAGGATCTTGAATGTTGCAATAAATGATTGATAAATCTGCTCTCCATAGATCTTGACAATAATATTTTCTCTTAGGATTGATCTCTTGAAGTCTTAGATTGGTTAGGATTTGAATTTGATTAAATAACCTTATATTTACATGTGTTTCCTTAGTTACCCAATAATTAAACACCACAAGACGACCTTTGTAATCTAAATTAAGATCATTAAAATGCTGCCAAAAACACATTAAAAAATGGGATCCAAGACTTAAGGGGGATCCATTTGCCCTTTGGCGAATGGGTCGTAGGCCCTAAACCTAGAACACACATTTTCCAAGATGTGTAATTAAGTGTATACATTGAATAAATGTGGGTTTCCCTTTTGGAAAACAAAATTAATTAGGCCTGTGAATACATAATTGGGAAAATTAAAGGCTTAATTAAGTCCAATTAATTAAGGGGATGCAAACATAATGTGAAAATATAAAGGTGTAAATTTTTCAACACTACACTTAGCCCCCACTTTAGTGAGAGTATGAACTTGTGCTTAGACTCACACTAAAGTAGATAAATAATTCAAGAGAGTTCTAATTGTACAAGTATTGGAAAGATAAGATAACAAAGTTCAAGGATGGTGATCATGCCCCCAAGATCTAAGATCTCATAGAAAACCAACAAAGGCACAAAGAGACGCATGCTTGCAACAGCAACACAAGATGCACAATCATACAATGTCAAAATTAATGCAAAAAGAAAGGAAAGATGGACTAGCCATGGTTGCACTATTTTCCATAATATGTGCTCATAAGTGAAAACCTATTGTCGAATATGTGAACAAAATATACTTACAAGGGATAGTGAAATTTGGTGTTCACTAGGTGATCCCCAAGAAAGTGAGAAACACATAGTAGGTCGGTATATACCCACACAAAGGTGGCCGATGGGAAAGTCATGCCAAGTCTACAAGCTCCCATATATCAACCATACCAAAAGTTATACCTCTTGGTAACTTTTATAAGGTACCACACAAAAAGGTTCCACAAGGCTAGCAAGTTGTATTATGCTAGACATTCATGAAAAACAAAAAGGCACCACTAGCAAGCAAGTTGTGTTATGCTTGGTAGCCATGAAAAAAATTTACATGCAATAGGATAGGATATTCAAAAGGGTTTTTCTTAGTTAATGAAAGGTCACACCGTATGGAACATCATGCTTAATGTCACCAAAAGAGGACTAGTCAAGGATAAAAGATTCACACCTTAGGGAATGCAAGCCATAGCATTACCAGTAAGAGGAATGCCATATGCCAAGAAAGGGCACGCTCTTGAAGGACATAAAACCCAATGTCACCAACAAGAAGACACATCACAAGAAGTAAGAAGACCACAATTTGAAGAAAATATGCAAACGATCAGCAAGGACAAGTATGCTCCCACTTTAAAGAAATTGCTAAACACCATGTTGTGGTAATTAATTTAAAGAAATAAAATGAAAAATACCAATACATGAGAGACTTATTTGGAAATCCCTATGCTAAACATATCTTTCCAAAATAGATCTATGTCATGGAAAGGAGGTTGCCCCCCATATGCAATCCTAAAATAACACATAAGGGATCTGTGGATCTATGGTTAGTACATTATGTCTTTGGTACAATGTTATAATCGAGCTTGGAACCATCATCATTCCCCAAATAATTCATGGAACAATGAGCACAAAGGAAGAATGACACATAGAGAGCAACAACAAAGAAAATACTTTGGGTCAACATGGAAGAGGCCTAAATGTCTCAATGCCTTGCATCACCCCCAAAAGGAAAACACAAGACAAATGAAAAGGTAAAGGTTTACAACATATAGAAGAATGGAGATACACATAGAATAATGTCACAATAGATTTTCTTCCTTTGTATCCTTGCACCAACAAAGTGACATGGGTCATCCAAAGTAGGCTCACAAACATATAAATACACACCAATAAATACAACATGGGGGATCACATTACACACATGTAATCACAAAGAACATGAAAAGAAGATAAAGCAAGACTAGTATAGCACATGCGATTCAACCTATAGTAGGTCACTTGCATCCCAATCTTGTTCATCATAGGTGAAAGGCATAAAACTAGCCAAAGGGACAATGACAAGTGCCATACTAGGACAAGGCTATCTAACTCCTGGCCTCCCAAATTTATGACAAGGATGAGCTGAGATATGTGATGAGAATCTAATCTTTGTAATAGAAAATAATTTACATTTAAATGTAAACATGTAATAGTGGCCATGCAATGATCCTACAACTATCACATGACAAGGAGCAAAATGCATGAAATCTAGCTATATGGATTAATAATTTCATATGCATCTAAAATCATCTGTAAAGCATGAAATTCATCGGTAAGATATCTAAGAGTTTGATGATATGCATAGTAAGACATGTTTTTACTCTTTCCTTTCTTGTTTTTTTGATATATGGTAATCTAATAAGTCCTTGGTCAAGAAGGGCCTGTAAAACTCGTTTCGTCTTGGTTATAGCATGGAGAAATGGTAACTTCTTAAGTTTATGAGGCTTGGATTTCTTATTTGATTGGGAATCTTGTTGAGGTGGAGGATCTAAGGTTACTTGATCATGCTCATGAGGCTTTACTTTATGTCATGAGAAAATCTTGTGAAAGAGAATACCTTTCCTTTTAGGAGACATAGCAGGTTGAGGAGATCCTTGATATCCTAATCCCTTGGCATCTTCAAATGGTATTTTTTCTAAAATTTTGTGGATTTCGTGCCCATGTATTATGTCACATCCATTCTTGTTTAAGATCTTAAATCCTTGACCATAACTCTCTTCTAAGTTAATAGGTGTGTTGGTAACTCGATGGGCATAAGATAGAAGGGTATCACTATTGTCCTTGTTAACAAGTTCTTTCATGATTGATGGTTGAGGGTTGCTTTGTGTTTCAATTTTAGGATGTAAAAGGTTGAACATATCAAGTGATGGTATTATAGGAGGTGTTTGCATGGATGGATAAAATGGTGCATTGTTCTCTAGGTTGTGTAGGGAGTCTTGTATGACTTGTTGTGATGAGTCCAATTAATGGCTCAATTTTGATAGGGTTTATCATATATTTGTTGTTGATACTATAGACTTTGGCACCTAGTTATTGATATTCTCCATGTTATTTCCTTATATTTATGAACCTTGGGCATAAAATTATCCTTGTGAATTTTGATGACATTAACATGCTATGTGAATTATCTATGTTAATTTTACATGTGGTTGAATGGATGTTACTTTAAGGTAATTATGGATATGCAATTTTTTTGTATGTGCTAATGTTAATATGTAGGATTATATTAAGATGTTGATATAAATGAAGCCTACAAAGTAGAGGAAGCTCCTTCCAATTGTTTGATTGATAAGGAAGTCAAAAGATGGTCATTAAGAGGTCAAAGGAGGAAAAACTCTCAATGGAGGTAAATTCCTAGCTCGAATGAAAGATTGTAACTACCTTTTAAATGATCATGTTTGCTAGTTGAGAAAATCTAGGAAGTGTGTTGTGTTAGATCTTCGTTGGGGCAAGTCTGCTTTGACCTAATTTGGCGCATGCATAACTTCCTCCCTCTCTTTTCCATGCTTTCAATAAATGGAATCCTTCTATTTTGTTGGAGTCAACTACCTAGTTAGTTAGGGTTAATTAGAAGTTGTTCCCTATATAAATAATGGTCAGATGCCCCTTCTCACAAGGTTGGATGTTCTAAGATTGTACTTGCATTTCCAATTTGAGTAATACAATCATATTGCTAATATGTTGTAATCCTTTTTTCAAGGAATAAAATGATATTCTAATTTGCTAAAATTGAGTTATCTTAAGGAAGACTCACTCAAGGGGGGCCACTTGGTGAGAATTCCAACCATTTAGTTTAAAAGTTTTTTTTGTTCAATAACTAGTTTCGGTTTCAGCAGTTGTCTGTTCCTGTAGCAAAGGTAGACATAGTAGTTTTTTGTCTGTTTGTTGAGATTTCTATTTTTTTCATCTATTTACAATGTAGTTTTTGATTGATGCTTAGTTCTTATGTTAATTTTTTTCCAACATTTTATTTCCAATACTATTTCTTTTCTAGTTTATGGATGACTATAGTAGAGTCCTAGTGCACATACAGTGCTAACCCATTTCAAGTTCATGTCCCTGGGTTGACAATGAAATGCACCTTCATGATGAGTAAAATAACTTCTTACTGTAGATGTCTAATCTCTAAGTCATAACTCTAAGGGCTTAGTTATTGAACCATTAGAGGAGGCCAACATTTTTTGCGTCATTGTCAAGGATGGTGTCAAACTAGGAAGTTCTTTGGAGTCATTTCTAGTTTCTTTCTTGCTTTAGTATCTCTGAAGTTTGTTTTTAGCATACCCTTCATTTGAGAAAAGTAATGATCTATTATTCTTTCACCAATTCTTTGTGTGAGTTGGCTGATACTGAGTTAATACCACATGCATAGAGGCAGGAGAAGAGATGCTCATATGAGATTCCTTCCTAATGACCCTAATCCTGATAACTAGCTAGTTGAGTTTCAAAATTTGCCAAGAGACGAAGAAGAAGAGGAGGCACATCCTTTTGCTAATGCATTTCTCAATTTGACCAATTCTAAAACTTCCTCTAAGGACCAAACTACCCAAAATCTAATTGAGAATCCATTTTCTTTGGCATTCCCTCAAGAAGATATGGCTCATGCAAATCCAAATAGACCCAACTAGCCATCTTTTCCATTTCCTATCACTCATTAGAATGAAGTTGATAATCTCAAGAACATCCCTGCTTCAGTTCTTCCTAAGTTCTATGGGATTTTCATAGAAGAACCTGGCACTTTCTTTTTTGAGTTTGATATCCTCTACAGAAGCTATGACTATACCACTAATGCTCATAGGCTTAAATTATTTCCTACCACCCTAAAATAAGTTGTATTAAGATGGTTTATGATCTTAGGTAGGAATATTGTGGAGACTTGGGATGACATGAAAGAAAATTTTCTTGAGAAGTACAAAGAATATTGTAGGGGAAGTGATATGAGAGGAGATGATATCTTTAGGATGCAGCAGAAGGAAGATGAGAGTTTGGAGGACTATATATCAAGGTTTTTGTTTTTCCTGCAGAAGTCTCCACATCATACACTCAATGAAGAGTCTCCAAAGTTTCTCTTTATTAGAGGGATCAATAGGAGCTACATTGATGCTCTGGACCTGATGGGAGGAGGAGATATCACCCAAGTTCCTTGGGATGATATTAAGAAAATATGTCAGAATTATTCCATGGCAGCTCAAAAGAAAGGAAGAGGTTATCAATCTTTTATGGGTAAATCCTCCACCAATGGAGTTTCAAGGATGGAAATTACTCACCTGCTAGAAAATTTCAAGCAAGATATCATAAACAATATGGCTACTTAGCTAAAAACTCTTCAAGAAAAGAAGAAACAAGAGGAGGTAGAGGCAATGTTGGCAGAATATTGTCCTCATTGTAGACAAAAGAAGGAATGCAGATGCAAAATGATATCCAACATTGATAGCATGAAGATTCCACCAAAATTTAGGCTAGTTCAAGTTGATGATGACCAAGTTTTCTACATTGCACAAAGAAGACCATGGGCTCCAAGACAAGGTATGCCACTGAATCCATTATCTTTTAGTGGACCTTATTTCAATTCCTATGAATTTGGTAATCAATGGAAACCTCCATACCCATCCAACTATGGAGGATATCCACCTCAACCTTGGAACAACCCTCCAAACACCTAGCCCAATTACCAAAACTCTCCACCTCAGTGGCAGCAAGCCTAAGGGAGTTAGCAGCAATTCCAGGGGAATTGGTAGCAATTCTAAGGGAATTGGCAGCCACCTCTAGGAAACTGGCAGTAGACATCCCAATGGAGGAGAGGATAGCAATGAAAAAACTAGACAAATAGTTACATGTAGCCATCTCCATAGCCTCAGCAGCCTTCCATAATGCCTCCTCCTACTAGATAAATTCTAGCACACCTAGAACTACTCAGTTACCAACTCAACCCACACCTAACCCAAATAGCAAACCACAGCAGTAGCTAGTCTACTTTACAAATCCTAATCAATTCCCCACATATGTTGTGAGTGTGAGTGACATTCATCTACGTTCAGGAACAACTTTTCCAACTCTTTCCACTCCTATCATCACTGAGCTTCCTATGGAAGAAGAGGAGCATCATAATATCCCTATTCAAGTGTGTCTAATAATCCTAAACCAGTTTAACAGTCTAATCAAGACCCACCATTTCCTCAAAGGTTAGAAGTTGGTAAACAAAAGGAAGAGAAGGAAGAAACAACCTTTGATATTCTGGACCAATTGAAACACATATGTGTTAAGATACCTTTATTCTAGGCCATAAAAGATGTCCCCATATATAGTAAAGCAATCAAGGAAGCATGTATCAAAAATCCAGGGAGGAAAAAGAAAGATCCCACTACCATTCATGTGGTGGGATAGTTGGAAAACATCATGCTTGGGAAATTATTGTTCCTAAATACACTAGCCTAGGTAGTCTTGTGGTAGGAGTCATTATACATGGAATCTAAGTAAAGAATTCACTAATTGACTTGGGAGCAGCCATAAATGTGATGACTAAGGATATCTTGCAGCAACTAAATGTTGCAAATATGAGACCTACTCCTACTATCCTACAGCTTGTTGATAGTTCCATTGTCAAGCTAGATGGTATATTAGAAGACCTTGTTGTAACCCTAAACTCTTGGGAGTACCTAGAAAATTTCATGATCCTTTCCCCTAAAGCTACATTCTAGGAGGGTATCCCATTATTCTAGGTAGGCCATGGTTAGATATAGTAGATGCTTACATTGGATGTCGGTCAGGGGACATGACTATTTCTAATGGAGGAAGCACTAAGAAGCTTGTTCTCCACCCTCCTACTCAACCATCCCATGATATGGATAACCCCATATGGCCACATGTTGGAGAAGAGGCTAAGGAATTAAATTTAGTGGAACTACTCATGATGATAGGCAAAATTCATTTCATGCAACTTTAGGAAGAAGATGAAGTATTTTCCCACATAATTCAGAACCATTGTGAGATGCATGAAGAATCATCCACTCATGAATCCGGTTCTATAGATCCAGTGAAGACACTTCTACCAACTTCTCCTACACCTAAGTTTCCTATAGCAACAGATATGCTTCATACATTGTTACCAAATGAACTGAAAATTCCAAGCATTAGTGAAACAACCATGATTTAGTTGACCACACAAGTACAAGTTTCAAAAGGAAAACATTTGAATATTAATAGGAAGTTGAGTCAAGAGCAGTAGTTGTCCCTGACAAACCTATTAAAGACCCATCAGCATGCATTTGCATGGGATTACCATGACATGAAAGGATTGGATCCCAAGATTTGTACCCATAAGATCTACATTAGAGATGACTGCACACCAGTAAGGCAACCACAGAGGAGAATCAACCCTACATTGAGGGAGATTGTAAAAGGGGAATTACATAAGTTATTGGATGAAGGATTTATCTACCCTATCTTAGATAGCCAATGGGTGTCCCCATTGGTAATTATGCCTAAAAAATGAATAAAATGGAGAGTTTTTGTTGACTACAGAGAACTAAACACCACCAAAAATGATCATTTTCCCCTTCCTTTCATAGACCAAGTACTGGATTCACTTGCAGGTAAGCAGTATTTTTCATTCTTGGATGGATTCAGTGGTTATAATCAGATACAAATTGCACCTGAGGATCAAGAGAAGACAACTTTCACCTATCCTTGGGGGAATTATGCCTATTCAATACTCCCATTTGGTTTATGTAATGCACCTGCAACCTTTCAAAGAGTAGTCATTAGTATATTTTCAAATATCTCACATGATTGTATGGAGATATACATGGATGATTTTACCACCTATGGTGTTGATTTTGCAGAAGCATTGGAAAATCTAAGAAAATTTTTGCGAAGATGTGAAGACCATAATCTATCCTTGAATAGTGAAAATTGCTTCATGATGATGCAGGAAGGAATTCAAGTGGACCCAAGCAAGATTGAGGTGATTACCACTCTTCCTATTCCTACCAAGAAAAAAGATGTTAGAAGTTTCTTGGGACATGCATGATACTATAGGTGCTTCATAAAAGATTTCAGTAAGATGGCAACACCACTATACAATATTCTAACTAAAGATGTTGAGCTCTAGTGGACAGAGGCTTGTGACAAAGCATTCTCTGATTTAAAAGAAGCCTTAACTCATGCTTCTATACTTAAAGGCCCTAATTGGGAACTCCCTTTCCATATTCATGAAAATGCATATGATTATGCTATAAGAGTTGTCTTGTGACAAAAAGAAGGAGCAATTGAGAATGCAATCTATTTTGTCAGCAAGAACCTACAAGGAGTTGAATTTAACTACACAGTGACAGAGAAGGAGATGTTGGCAGTCATTTATGCTCTCAATAAGTTCAAGCATTATATAATAGGATATCAAATCTTTTTCCATATAGACCATGCAGCCATAAGATACCTCATTAATAAGCCCTTGATTTCAGGTAGGCTAGCAAGGTGGTTGTTGCTAATGCAAGAATTTGATATCACCATTGTTGACAAACCAGGTAAGGAAAATGTTGTAGCAGAATTTCACTCTAGATTGACTACATCAGAGGACATTCAAGTCATTGATGACTCCTTCCCTAATGAACATTTGTTTTCTATCAGTGTGCACACACCTTGGTATGAAAATATAACCAATTATCTGGTTACAAGGAGAGTTCCCCCTTGTTTCTCTCCCAAACAAAAAGGGGTTCTTATTGAGAAAAATTTTCCTTTCTCATGGATTATAGGATGTTTATTCTACACTGGACCAGATCATGTAATGAGGATATGTGTAAGGGAGGATGAAACATATGATATACTACATGCATGTCACAATGAACCCTATGGAGGGAACTTTGCAACCAAGAGGATAGCAATGAAGATTCTTAATACAGGATATTACTGACCCACACTTCCTAAGGATGTAGGCAAGTATACTAGGAAGTGTGATAGATGACAAAGGATGGGCCAACAACTAAATCTGATGAGATGCATCTATACCCCTAGGTAGTCATCACACCATTTGATAAATGGGGACTTGATTTTGTAGGTCCAATTAATCCACCATCAAATGGTAAATCATACATCTTGGTTTGCACTAACTATGTGACCAAGTGGGTTGAGGTTAAAGTTATGAAACATGTAGAGATAATAAAGTTGCATAATTCTTCTATGAAGTAATCTTCACACGTTATGGGGTTCCTAGGGAGATAGTTATAGATCAAGGGGCTCATTTATATCAACTCTTGTCACAACATTGGTCAATTAATATAATGTAAGGCATAGGAAACCCACCCCCTATCACCCTCAAGCCAATGGCCAGTCTTAGGTGACAAATAGGGAAATAGAGGCTATTTTGACCAAAACAGTGGCTATTCGCAACAAAGATTGGGAAAATAGGTTTCCAGAAGTTTTTTGGGCTTATAGAACCACTTGGAAGACAACCACTGGTTTCAATCCTTTTGAATTACTATATGGAAAAATAGCCATGATGCCTATAGAGTTTGAGCATAAAACTCTTAGAACAACACTAGACCTTGGGATAGATATATTCGAGGCACAAAAGGAGAAATTCATGCAATTGAATTCCTTGGATGAGATGAGAAAGTCAGCTCTTCATCATGCTAAGATGGTGCAAAATCAGATAGTCAAATGGCATGACAAATACATAAGGGAAAAGAAGTTCCAACTAGGTGACTGGGCACTCCTTTATGACTCCAAGTATCAAGATAATGTAGGAAAATTGCAAACCAGGTGGTTGGGACTGTATGAAGTTGCAGAATTCTTCTCCAATGGTGTTGTTCAACTCACAACCATTGACCCTGTCAGATTCATGCTCCTAGTCAACGGTCATCGCCTCAGGTTATATCATAAGTTGGCTTCCAAACAAGAATTCATGCAACAATTTATTCAACACCAAACCTTTGAACTTCATGCAATTGAAGGAAGCGAACCTAGTGTCCCTCCTTCTAACTAGTCAAGGTATGCATCCAATCATAATAAAGATTCCACTTTTGTGGGAATCCATTTCTCCATTAATAAATCCATCTGCCCATCCATCTCCATCCTTTATCTCTCTTCCATCACTTCACTTCACCATCACTTCATTCCATCACCACTTCATTTAATTGATCAATTGTACTTTTAAAGGTAATCGGTACTTTCCTCCACATTCCTTGCAAAAGATACTCCAAATTTTCAGGTACATACATAAAAAAATTGTTATATCTTAATTATCTTAAGTGCATTTATGTAATTACTATATATTAATGTTGATATTTCACATAGCATGTATTTGTACTCTGCCCTATCACATCATAATTACATTCCAGCTATACGGACACATGCTCTAATTTAGGTTGGGAGGAGTGTGAACCCACATGTCCATGTGTCATACATGTCAGCAAATTTGAAACAAGCCAATTTGAAATAATATGGTTGAAATGGTGACTTGCATGTGTGATATGACCCTAAATTGCCACCATTTTTCTTGATGATACCCCTCATTTATGTTTCTTTATTTCCTTATTCATAATCTTAACATCGCCAAAAAGGTAAATTCCATATGACATTGGTGTTAGCACTGAAAAAGAGTTGTAGGAAGTAGAAGAAGTTGGGTTTTCAAAGAAGGATTGCAGGAAAGAAAAATTTGCAGAAGTGTCTACTTGATTGTGGGTAGAAACAATGAGAGGACAGTTGATTAGAAATGAACCTATAGTTCATGAAATGATACTATAGGATACACTCTCTCTTTCCAAATTTAGGAATTGTGGATGGTTGGACTACTTCCTAAAATTAGACAGTTTCAATAAGGACATTGCTCTAGGATTTTCACAGACACTTTCTAACAGTAAGGCAATGGTAAAAGGGCTAGAAGTTACAGCCACTAAGGAGAGAATTGCTAAAGGAACAAGTTTGTCTACTAAAGGAGAGCCATACCCCGCTTCTAGGGATGCGAGGTCAGCTAGGGAAAAATTCACTAAACCCAACGATCTTCCGCTTGTTGTAGATAAGCACTGAATAAGGAGAACTTCTCTACCAGAAAAATGCAAAACAAGTTGTCTACATTGTCAAATATATTACCTGTGAGGGCCACCAATCATGCCTCCATTATGTGTATTTTAAGCTCCTAAACCATATGAGACATGGAAGAAGGATGAACATGCCCAATGTGTTGTACAACCTCCTTGCAATCATTGTAGCTGAAACGTAAAAAGGTAGGGACAATTTTATTTCCCATCACTGTTTGATAAAATATTTAGTAGAAAAATATTTACAATAAGTGTCTGGTATGTTATGGGAAGAATTTGTGAACATTGATCAGTTCAAATTGGAAAATGTGAGTCATAGAGGTCATCCCCAAGCTCATAGGGTTAGTAGGGGTGAGAGAGTTGCTAAAACCACT